>VXAU01005659.1:0-63207 GCA_013399695.1 Formicarius rufipectus
CCCTTCCCCTCCTTTCCCTCCCATCCCATTCCATCCCCGGTCCTGCCGTCCCCGGGCCTCCCTGCGTGCCCGGCCCGGCCGCAGGGCCATGGCCCGGTAGGAGCATCGAGCGGCGGGCAGGGCGGGCCATGGAGCCCCCGGCGAGGGCCGCGGGGGACATCCTGAGGAGGAACCCCCAGCAGGACTTCGAGCTCATCCAGAGAGTCGGCAGCGGCACCTACGGGGACGTGTACAAGGTGAGCGGCGCCGGGGAATAGCCCGAGGGGGCCCGGGGCGGTGGGGTGCGGCTGAGGGCCTGGCACGGCCTGCACGGGGAAGCTGTGGCTGCCCTGAGAAGATGCACCATCCCTGGAAGTGCCCGAGGGCAGGTTGGAGTGATCTGAGAAGACTAGAAAATGTTCCTGCCCGTGGCAGGGGGTGGGATGGGATGGGATAGGGGGTGAGGGACTGGCACAGGCTGCCCAGAGAAGCTACGGCTACCCCATCCCTAGGAGTGTCCGAGGCCAGGTTGGAGCGATCTGGGAGACTGGAAGGTGTCTCTGTCCATGGCTATGGGATGGGATGGGGTGAGATGGGATAGGGGGTGAGGGCCTGGCACAGGTTGCTCAGAGAAGCTGTGGCTGCCCCAAGAAGATACCCCGTTCCTGGAAGTGTCCAAGGCCAGGCTGGAAGGTGTCCCTGCCCGTGGCAGGAGGCGGGATGGGGTAGGGGGTGAGGGCCTGGCACAGGTTGCCTGGAGAAGATGTGGCTGCCCCGTCCCTGGAAGTGTCCGAGTCCAAGCTGGAGCGACCTGGGAAGGCTGGAAGGTGTCCCTGCCCATGGCAGAGGATGGGATGGGGTAGGATGAGGGGTGAGGGCCTGGGATGGGCTGGGTTTTCCGATCCTTCCCAGCCCCTGCTGGCGTTGTGTGGCCTGTGGGTGTTGCAGGAGGTGGCAGAGGGTGTCGCGGGCTGGACCCGCTTCCCCGACCGCTCCCAGTTAAAGCAGCCGATTAACAGGGTGCAGGTTTATCCCCGCGGTTAATTATAGCCTGCGAAAGGCAGAAGCAGATTAGAGCCCTTCAGGTCCAGCACGAAGGCAGAGCCGGGGCAGCACTTCAAGCAGGTGCTCCTGAAACGCTGCACACCAGCGTGGTCCCTGTCTGCGACAGGGGGATGGAACTGGGTGATCCTCCGGGCCCCTTCCAGCCCAAACCACTGCGGGGTTCCGTGGCTCTGGGTGGGCAGAACCACGGGGGACAGGAGGTGGAGGAACGGTGTGTTCCTTCCCCATCCCTCAGGGCTGTTCCTCACACATCAGGGATGCTCAGCAGCTTTTAGGGTCGGGGAGCTTTTTGGGGTTGAAGAAAGCCTTCGGTTTTGCAGCCGGCGTTGGGCGATGTGCGAGTTGAGCTTCACGGGCAGGGGGCTGTGAGAGCTGCTTTCCTTTGTGGGGCTGTGGGGTGTGTTTCAAACAGAGCTGCACGGGCAGGGGGCTGTGAGAGCTGCTTTCCTTTGTGGGGCTGTGGGGTGTGTTTCAAACAGAGCTGCACGGGCAGGGGGCTGTGAGAGCTGCTTTCCTTTGTGGGGCTGTGGGGTGTGTTTCAAACAGAGCTGCACGGGCAGGGGGCTGTGAGAGCTGCTTTCCTTTGTGGGGCTGTGGGGTGTGTTTCAAACAGAGCTGCACGGGCAGGGGGCTGTGAGAGCTGCTTTCCTTTGTGGGGCTGTGGGGTGTGTTTCAAATAGAGCTGCCCCAGCCGAGCGTGCAAGGAAAGGTGTGTCCCGGGCCACATGAAAGGCCCCGGTAATTGCTCGTGCTGGGGAAGGGCTCTCTGCTCAGGTTCAAATTGAAGGGTTGGGGATGGATCCCGTTCCCACCACCCCTTTGAAATGGTTACTTGTGACCTCGGGGAGTTATTTTGTAAAGTTTTCATGGTGCATATTTACCTTCCTCTTTTATTTATTTGGTTTTTTTCTCTCCTGCGGGGCTGCGCACGGCTCAGTCAGCGTCTTTCCCAGCAATTCCAGCACTCAGTCCTTTGAAAAGAGCATTTCAGTTGTCCTAGACCTGCAGCTCGTACACCTCGAGCCTCTTTGTTTGCGTGTGCCTGCATAGGACAGGGCAGAGAGAACCAGGCAGCACGGCAAGAAAAAACTAGTCGTGTTGCAGGGAAGTATTTTCGTGTCATCTCTTAGTGGAAAAAGAAATATTCTGCTTCTCATTATGCTGGTAATTAGTGGAGAGCTGTGCTGACATGTCATCCAGCTTCCGGTTCCGGAGCTGGTTGGAATTCGTGGCTCTGCTCTGTGCCGTGTAAACACATCCCCTTTAAACAAAAAAACCCCCCACAACCCTCTCTCCCCCCTCCCCTGCATTCTTCGGGTTGTGGGAAATGTGCCTTTTGCTCCTGAAACGGTTTCAGATAAGGAGTAAACCCAAACCTTCTCCCGGGGCAGGCTGGCGAGTTTCAGTCCAGGCTTTTGGCAGTCGTTTCGGAGCTCGTTATGAGTCTGAAACAAGTATAAAGTTAATGAGTTTAAAGTAGTTTGGGAGGCCGCTTTTGTTTCTAGGTCACTGGTTTGCTTTTTGTTTTTGTACAACCCTGCAACGGGGAGGAACTGTGTCAAGGGAATACTGAATCAGATGGCACTGCCTCTGATGACAAATATGCACAGCAAACTTATTTTTTAAAGTCACTGATGTTATGATAATTCCAAAGGGAAGGTAAATCTTTCTTTCTTGAAAGGACATCATGTATAAACATTGTGCTTTTATTTTCTTAGTGCCTGGTAAGTCTCAGTGCAGATGGCACCTCTGGTGCTCGCTGAGGGCTGTCAGTGGTGTTTACAAAACACATTTTATTAGTGAATATCCAACTGATTTTATGTCGCAGAGCTGGGGGAAGGTTTGCTAGAGAGTGCTCTGAAATGAGCATGGAATTTTCCCCTCACTTCTTCAAGTGGTTTCTCTGCTCCCTCGCTAATAATGAGTCACCAGTGGCTCCAGCAGTTGTTTTTGGGATGTCCAAGGGAGGCAGACTCTGATTGTGGCACATCTGCCTCTTCCCCAGATGCTTTTTGGTGCTGGTGGCTCATGCTTCAGATTCTTCCTGGGGCATTTGGTAGCTTTTAGAGTAACTGGCTGGTTTTTTGCGTGGTGAAGGAGGAGGTTAAGCAAATATTTCTCTTCACTATTAGGTTACAGAAGAATATTTAAGGCTTTTCTGAAATTTTCCTGCCCACTTTGCTTTTCATTACTGCCTTGAAAGCTTAAAACTGAGCTGTGTTTTCTTAGTGTTTGTGGGTTTTATTTCTCTTGTCTGTCACAAGGCACACAATGGTTGATTGTAGGATTGCTGGTAAGGACTGGATTGTTGATGTTGTTTTAATATTTATGGTTTTGCCCCCAAAATGCATTTCAGGCTGGGGGAGAAACTGTCTGTCAATAAACTCTTTTCTTGTCTATTCACAGTGTGTGTAAATAGATCCAGGTTTGGGTCTAGCAGTCTTGGAAGTAATTTCCATTACAATCTTAATGTGTTAGTTATCTGTGGTGGGAAAGCTTTTTTCCTTTTTAATAGAGGANACATCACATCAAACCCTCTTAAATTACTGACTGGAAAGAGGTTCTAATAAGAACATTAGGGACTCACTGGAACTTGATAATATGCTGACAGTCTTTTTTTTTTGTCCCTACTCTCTCAAACCTAATCTGGCTTTTCTGTTTCCCCGCCTTAGTCAGAACCATGAAAATCCCAAAGCAGTGTTTAAAAATGACACCAGTTTGCTCCTGCATCTGTTGCATGCTGCAATGGATGTTTTGTGTGTGTGGTTAATGCAGAAACAGCCACTTGCCTGGTGTGTTAGAGCAGAAAATCAGACAAGAGGCTGGAAACTGTAACTGGAATTTAATCTCCAGCCCTGGGAAGTGGCTGCTCAGGTCCCATCCCAGGTGAACTCCCACAGTGTGGTTGGACGGTGCCCAGGATGGGTTTTCACACCAGCGTTACCTGTCAGTGAACCTGCAGCTTTTCAGCAGGGCTTTGTGGTCTTAATTGGTGTGAGGATGCTTTGATAACAAGGTCACATCCTGAGATGCACCAGCACATGTTCCTGCAGTCCACAATATTTTCTGGAAGCACCTGGGACAGCTTGAGGCTGGCCTGTGTTGGTGAGCTCGGGGAATTTGGTTGCATCAGAACATCAAGGCTGAACGTAGCTGTGGAAGTTGGTGGCCTGAAGGGAGCTGGAAAACAAAAACTGCATTAGGGGGGTAATTTACTGGAGCTGGTTCTTGCTGAGATTTCCTTCATGGATTTTTTATTTGAGTGTTTTTCAATTTCTCTGGATAGATTTGGTGGAGAGGTTTAGGGAAATGTCCTGGGACGGGGCTTGGAGCAGCCCGATCTAGTGGAAGGTGTCTCTGCCCGTGGCAGGGGTTGGAAAGAGATGGGATTTGAGGTGGCATTTAAAGTCCCTTCCAACCCAGACTGTTCACAGGACTTGGCTCTTTTCTGTTTTTCATGCAAATGCCCCAAACAGAGCCTTGACTAATGGTTGCTGTTGCAGAAGGGGCACAAAAGGCTGGTTGATGGGCCTGCCTTGTGGAGGGCTCTTGTTTGGGAGCTCCGGGCTGTGCTCAGCCCAGCACAGCTCTGCCCTCCCCCCGAGCAGGGGGCACACATGGCCTTGTGCAGCTCTTCTGAAGATGCCTTGTTTGGGCTCTTCCAGGCAGGGCTGGGACCAGTGGCTGGCTCTGGAAGTAGGCACAGGGGATGAGGGGTGCACCCAACTCGTGGCAGAAACTGCCCGGAGAGAGGAGGTGCATTTTTGTGGAATATCATGAATTTCATTCCTTGCTGAGTCACCTGCTCAGTCTCTCTTCTCTTGGTATTATTATTATTATTACTTTTAATCTCCTGCACCGGCTAAAGGCAGTAACTTAGAAGAAGCCTGCACTGCTTTGCCCCAGATCACTGCTGCAGAAAACCAGTGAGCAGTGAAATTGGATTGTGGCACGCACAGACCCTTTTGCTCCAGTGCAGTTTAAAACAAACAAACAAGAAACTTACTTTGTTTTGTTGCTGGGTTTTTTTGTTGTTTTATTGTTTTGGGTTTTTTTTAAAGTTGCCATAAAAGTGGGGCTGTGTGCAGCTTGAGTCAGGTTTTGGCCCTGCTTGTGTGGTCACTGCTTTGTTCTCAGAGCTCTGGAGTGCAGTTCCTGGGGCAGCCAAAGGCTGTTAAGAGGCCATATTTGACATTTAGAAAATAATTCTCAATGTCATTCTAATTTCACAGACCAGTTAAAGTGTTTTGCTGCTTAAATCAGGGGGTTAAGAATGGAGCATCAAAGTTGGTTTTTTTTGATACCAGAGTAGTTATGGCTGTGCCAGTTCTTAATCACATATTCCCAGCTTTATACAAATATGTTTTAGGAGCTGCCAACCGATTGGACTGGCCCCCCCTGACTCAGCACTTCTGTCCCTGGTGGACATTCAGCCCTGCCACATAGAAATGACCCAAACCCATCTGCCACACTGGGGGATTCCACTCCTCCTCTGCACATCAAAGCCCTCTGGTCAGCACTGTTGGCTGCTGCCATGCCTGAACTCTGTGTCCTCTTTTTGCCATGGGAAGGGTGTTTGGAATGGCATGGAACCAGCGCTGTTGAGTTTCCTCTTGTTCCTGTGGAGTTCCTCTTCTGGGAAGTGGCACACTTTTCTTTTAGGATTAAGTCAGTAGGATTCGTATTTTGAGAACTAAGATGCTCAGTGGCTTGTTGGCATTCTCTGTTAGGATGTTCAGGAGTTGAATGTGAAACCCTTGCTTTTCCATTTATAATGGTTGTAGTATTTTTTCTTATCAAGCATTTGGTCTCTCACGTGGAACATTTGAAGCTGTTTGACTCTTTATCAGGAGCTGCAGTGAGAGGACAAGGAGTAATGGGTTCAAACTGAAAAAGGGAAAGTTAAGGTAGATATTGGGGAGGGATTCCAGGCTGGGAGGGTGGGCAGGCCCTGGCACAGGGTGCCCAGAGCAGCTGTGGCTGCCCCTGGATCCCTGGGAGTGTCCCAGGCCAGGTTGGACGGGGCTTGGAGCAGCCTGGGCTGGTGGGAAGTGTCCCTGCCCGTGGAAGGGGGTGGAATGAGATGATCTTTAATGCCTCTTCCAACCCAAACCGTCCTGGGATTCCATGTTTTCTGTTAATGGGAGGTCGTGTGGTGAGAGCAGTGTTTGTCCTCATTTCTCCCTGAGTCTTACTTTGAAGAGCAGATAGTCTCCAAAATCCTAGAAATAAGGTCTGATTTCTTTTCCACACAAGATACCTGTTCAGAGGAAGTGACCAGTGCAGTTCCTGCATCCCCTTTGGAGCACACCCCCACCCCCCACCCCCCAAAGCAGAGAAGCTCTACAGGAAGGAAGAACACATGGAAGGGCAGAACGTTGGCACGCCAGGATCTGCTCTGTCTCTGTCTCCAGGACATGCAGGGCTCATCTCCATTGCCAGCACTCCTGGAAACCTTGGAAAGCCTCCAGGATTGATGGGCTGAGGTGCCTGAGGGAGGCCCAGCTGTGTCAGCAGAGGTGGGAGCACAGGGGTCACCCCTGTCAGGGGGAGCAGCTCTTCCTGCCAGCAGGGCCGTGCCGGGCTCTGGCAGCTCCAGCTGGGAGAACACCCTGCCCTGCCACCTCCAGGGCTGGCCAGCTGCTGGGAGGGCAGAGCAGGGGCAGCACCAACCCCAGGTGGTGCCAGCTCAGGGCTGGGCAGAAGGCTGAGTCGCCACACTCATGGTGTCTTTGGGATTGGCGAGGCTTTGGATGAGGACGTGGAGTGACAGGATGAGGGGGAGTGGCTCAACACTGCCAGGGATAGATGGGATGGTGGGGTGAAATCCTTCCCTGGGAGGGTGGGCAGGCCCTGGCACAGGTTGGGCAGAGAAGCTGTGGCTGCCCCTGGATCCCTGGGAGTGTCCCAGGCCAGGCTGGATGGGGCTTGGAGCAACCTGGGCTGGGGGGAGATGTCCCTGCCCATGGTAGGGGGTGGGATGGGATGATCCTCAGGGTCCTTTCCAACCCAAACCATGCTGGGAGTCCGTGGCTTTCTCACACTTTTCCATTTGTTAGAATTTTGGATTTAAATTTTTTTAACAAGTTAGAACAATTCTTTTCCAGTTTCTGAAGGATTCCTACAATAGGAACACTCAGCAAGGTGTGGGGGACTCATCAGCCTCTGATTTGTGGTTTGTGACATTTTTGGGTTTCCTGAGAGCATTCTGGATGTCCAGTAAAACACTCCATACAGAGGCTGGATAAATTCCTCCTTCCTAGGTGGTTTGGATGAATATTTCTGAGTTTGGATCAGAGAGGTTTCTATTCTGCTCCTCAGCTTTCTAAATTCCTTCACCCAAGTGTTAGAGGAATTCATTTCATCCAGCACAGTGGATGGTGTCTGCAGGGATCTCCTCAGCTTCTGCAAGAGCCAAAATTTGCCTTCTTCCATGATGGATGCAAAGCACTGCTGAAAAGCTGCAGCTTGACTGTGTTTCGGGAGCTCTTTGGTGAGAAGAGCACATGGGAAGGTGAGCAAAGGAATTGCTTCCAGGCTTCTCCTTCCTTTAGGACTGGAGCTGAGGGCTCAATCTGTTTTGTGGGTGGTATTTCCATCCTGCCCCTGTCAAAGCCCAAGGAGAGGGATTCAAGAGAGGATTTGTTTACTTAGAATCATAGAATGGTTTGGGTTGGAAAGGGCTTGGAAGGTTGTCTTGTTCCACCCCTGCCATGGGCGGGGACACCTCCCATCAGCCCAGGGGGCTCCAAGCCCTGTCCAACCTGGCCTGGGACACTCCCAGGGATCCAGGGACAGCCACAGCTTCTCTGGGCAGAACTTTGGGAAGGTGGAGGAGCTTTAGGGAAAGATTCAACATCTTCTCTCTGAGTCAGGGATGAGGACACAGAGTGGTACATTCCTCTCTGCTGTGTCAAGGCTCAGTTGAGTTATGGATCTGGTGGGTGAACATCACAGGCCTCTCAAATCTCACTTTTGAGCCTGAGGAACATCAAGATAGCAGTTTGAGCAGACTCTGGTCAGTCCATTGGGAACAGGCAGGAAAAAATCCGGGGGTTTGTGCAACAGAGGGAGAAGAAGAGGAAGACCTGAGGCTTTTGCTCCAAAGCCTTCCCCCTTTCCAGCATTTTGCCCTGGTCTGTTGTCCTGTGTGTTGCTCTGTGTGTTTCTTCTGATTTCTGTGCTCCTGAAGATGGTGAAAAGATTATAGAGATGCAGTCAGGGATACCCTCAGAGCATCCCAGTCCTGGTGGCCACAACTGCTGCATTTACTGATCCTTCCAAGTGGCGTCTTTATGCCAGCTTGGGTATCTTGGCATGTCAGAAGCACTCCCCTCCCAAGGCTGTTTTTGTGTCTTCTGCATGAATGTAGTGTCTGGGAGGTTCGTGTTTTCATGGAGATGAGGAAGATTTGGCTGGGGAAAGAGTGACTGGGAAGAGCTGAATGAACAATATTTTGAGCTTAGTGTGAAAAGCTGCATTTGTAGCCTGGTGAGATGCGGATTTTGAGACATCCCAGAAGGGCAGGTGCTGTTGCTCCTTGGAGGGAGGTGATCATTGCAGGGAGACATTGTTGTCTATTGATGAGAAATCATTCCTGCAGGGATTTTTTTTAGTAGCTTTGTCCTTTGCAGCTTTAAAGGCATCATTTCTTCTTACATTTGAGGGGATGGTCGGCCCCAAAAAGCTGTATTTGTGTTCTGTTCTCAACTGTGTGGGTGACTCTGTGCTATTGAAGCAATACAGAAGTGTGTTATGTTTGCCTTAACTCACTGTTTAATGTGCAGACATGCAGGATCCTGGCTGAATTATAACCATCCCAGAGGTGTTGGGGAGATTAACTCATTAAACCCAAGGGAGCAGAAGTGGGACAATCTTGCACAGGCACAGAGATGTGTGAAAAGAATGAAGTGGGGCTTTTCTGCACATCTTTTATAGCTGTATTTTGTCTTGGTAAAACTGAAGTAGTGAAAATTTGGCAGGGAGCATTTCCTGGTGAGTGCTCCTCTCTCTCATGATGAACAGCTTCAGCTATTTGTGTTTTATTTATGAGGGGCTGGAAAAGCAGCAGCAGCTGAAAGTTTGAAGCATTTGTTGTGCGGCAAGGAGAGTGTTTGGTGCATCCCCTGCAGGTATTCCCAGCCCAGACTCCAGACCTCAGACAGTCCCCAGGATAAGCACTTTCTGATAAAACCATTTGCTTTTGCAAGGCATGTCTGAGATGAAATTTGCAGCACTATCTGAGCTCTGCTCCTTGGTTAATTTTGAGGAGGCAGGACTAACTTTTGGATTAGTCGAAACAGTTCCTGTCCACAAGTCTGCTTTTAAGTTCGGCTCAGAGCATCCAACGGGACAAAGGGATTTCTGAGGTGGGGAGGGAGATCTTGGGCAGGTTTGATGATCTGCCATCCCTTCAGCATCCACCCACCTGCCTGCTCAGGGACAGCAGGTTTCCCGTGCTCTCGTTCCGTGGGTGTCGAGGTTTGTGTAAATCCTGCAGGCTGGAGCACAGACTGTGCTGGCTGCAGCTCCTGCAGGCAGGGAGGAGGAGGAGGAGGAGGAGGAGAAGAAGGACAGACAGGCTGTGGCTCCAGCAAGGCATGATGTGAAATTCCCCATCCCTGGGAGTGTCCAAGGGCAGGTTGGACAGGGCTTGGAGCAACCTGGGCTGGTGGGAGGTGCCCCTGCCCATGGAATTGGATGGTCTTTAAGGTCCTTTCCAACCCAAACCAATCCGTGATTCCATGAGTCGCTTCCCCTGTGTGCTTTGCTTCCTGGAGCAGAGCTGAGGGGTGGTTTGGGGAGCAGGGAAGCAGTGAGGCTATGCAGAGTCGCTGCCACAATTTCCTCTGCCTTTTTCCAGCACATTCCTCAGCCGTGTCTGGGCCATGGAAAATGCACCCAGCTGCTGCAGGGGGAGGATGCTGGAGGTGGGGGCTGTGTCAGGCTGAGCAGCTCCCTGGGATGGAGGGATGTGCCTTCAAAATTCCCTAGGGATCCAGCAAAAGGGGGTTTAAAACCATTCGGGAACGAAGAGGAAGGAGAGGAGATGAAAAGTGTTCCCGGGTGTGTTAAAGTGCAACAATATTCCTTTAAGCTGCCAGTTCAATCATCAGGCCTAATTTAGTGCCCCACTCTAATTATGGAGTGATGCTCATTACTGGAGCAGTGTGGGTTTGGGTGGTGCTTCAAGGGAAGGTGTCCCTGCCCATGGGATGAGATGGGCCTTAAGGTCCCTTCCAATTCAAACCATTCCATGAGTCTCTGTGGATTCAGAGCTCCCACCAGCAGCGCCCCGTCCTGTGTTTAGCATCCACCACCCAGCCCCAGCAGCAGAAGCAACATCACCCACAGAAGATAACAACCATGGTGGGCTCTGGAAACCCTCCAAGGGCTGGGATCAGGTGACTGGAGTGAAATGGGGCTCAGGAACTGCAGACTGAACTGTGGGAAGAGTCTCCTTTTGGAGTGGCATCAAAGGACAGTCTTGCTTTCAAGTGACATCCTTTACCTCAGCCAGAGTGGAGAAGGAAGAATGAAGAAATGAAGAAGGAAAATCCAGGAGTGTCTCTCCCTCATTGTGGTTGGCAATAAAGTGTGAGAGGATTAGAGAGCTGCAAATCATCCCTGGTGAGATGGCAGCACATTTCCTCTTCCCTGCATGTGCACTAGTGCAGCCCATATTTTATCTTCAGCCTTTCTCATGGGCTGGCACATTCAGAACTCACAGGTTTCCTCATTAAAAACCCAACTGAAATGTCATTTCTGTTTATTCCGGCAGAATTCCAGGCCGTTCAAAATATTGCTCTTTCATCACCCTGAAAATTCAGATTGTGAAGAAAGGTGGGGTTTTATTCTGGCAGTATCAGAAAGGAACTTCACCTCTTGCCCATCTCCCACCCCAAGGAGGTGACAACTGATCCAGGACAGATGCAAAGCAAAGCTTAATTGTAGAACAGAAAAAGGATCTCCCAGCTCCTATTTTTAATTAGTTTTCCTTTAACTTCTCTCATTACACAGCTGCCTTTTTTTTTTTTTTTTCATTCTTTCAGTTCTGGTCACTGTTTTATTTAACAATAACAACAACAAAGAGCAAAACCACCCAGCCTTATTTTATTTATCATGACCACTTTGGGGCTTGTTCCTTTTAATTCTGTAGCCTTGAGTTCCTCTCTGAGGAACTGAAAATTTGACGAGGTGGTCCCATAACAGCTTTGTGGGAGGCAGATTTTGCTGCTTAAATGCACATTTTGCACCTGCACCTCTCTAGGTTCTCTCAGTTAAATTAGGATAAGGACAGGGAGTCAGGATGGGTTTGTGCCACGGGTTTGGGGAGCTTGACGGAAGAGTTGGAATCTCAGTTTTTTCCCTGGTTCCTCAGTTTTGCCTTTCTGAAGACACACGTTTATTGTGTGTTATCAAATGGTGACAAAGCAGTTAAAAATTGCCTTTTCTTTGGTAAAGATGGAAATGATGGTCTTAAATTCTTTTGTTTTTAATTTAAAAAACAAACCAATCCATGGCCTTTTCCTTCAGAAACTTTGTTTTCTCCCTGCCTGGAAAGCCAGATTATTTTATTTTGTCAGTGAAAAGAAGAGCCACAGAAAGTTTCTTTCAAATATTTCTGTTGTCACATCTCTTAGTTCTTTCATCTCTGAGGAATAAATAAATTCCCCTGCAGCTGATAAAATACATAATCTTTTAATGTCACTTGAATTTGTTTCCCTTAATACTAAAGGAGTTTTTTTCTGTGTCATAGTCTATGCATTTCATACAATAAAATTGTTTAATACTTATCTCCCCCTATCTTCTGGTGAATAAATCCTTTTAAAATCCATCTTGTTTTGTAGCTTAATGTATTTGAAGGTATATTCTCCTTTTTTTTTTCTGTTTTCCTTTCCCTGTTTTATCCCCTGGCCAGTGAAGCTGTTGGGCATCTGCTCAGATTTCAGAGTTTCAGCCACTTCGTGGCCCTCCTTTGATTTTCGTGATCTTATGTTCAAAAATGTGTATTATACCCCAGGAAAATGACCTATTTCCAGTAGCTTTTCAGACCCATCTAATGCACATAGTTGTAACTTGAAAAGGTTCTTTTTTGGTTTGGTTTTTGCTCCAGCTGAGACAAAAATGGGGCTTTTTTAGGGTTTTTTTTCCCCTCATGTGGTATTTGTTTATATCTTTTGTGCTGCTTTAGTTGCTAAATAGTACTTTTGTGGTCAGGGTCTGTTTCTAGGCTGAGCTCTTCAGCTCTGAAAGAATGATGCCAAATATTTTTCAAAGGATTATCTGCCAAGAAAATTTCATAGGAGGATCACCAACCTCTGCTTGGGAGCACAGAGCTGACTTCTTTTGTTCCTTTCCCCCCCTAAATAAATGGTAAGATAAGCGTTGATCTTTGCTTTATTCTCATTATCCTCATTGCCACAGGGCTCTGTCTTCGTAATTACTGCTGGGAATGAGAATGAAGTGTCTGAGTGGCTGCTGAGCCCCGCAAAGCCCCTTTGCTCCGGCAAACCTCAGTCTGCTTTGCTGGAGAATAAAAGGAGTTGGCCTAATATCATTAATGAGCTGTTAATCCCTTATTGCTTGAGTTAATTGGCCTTGAGTAAGACACTGTTTGAAGTCTGTGAGTGAAAGGTAAGTTCCCCTCCTCCCAATTTTCCCTGCAAGAGATAAACTATCTGAATTTCAGCAGCTGCCAGAGAAAGTCAATTCCTGTAAGCCTTATTTGCATCCCAGCCGTGGTCAGGAGTGCAGAGCTGGATCTGGAATTCAGGTTTTACCCTGGAATTTAATCCTGGTGCTTCTGCCCCTTCAGTGAGGCAGACTGGAAGTGCTGTGCGTGTGGGAACAGGGAGTGACAGCTGGGAATTTTGCCTCCTGCTTTGTCCTCCTGTGTGTTCTGGAGGTCGAGGAGTGGCATTATCCAGCTGGGAAGCACCCACAAAGTCAATATTTGTTCTCCTGCAGGATTCAGCTGGGAGGTCCAGAGTGATGGCTCTCATGTGATGCCACTGCAGGATAAACCGGGAAGCACAATCAGCCTGGACATTTATTTTTGTGCATTTATTTTATGTCCCAAATGTGTTTTACATCCCCAAAAGTGGCGATGCTGATGTTTGTAAGAGCTGGTTCTGGTTTGGTGTCTTGAATCTACAAAGGCTCTGTTGGGGGAATGATTTCTAAAAGCCTCTGTGCCCTCTGCTCCAAAGGAGCCTGGTGCTGCTCTCCCTCTCCAAAAAATCCAACTGGAAGACTGTGGTGTGAACAGTTCTCTCTGGATCTTTCTACTTCCTCAAAGAGAAACAGCCCTGGAAGTCAGAAATGGTGGGTTTAGTCCCTTCTTCCAGAAGCAAGGACTGAGCAGGGATCTGCTTCATCCCTGAGCTGTCCTGGCACACCTTGGGAGGGGAACGGGCAGGGAAGGAGCTCCTCTCCTGCAGGGAAAGGCTGGGAGGATGGGGAATGGCCAGCCTGGAGAGGAGGAGGGTTCAGGGTGACCTCACTGAGGTCTTCCAGGGCCTGGAGGAGCTACAAGAAGGATGGAGAGGGGCTTTGGACAAGGGATGGAGGGACAGGACAAGGGGGAATGGCTTTCAGCTGGTAAAAGGGAGATTTAGGATGGATTTTGGGAAGAAATGGTTGGCCCTGGCACAGAGAAGCTGTGGCTGCCCCATCCCTGGAAGTGTCCAAGGGCAGGTTGGAGCAACCTGGGCTGGTGGAAGGTGTCCCTGCCCATGGCAGGGGGTGGTGTGGGATGAGTTTGAAGGTCCCTCCCAACCCAAACCACTGTGAGTTTCTGTGACAGGTCTGGCACAAACCTCAGCCTGCCCAGTAAGAGTGGCAGGAACATTTGCCAGAGTTGTCCCATTTTTTCCCCCCCTTATTTTAAGCCATCCCTTTTTGCTCCTGCTCCCACATTCTTAATGCCTCCACAGACCTTCACAGGGGAAGGAGAAGAACATGTTCAACATCTGTGCCAGAGCTGCACCAACATCTGTGCCAGAGCTGCTCCCACATCTGTGCCAGAGCTGCTCCCACATCTGTGCCAGAGCTGCACCAACATCTGTGCCAGAGCTGCTCCCAGCACTGCCAGTCTTGGGGTGGGGTATGGGAATTCTGGCTTGGGTTTCCTTATTTTCTCCTATATAAAACAGGGAGCAGAACCCCAAGCCTAGAAGTGCACCTGCCTGGGGGTTGGCCTCCTGCAGGAGGTGGGATCCATGGATTCTCTGCCATTCCCTGGAGTCTCCTGAGGGTGCTTTTGGGACGTGCTGGCAGAGGAACCAGCACGCTCCCTGCTCAGTCCCAAACTGGGAAGGAGTGGTGGGGACTGGAGGGGCAGAGGAGCTCTGCAGTCACACTGGTGATTCCCCCACCTGGCTCCAAGGTTTGATCTGCTCTGAGCAGGGTTTGGCTCTCACCTCTCTGCTTGGCTTGACCTTTGCCTGCTGATTTTCCTGGGAAATGTTCTCCCAGCTCTCAGGGAATTTGGTTTCTTTCGGTTTCTTCCCTGAGGCACAGAAGGCTGTGGTGTCCTCTGGTGAACAATGGCAGTTTCAGTCTCACACAACAGGAATTCACTCTTGTTTGGGTTTTCTGGGTAGTTTTCTGGCTGCGTGCTGCCTTTTTATGAATCCCCAGCTCCTGGGTGTTAAACCCAGCTGGTAAAGAGCTGGTGTTTGAGAAGAACCAGTGTCTCCTTCCCAGTCACTGGCAGGATGTTGCTGGTATTTGTTTGAGCTGCCTCACAGTTTTCCAGCTCTATTTGCAAATCAGTTTTAAAGCTGACAGACTGATTTATGCCAATCATACTTGTATAATTAATGATGATGAACTCTAGGAGCACTGATTGGAACTTCTGCATTAGGGCATTAATGGAATTCTTTGGAAGTCCAGCAGGTCACTGAGGTGGAATTCCCCCCTCACACACCACTTGCCACTTACTTGAGGGGTTAATGTTAAACTGCTCGGGTCAGAAACCTAATCCAGCCTGGCAGTTCCAGTCAGATTTCTTAATTCTGCCTCTTGGGTAATGATTTTTATGGATTTTATGGATGTTTATTTGTTTGTCCACCAAAAAAACCCCAAGCAAATGGTGAAACCCCCAGATTTGTGGTGTTTGAGGCCCCCCTGAGGACGTGCTGTCCTTTGTGGCAGGTCCCTGTGGAGGCTGCAGGAGACCTCAGGACCCCAGAGCTGCTCTGGAGGGTTTGTCCATGTGCTCTGGGAACAGCAGTGAGCAATAGGGGCCTTCATCTTGAGCAAACAAAGGACTGGGAATGGTTTGGCTTGGAAGGGACCTGAAGGATCATCTTGTCCCACCCCCAGAGAAGTCTGTCCTTCAGAGAAACCCCCTCAGCCCTGGGTGAGCCCCTTCAGCACGAGGTGAGAACTGAAGTGGGTTATGCAAGGAGGTGGCGTGTTCATGGCAGTGTTTGTGTTGTGTGGGAGGGGGGAGTGTCCCCTCCAAGTGGAGCCCAAACCCTCCTGCAGGAGAGCTCTTGGCTGGAGGGCTGGGGAAGGGTCTGGGGGCTGTGCCAGCTGTGCCAGTTCCTCCATGGAGTTTTACCCCACAGGTGGGCTGCTTTTGGTGGCAGCTTCAGGGTCCCATCTGCTGTTCCAAGGCCTCTGTGTCTTCCTTGTGTTGTTCAGGTGTCTTGGAGCAGGTGCCTTTTGTTTATTCCCCTCGTGCCTGTAAGACCTGGGATTGTCCTTTTGAATCCCAAAGGCGACGCCTGCCGTGTGTGAGAGGGGACTGTGCTCTCATGGCTGTGTGTGGTGGTTTTCACCCAGTGTCCACCCAAACCTCCAGGCTCCCCCCCGACCCTTTCCCAGAGGGAAAGGGAAAAAAGAGAAAAGGAAAAAAAAATCAAAACAGCTGAGGGATAATGGCAAAACAAACTCAGAGTAGCTAAATACTGAAATTTATTACTAACAAGATACGAACTAAAACTAGAAGCACTAAAACTAAAAGGTAAGGAATAAATCAGTCTTAAGAACACCCCTCCCACCCCTCCCTCCCCCCAGCAGTTCCAGGGAGCAGGGAATGGGAGGTTTGCAGGTGGGTGTTGTTGCTGCCATTGTTCTTGTCCTGGGGGTCACTCCATGGGNCCAGGAGTCCTGGCTGCAAGTCTCTGCCAGGATCCTGCTCCATCCTGGGCCTCCCACAGGACAACAGCTCCTTCTGCATCCACCTGCTCCTCCAGGGGCTGCAGGGGGGTCTGTGCACCCCGATGGATCTCCACGGGCTGCAGGGAGAGGGGGGGGCAGGAATAGCTTTCAGTCTTCGACCCGAACCCTGCCCCAGCGTGGGGTCCCTCCTTCTCCTCCTCCTGCTCCCACCTTGGTCTCTGTCTCTCTGTGTTGTTCTCTCATGGCTGGAATTTTCAACTGCACAAACACTCCAATTCTTGAGTATGTTATCACAGAGGCGTAACTATAATTTTAATTAGCTCCACAGGACAGGAGAAACTTCTAACAGCTTCTAACTGAAACCATCCTGGAAGCCCCCCCGCTACTGAAATTCAGCTACAGAAACCCATGACACTGTGGGTGAGAGGCATTTCTTTGGGTGGCTTCAGTTGGCTGAGGGCTCTGAGCAGTGCTGAGTGTGGGTTGGGAGACATTGGGGGGTGAATTCTAAGGTCTTTTTGGTGCTGCTGGGAGATATAAAACAAAAAAAGATATAAAACAAAAAATGCAGCGTAACAGGAAACCACACGGAGCAGGAGCGGGGTCAGAAAGTGCAGGAAGCCAGAAACTGGAAAGCAGCTGAGAAGCTCCTGTTTCAGTGGCAGGGCAGGAGGTCAGGTGCCCTCCGAAGGGATATCCAGGAGCTGGGCACACACAGGCAGCAGTGGGCACAGCACAAGGCCGTGGTCACTGGTGAGTGACGCTTGGCAGGGGATGAATGGGATGGGCAGGGCTGCAATTAGGGCTGCATTAAATGGAGACACGCTCCAGCAAACAGCTCTTCTGGTGGCTTGGGCTCCTGAGCAGGGCCTGGAGATGAGGCAGTGATGCTGAGAGAGGAGAGGACTTCACCATGGGCATGGGAAATACTAATTTGGAGGCTGTCAGAGGGGTTTTTGCTGCCTGAATCTTCCCCTTCTCTTCCTGGGGGTTGCGTGGCTGGAAGAGGATGCTGAGCACATAAAGTTGCATTCACATGTCCAAGGTTCTCCAGTTTTGGTCCATCTCACGTGGCTCAGCCCCGTGGACCCCCCTGGGGTGGAATTGTTTGGCTTGCACTCAGGAAAACAAATAAAACCCAAGTGCAGGACTGGTCCTGCAGTCAGATTTCTGTGTTGTTTCTGGTCTGTGGCTGCAGAAAACGTCCTGCCCACAACGGGTTTCCTCACCTGTGGCAGTGGTGGCAGTGTCACCTCAGGTCCCACTGTCCCACAGCAGCTTTTTGGGAAGAGAGTGAGCTCTCAGTGGGGAAACCCAATGATTTCTTTGTATGTGATGGGATAAAACTCTCCCAAGTGCCCAAAACAGGAACGACAGTGGTGGCCCAGCAGCGATGGGGGATGTGCACGGGCACCACAGCAAGGGCATGCTCAGAAAGCAGATGAGCAGTTGAGTTCTGTCTGGTTTTGAGCACAGACCCCACGTGATGTTCTGCAGGGTTAGTGTTCAGCTGCTGAAACAGCCTGGCAGAGCTGTGCTCAGTGGGATGCTGTCCCTCCTCCTCAGCAGGCTGGGGGACAGCTGAAGGAGAGGGGACCAAAAGGCTGCTTTCTCAGGAGATGTCCCCTGGGAGTGGCACCCAGCAGAATACATTGGGCTGTGGTTCACCTCATTCAAAGACATCCTCGTTCTGGGCCCATTCTCGTGTGGGTCACGTTTGCTGGTGGAGCTTTGGAATCCTTCTGCCAAAATCCTGTCGTCGTAGTTTTCATTCTGTGTAACGTGGAAGAGGATTTTCAGTTTGGAGCCCCATTAAAGAAAATGATTAATGCTAGTAAAGAGCAACAGCTCTGTCTTCCTCTTGGGGAAAACCTTACAGAAACATCCTGGGAATTTGGGCTCCACTGGTGGAGCTGTGGGTTTGGTCCTTTAGCCTTTCATGTCGAGTTCTTAGGAGATTTCCTCACACATTGAAGGAATCAAGGGCAGAATAATTAAAAGCAGTAAGAAATCTGACACGTTTTGTCTTCCATTAGACTGAAAGGTAAGAAATCTCAGAAGACATCATCAAGGTTCCTTACATTTATGTCATCTTCATGTGATAAATGCATCCAAAGGATGATTTTCCCTGCCAGTGATGGCCCATGGGGTGCTGGACAGCTCTGGATCACTTGGGGTGCAGTAACAGCTCCTCTGAGGTGGCTTCACCTGATTTTTGAATTCAGACTTGAAATACTGAGGAAATTTCAGGGCATGAGGAACAGGGAGAGCTTTTTGCTGTTGGGCTTGAAAAATATAAATAAGAGAAGTAGAATTGAATTTCCTTAGCCTGACTTCAGTTCTCCCTCTGCAGTGAAAAGGATATCAGTAAGGAATACTACAAGATCATGAATTCCTCACAAGGACTTACGTTTTTGCCGACCCTAATTTGTGGTCAGGTTGCAGGTTTGATTCCCAAAGCCAGCAGGGCTTGATGTGGTGCCTTCCTGCCTGGGACTTCCTTGATAACCACCCAGTTCTTTCTGAAGAAACCCCAGAACTGCAAACTCATCAGCCCTGGGGGACGAGTCGAGGGTGGTTTCACTGCCACGTCCCACGATGGTTTGAGGCTCCTGAGCTGGCACTTCTCAGGTCTGGGTGTGTCCCACAGAGAACCAGTTTTTAGCCCTCTCCTTCCCAGGTGTTTCGTGCTGTGCAGGAGGCCAGAGGAGCATCATGGATGGGTTTCCCGGGGCAGAGGTGGAGCTGTGTGTGCCTGTGGGAAGCTGGAGCCATCCAGGAGGAGGGACCCAGAGCCTTTGGTCACATTTGCAGGAGGGTGACTCTCTTGGGAAGCAGCTTGGGTGGTTTGCTGCACACTCAAGACTGTCCAGACTCCATTTCTAACACCCCTCCATGTGTGGGAGCATCCAGACGTGGTTTGGAGGATCAGGGAGCACGCAGCATTTTTGGTTCTGACACAACAGGGGTTGATGGTCATGTGTGGTCTTGGTGTTGTCAGCTCAAGGGTGTGTCTGGCTGGGAGATGGAAACTGTCAGAGTGGAAAGCTGGTCTTGGGGGGAGTGTCTCAGGTGACTTGATGGGTTTAGTTCATGAATACCAACCCAGTGGGGGAGCTTTCTGTTCCAGCAGCAAAGCTGGGTGGTTCAAACCCAAAACAGTCCATGTCCAGGCCATGGATTGTGTGCCAGAGCTTGGTGGCAACACAGGACAGCAGCAGGACACAGTTTGGTGGAGCTCTGTGGTGAGAGCTGAGAGCCAGGAGCTGCAGTGATCTCCAGCCTGGACCTTCACATCCCAGCCAGGCAGACCTTTGGCAGACTCCACCCATACCTTCAGCAGTCACTGCTTGCATGGCAAGGGGATGTTTGTAAGGAAAATGATCTTCTTTGGGCTGATTTTCTGGGAACTGTGTGGTTGTCTTTGTCTGAACAGCTCATCTCCTCATGGAGAACATGGGATAGTGGAGGATCCCTGGCTTCACTGAGGGAGAGTGGTGTCCCTGCTGGGAACATCCATGTCTCCCAACAGGATCATGAGGTGTAACAGGACCTGAGAGGTCCTAACCCTTTGTCCATGCTGGGATGTGTTCTCCTCCTGGATGTTGAAGGACACCAATGGTTCTGCTGTGGTGGGAAGGTGCTTTCAGTGATGAACGTTTCCTTTGTGGTTTGCAGATGACAATCTGCTCCAGTGATTGGGTCTTCAGATGTTTGGTTCCCTTGTGCAGTTGGTCAGAAACTCTCTGATCTCAGGCTGAGTCATATTTGTGTCCTTGGTCTGCGTTTGCCACCCTCCTCGTGTCTCAGCACTGCAGGGCTGGGAGAGGCCAGTTATTGTTGGGGGTTTGGTTGTGGTTTTTTCCTGGCTGGAATAAGTTTTGATAAAGCTGAGGGGCTCATCCTTCAGGTTCTTGCTTTCCTGTTGGTGAGACTTGTCCATGCACTGGAGAAGTGTTTTGTTCTGCAGTGTTTCCCTTCACAGGGCCAGGATTTCTTTATATCTTCTTCTTAAGGAACTGCCCAAACTGATCTCACCCCATTTCCCTCTGGTTTCTGTAACCCACCTCTTCACCAGGTTCCACCAGTTCAGGAGACTCTTCATCTTTGTTACAGTAAGAGTGAGCCAATGGGGCTCAGATTCCTGTGTCTTTTGGCTGGTGAGGAGCAGGGATGAGACCTCAGAGCCTCATTCAACCAGGCACTGTGTCCCCAGGGATGGACCTGAGCTCTGGTGGTGGTGCCCGAGTGATTAAAGTCATGGGATTATGATGTTCATGAAATCCCCTCTTAAAACTCTCAGAGTACCATCTTTCTCCAGTGCTGGATCCTCAGTGTGGATTTTGGTGGCCACCCAGAGAGGACAGTTCTCTGAAGGCTTCCCCAGAGCTCCCTGTGCCTGTCTTCTTCTTCATGGGGACCGAGGTGTGCTGGAAGGAGTTGGTGTTCAGGCTGAAGTTGTTGGCAGGGAGCAGTGACTCCTGGAAGCTGCATCTGCAGTGCCTCCCCCTCCCCCTGGCCCTCTCAGGTCCACCCTGAGGTTCAGCACCACCAGGTGGGTGGTTGAGCTCCGTGTGCTCCGTGCTCTGACAGCCCTTGGAGGGCAGAAACTGCCCATGAAAGTGGTGCTTGAGAGGCAGGAACTCTCATTTTCAAGGTCAGGTGGGACATCAGGAGGAATTTCTTCGTGGAAGGGTGGTCAGGCCTTGGAAGGGGCTGCCCAGGGAGGTTTGGAGGTGTCCTGGAGGTGTCCAAGGCAGGAGTGGCCGTGGCACCCCGTGCCCACGAGGTGGGCATCAGGCACAGGGTGGGCTCCGTGATCCTGGAGGTGTTTTCCAACCTCGTGGGCTCTGTGATTTGCTGGTAGGTGTTTTGAAGTCTCAGGAAGAAGTGCCAGGAACATTTCCCAATTCCCAGCAGGCTGCAACTGTGCTAATTTCCAACCCACATCATCCTCACCCGGGTCACTCTCAGCTTGGCATCGTGTTTGGAACTCACCACGTCGTGGTTTATCTTTGCAGGACTCTCTGAGGTGCCTTTGCAGTATCATTTCATTAAATATGTCTTCACTCTCTTGTTGCAGGCTAGAAATCTTCACACAGGAGAACTGGCTGCTGTAAAAATAATCAAGTTAGAGCCTGGTAAGTTTGACATTCTTTCCTGTATTTTTGAATCACATTTTCATTTTTTCCCACGTGTTTGTTTTCACCCACTGTGAGGTTGCAGACAAAAGAAATGTTTGGGTGTTTTTTGGTGTAGTTTCAGTGGTTGGATGACAGGAAGCACTACAGGATGTGCCATTGCTTTTGGCTGTGTCCTGCTCACTGTTTCCTGGTTTGCTCTTATCTCCCTTATCAATTGTGGCACGAAAAGATGTTGCAGTTACAACACATTGTTAGTACAAAGAGAAGAAGGAGGGTAAGAAGATGATGGTAAATTGTGAGCTCTGAGACAGTGGGAGGCTGAGGGCACTGAGAGGGGGAAGGGGCCAGGCAGTGCTGTGTATTCCCACCAAAGCTGCAGTGGCACAAACAGAGCCCTGTGCTTCTTCCTGTGCCATGACTGAATGTTTCTGAGCCTGTGCTGAGGGTGGGTCCTGCTGCCGGTTCCCTGGGGATCATCTGCCACCCCACAGCAGAGCAGGAGGCCCAGGAGAAGTTCACTCTCTGCCCAGGAGAAGTTCACTCTCTGCCCAGGAGATTGGCTGAGCTGAAGCCTCTTCTGAATCCTGCAGAGTCCTGAGTGGAGATGGTACAGCCCCACGATGGTTTGGGTGGGAAGGGACCTTAAAGATGGTCTTGTTCCCACCACCTGCCATGGGCAGGGACACCTCCCACCAGCCCAGGGGGCTCCAAGCCCCGTCCAACCTGGCCTGGGACACTCCCAGGGATCCAGGGGCAGCCACAGCTTCTCTGCCCACCCTGTGCCAGTCCCTGCCCACCCTCCCAGCCAGGAATCCCTTCCCAATATCCCCCCCATCCCTGCCCTCTGGCACTGGGAAGCCATTCCCTGTGTCCTGTCCCTCCATCCCTTGTCCCCAGTCCCTCTCCAGCTCTCCTGGAGCCCCTTTAGGCTCTCGGTGCACAGCAAGGGGCAGGATGGTTTGCTGGACCCTTTGTGCTTCATCCCATGCCCATCCCAGTGCCTCCCTTGGACCAGGATGTGCATTTTTAGGGGGGCAGCAGGTCTGGAGGCACTGAGTGGGTTGGAGGCTCTGAGCAACCAGGAAATGTGGTTTTCTCTGCAAGGTCTGTAAACTCATTGTGTTAAGCTGTGTTTACATAGGTGCAAAAAGCAACTGCACACATTTGTGTGAGAGAAAAGGACAGGAAAGACTTGACTACAAAGATCCCCTCTCTGACTGAGAGGTTTTTTCTGAGCTGTAAAACCTCTGGAGGTGGGGAGGGTGTTTGGGGGTGTCCCTGTGTGGTCTGTGTGAACTTCCTTGGCACCCTCTGCAGGAGGTGGAATGTGGGGCTGCAGGGACTGCACAGGGACTGCAGGGTTAGTGTTTATTTCTGGGTGGTTCTGTGTAGAAGAAGAGATGGTTTTGGAGGCTGAAACATGGGGAGAGTCAGGAGAGAAGCAAAACCCACCGGTTTTGAGTGACTGCTCCCTTTCCCTTGGCAAACCAGGGCTGGGTTTGTTAACTGGATTGCAGAGCTAAGGTTAATTAGGCAGTGGAAATGCAGTGGGAAGCAGAGCAGGGATCCCTCAGCCCCTGTGGGAAGGGCTGTGGCCAGAGTTTGGGGCAGTGGGGAGCAAACCAGTGTCCCCAGCAGGTCTGTGGTGGGATGGGGTGAGGCTTTAGTGGCGCAAAAAGGACAATTTTAACCCATTGCTAAGGCTTCCTGCAGTGGGAGTGCCCCTGCTCCTGCTCCAGAGGGTCTGTTTTTATTGTGAATTTGAGGCACTGCTTTGAAAAGTGGAGCAGGGGCTGAATCCTCTGTGGGAGGAGCGGGATCTGCTGGAGGCTGAGCAGTCCTGCCTGTACCTGGTGCTGCTTAAACACTGAAGAGATAAAGGCAAGACTGGCCCAAAGTCACCACTTTGAGAACCCCATTTTAATCAGCACTGATGACCATGTCTTCTGTTTGTTTCTGTTGGTCTGACTCACCCCTGGCTTGTTTTGGGGGTTTTTTAATGCATCTTTTAAACATTGCCAGCCTGCTCTCCATCCGTAGCATGGACACCCACAGCATCTTGGCAGAGTGGTTTGGGTGTTTGCTTTGCTTTTGAGGAGGTTTCACAGCATTTGTTTGCTTATTTACTCCTTTTTAGTTGGCTGGGATGTCTGCACCTTGAAAATATTCTGGATTTTGAAGGAAATAAATGCTTGGCTCCTCCACACTTCAATGTTCTGACTGATTTTAAGGGGTTTGAAGAGTTTTGTGGGATTGTAGTGGCTGAGCACCATCGGTCCCTGGGGCAGGTCGGGGTCTGGATGTAGCTGTGGTGTTTTCCTGGGAAGGGCAGCCCTTTGGAGCTCCTGCCAGGCTGTAGGGCACAGCTAGAGGAAGACTGGTAAGAAATGTCCTGATTTAGTCACCAGGGAAATATTCTTGGGAGTGCAGCATCTTCTGGAGCGGAGGAGGAGGAGGCGGCTCCTGGATGGGAATTAATCAGCAGATGGAAAAATCAGAGCTGCAAACTCCACACTTGGTTCATCCATAGGCAGGAGGATTGGGAGCAGGAGACAGAAGACTCTGGAGCAGGGAGTGCCCCAGAGGGGCTGAGGAATGTGTGGAATGGGAGCTGAAGGAACTGCACACAATGAAGTGGCAGGATTTGGCGAGATTGGGGAAATTGCTGACAGGGCAGGGGCTTTGTTCCTCCTCCTCCCTCATCTGCTGCAGGTGGTGAGGAGGCAGAGGGACTCCAACTTAGCCAGGCCCACCACAGGTCTGTGTTTTATGTCTTCTCCAGACAGAGGGAAGAACCTCAGCCCAGCAGGTCGCTGTCATTGATTCATTTGCACCTGGGGCAGTGCTCTGGGTCTGCTCCCACAGTCCTTAAGCTGCTGCACTCAAAATTGTGTTTTTCCCCTTTTTGCTTTTGGCATAAACTTGGAGAGCATGAGGCAAAAGTATTATGGCACGCTAATGACATTTCCCAGCATTCCCTGAGCACAAATGCTTCAAATAATTTGGGAGCCAATTCTATTTCAGAAACTAATCCAACTGGACTCAGCAGTGTAGAAGCCAAAACTGTCTGAAACACTAAAGCCACTTCCGTCTATGGGTTTAGCAGATGGCTCCAGAAAGGGGTCTGCACAAAGAGGTGACTGTTTGCCAGGGGAGTTTTCTGCCACAGAACCTTCTCCCTGGGAAAATGTAATAAATAGAATGCTTTCAAATATGTAATGTCTGTTTTAAATTCTACTGTGATGATAAGTGGTGCCCTCAGACACCTTTGACACTCAGAGGGCTGGTGGAAATCCTGCTGTGCACCTTCTGCAAGGTCACAGAAAAACCTCATTGCTGGTTGTCATTGGGTCCAATGTTTGCATTTTCCATGTGAGATCCCAAGAAATCAGCCAGTTACCTGTTTGAGGCTGGATCTTGGACTGGAGGTGGAGCTGTCCAAATGGCCACCCAGAGGTGTGTGTTGTGCTGAGCGGTTCAGGGGCAGGCCTGGTGCTCTGTGTGTGTGCTGTGTCCCGTGGTTTCCATCAGGAAGTTCATTTTCCACCCAGGAACACGACCCTGGGGCTGAGGCAGGCTGGGATGGGGGTCTGGCCCCTCTGGACCACGAGCAGTTCAAGGTGTTGTGGGGCCTGAGGCGACGCAGCCTCGTTCTCCATGTCATGGATTTCCTCAAGGTGACCTGAGCTGTGGAGAAGAACAAGCCTGAGGCTGATTTTATCTGAGCCTGCAGGGGCTGGGCTGGTGTTGGCAGCACCTGGAGTTGAAGAAACACCAAAATAACTTCTGAGGAGCACAGACACCTTCCCTGCCTCGGGGTGTGTCACCTGGCTGGGCTTGTGTGCTGGTTTAGAGTTAAACTGGCAGGACAAACAAATCCAACTCAGAATGGGATGGCAAGTCAGAAGAACAACTGAATAAAAGATCACCAAATACACTGAGACAGAAGGAAAATCCATTTGTGCCACCAAAGCAGCTGTGCAGCCCAGGGGGGCAGGAGCAGGATGGAGCCCCCCAACCCCTGTGCTGAGCACCACGTGGGGTCCCTGAGTTCAAAGTAAGAAGAAAACAAGAAACCTGCTGGTGAAGATGATGGGTGCAGCCTGGTGGCAGTGCCAGTCCTGGTGAGGCTCTGCTCCTCCTCTGCATCTGACCAGAGATCCCAGTCCCAAAACCCCAACTCATCTCTGCTTGGGCTCAGCTGGGAACGCCCAGTCCCTCCCCCAGGGTGGGGAGTTTCCCAAGGGGGGATTTACTCTGGGAGGTCAATCCTGGCATATTTTTGGCCTCCCTGCTGGCCCCTGAGCAGACATGACCCCTCAGGTGGGTGTGGAGGTGCTGGTGGCTCCTGGAGGGGAGTTCTCACCCCTGAGTCATTGGTGTGGAGACAGGAACACTTCCTGATCCCCCAGGAGTTCCCAAACCCCCCCCTGTGCCCTGAGGGGTGGGGTGTGCCCTGGGCAGCTGCTGCCAATGGTCCATGGTGGGCAGTTCATGAGAAAAATGGCACAGAGGGTTTAGAACCCACACCCAACAGTGCCAAACTGACCCTGGCCGCCACACCCAGGACAGTGACCTGAGCTGTGAAGAACACCAAGCCCAAGGCCAATTTCAGCTGAGCCTGCAGGGGCTGAGCTGGTGTTGGCAGCACCTGGAGTTGAAGAAACACCAAAATAACTTCTGAGGAGCACAGACACCTTCCCTGCCTCGGGGTGTGTCACCTGGCTGGGCTTGGCATCGTGTCTGGGGAGGAATGCCCGAGGTTCCAAGTGTGCCAGGGCCATCAGAGACTTTGGAGCAAAGCAGAGGCAGCGTGGTCTTCTCATGGAGAGTGAGTGCCCAGCACTTTCATGGTATTTAGTTGTTGGTGTCTGGGCTGGTTTTACTTTTCATCCTTCCAGTGAATTTATAATCCTCTTTTCTTCTTAAGAAGTGTGTGGATCCAGAGCAGAAGGGCTTGTGCTTCCAGGTGGTGCAAGTTTTCACTGAAAACACGGAATTCCTTGGGTGGAGAAGGTCACCAGAAGGGGTTGTGGTGGGGGAAGGAGGTGCTGTGAGTAGGGAAGGAGCTGGAAGATCACACATTTCAGTTGGGGGGTGCTGCAGGGTGTGACACTCTGCCGTGGACAGGGACACCTCCCGCTATCCCAGGTGGCTCTGTCCAACCTGACCTTGGGCGCTTCCAGGGATGGGGCAGCCACCACTTCCAGGGAAATACAGATTGGGCAGAAGGGAAGATCCATGTGGAGCTTGTGGTGGTGGTGGACACTCCTTGCCAGCTCTCCTGTGTCCCTGGCTGTGGAGCTCGTGCTGCTGTGGCCGCGTGTCACCGTCGGCAGGATTTGATACCAGCACAGACATCGTGAGGACCATCCGTGGTTTGCAGCTCCTGGCCTGGCTGGAAAATCAGCTGGTGGAAACATCCGTGTTTCCAGAGAGCTGTTTCCTGCTTGGAATCAGGTTTCTGAGTTTGGAGTTTGGGGAGTTGAAATTCTTTCTGTCAGACTGCAGGTTTCCGTGGGGCCTGTGAAGAGCAGTGTGGATAAAGCAGCTGGGATCCTGCATTTTGGGAAGGACATCCCTCCTCTCAGCAGCACAGTCTGAACCCTGCTGAGATGCAGGAGATGTTTGGAGGGAGTGGCTGGGAGCTGGTGAGCACAGGGGTGTCTGGAAGTCAGCCCAGAGGAGCTGGTGACCTGTGAGTGGTGCTTGCCTGGGGAGTTGGTGGACTGGGGTGGACAGTTGTCATTCCCACGGGTTCTCCTCCCCTTCTTTGGGGACTCGGGTTGTTGAAATAAGCAGTGTTGGAGGAATGGTCCCAGCAGTGGTGCTGTGACCCTGCTCTGTGTCCTTCAGCTGTGTCCTGGACAGCAGTGTCCACCTGGTCCTGTTGGTAGAGAACAAACGGAAATTGTGGGGTTAAAAATGCCAAGAGCTAAAAATGCCAAGGGCCAAGTCAGGAGTGGCATGTGCTCTCTGTCTAGGAAAACTTGGCAGGGTATCTATCCATTCCAGTTCCACATGGAATCATAGAATTTCAGAATGGTTTGGGTTGGAAGAGACATTAAAGGTCATCCAACCAATCCTGTGCCTTGGGCAGTGTGGTAGTTTGGGACACCTCCCACCAGCCCAGGGGGCTCCAAGCCCCCTCCAACGTGGCCTGGGACACTTCCAAGGATCCAGGGGCAGCCACAGCTTCTCTGCCCACCCTGTGCCCTCCCAGCCAGGAATTCCTTCCCAATATCCAAAGTCAACTCTCATGCAGCCTCTCCTTCATCGTATCTAACCTAAACCTACTCTCTGGCACTGGGAAGCCATTCCCTGTGTCCTGTCCTTCCATCCTTTGTCCCCAGTCCCTCTCCAGCTCGCCTGGAACACTTCTAGGCACTGAAAGGGGCACTGAGGTCCCCCTGGACCCTTCTCTCCTGCAGCTGACCCCCCCCAGCTCTCCACCCTCTCCCACGGGTGAGATGTGTCTGCAGGCAGAGCAATCCCCTGCTGTTGCTGTGCCATCCATGCCACTGAAACCCAGATTCACCCTGAGCTTCCCAGGCCTTGCCTCGCTCAGCTCTGGCCTAGGCTCTGCCACTCCCCCCCTCCCAGAGCTGCCAGCAGTGTCCTCCGTGCCAGCTGTGCCCCGGGACAAACAGCTGGCAGTGCCAAGCGGGGCGAGGAGAATGTGCCATTGTCGCTCTGCGCCGCGTCCTCGTGTGTCCCCAGAGGTGAAACCCCACCCCAGAGGGGCTGCAGGGGGGCCTGTCACGGGCTTCTGGAGCCGAATTTTAGCAGCAGGGAGGCTTCCAGGATGGTCTCTGTCAGAAGCTACCAGGAGCTTCTCCTGTCCTGTGGAGCCAAGGACAGCCAGGGCCAGGAGGGACCTACTGCTGGGGGACAGAGTTGGGCCAATGAAGAATCCCAGTCCCAGCTCTGGGAGAACAGAGTTAAGGATTAGGAGTGTGGGGCAGTTGGGAATTCCAGCCATGGGAGAACAACACAGAGACCAAGGTGGGAGCAGGAGGAGGAGAAGGAGGGACCCCACACTGGAGCAGGGAGGGGGCAAGGACTGAAAGCTATTCCTGCCCCCCCCTCTCCCTGCAGCCCCTGGAGATCCCTCGGGGTGCACAGACCCCCCTGCAGCCCCTGGAGGAGCAGGTGGATGCAGAAGGAGCTGTTGTCCTGTGGGAGGCCCAGGATGGAGCAGGATCCTGGCAGAGACTTGCAGCCAGGACTCCTGGAGAAGGAGACCCACCTGGAGCAGGTTTTTCCCCCAGTAGAAGTGTTGCCCGGGGGATGGACTCACGTTGGAGAGTCTCTTGAGGACTGTCCCCCGTGGGAGGGACCCCAGGGGAGCAGGGGAAGGACTCAGAGCTGTGGCCCCCCTGCAGCCCGTGGGCAGGACCGTGGGGGAGCAGGTTGTCCCCCTGCAGCCCACGGAGCCCATCGGGGGGCAGAGACCCGACTGCCCCCCATGGAGTGACCCCCAGGACAAGAGCAATGGCAGCAACAACACCCACCTGCAAACCTCCCATTCCCTGCTCCCTGGAACTGCTGGAGGGAGGGAGGAGTGGGAGGAGAGGGGTGTTCTGGGGACTGATTTATTTCTTAATTTTTAGTTTTAGTGCTTCTAGTTTTAGTTCTTATCTTGTTAGTAATAAATTGAAATATTTAGCCACTCTGAGTTTGTTTTGCCATTATCTCTCAGCTGTTTTTTGCCTTTTCTCGTTTTTCCTTTCCCTCTGAGAAAAGGGGGGGCCTGGAGGTTTAGGTGGACACCGGGTGAAAACCACCACAGTCCCTGCAGCTCCAGGGCCTCCAGCAGCTCCCGGGGATCCTGCTCAGCTGCCACACGTCCCAGAGGGGCAGCCACACAGCCCACCTGGGCAACAGGAGAGACATGTGCCCAATTCCGGGCTCTTGAGCACCAGAGCACAGAGGACACACGTGGGAACCTCTTTGCGTGGCTGTTCTGTCACCTTTGGTCTGGTTCTTTTTATCTCTCTCCCTCCCCGAGAAGGATTTGCTGGTAATTCTGTCTGGGTTCTTTCTTGCTATCCAAGGAGATTTCATTTTTGCCCTGTTCCAGCATCTCTTGCCAAGATTAATACTCCAGCTGCCTGGAAACTCTGAATTCCCTTGTTTTGTGTGCATTCCTGTCATCTTGGAGTGACTGTACATCTTCCCTCCTGTCTCTGGGTCTGATCTTTCACAATCATTTCCTACATATTTTAGCCATGCTTTTCTCATGGATACTTCTCTTCTTTCCATCTGTTGGGTACTTCTTTGTCTGTATTCAGCCTGCACCCTCTCCCAAATCCAATCCTCCCCCCCTTTTCAGTGGATTAACCCTCATTTCTTGCCTGAATTTTTCATTTATCAGTTGCAAAACAAGAGCTCATCTTTGCTGCATCCCTCCACTATGGGCAGGTTCATTCCAAGTCACTCCTGGTAGATTCCTGTTCAGTGTTTCCTCCTTTTTTTCCACTTGTGGGGATTTTCACAGCATCCCATCCCTTCCCACTCACTGCTGCAATCCTATTCCAGTGGGAGGAGCTTTTTATCTGTGCAGGGAATGGAGGTTCAGGCAATTTAAACCCATTGCTGATTGTCCTGTTATCCAACTGGACATGGATTATCCCTTTTCCCCCTTCCCCTGCTATCTCCTGTGTCCCTGAAGGTTGTCCTCTTGGCCCTGCCAGTCTCTCTGTATCCCAGATCCCTGTGTTTCCTTCCACCTTTCCTCATTACTCATGGTTCCTAGAACTGACTTGGCTTGGGGAGCCACGTCCATGTGCTGTCCATGGGCCATTCCAGCTGCTGCCTGCAGAGGTTTTGGCTGTCCCAGGGATGTTTTCTTTCACACTCTCAGGATTCTGCTGCTGCTCCTGATGTTCCAGGGAGTCTCTGATTTGGAGAGGCCACGGGGATTTGGTGTGGAATCCATGGTCAATTTGTAGTGTTGGAGAGAGAACCTTTTTCCCTGTTGGGCTCAGAGGATTTTGCCCTCAAAACTGCTTGGATTTGACTTTCTTGAAAATCTTTGTGTCGTTTGAAACTCTCCAGTTGTTCTCTGTGAGAAGTCAGCAATTTCCCATAGGAGGTTTGTTGGAGAAAAGGGACTCATTAATCCACCAGCTTCAAACTCAGATTAAAGGGGTTTATAACAAGGAGGGAGAGTGACTTTTTTACAGGCAGGTTGTGACAGGAAAAGAAGGAAGGGCTTTAAATTGAAAGAGGAGAGATTTAGATGGGATATTGGGATGGGATTCCTGGCTGGGAGGGTGGGCAGGCCCTGGCACAGGGTGGGCAGAGAAGCTGTGGCTGCCCCTGGATCCCTGGGAGTGTCCCAGGCCAGGTTGGACGGGGCTTGGAGCCCCCTGGGCTGGTGGGAGGTGTCCCTGCCCATGGCAGGGGTGGGGTGGGAAGGGCTTTAAGGTCCCTCCCAACCCAAACCATTCTGGGATTCTCTAAACTCAAAACTCCTCTGCTCACAGGGCTCATTTCTGAGCAGGATGTGTGAACTGAGGCAGAGCTGCAGCCTCAAGGTAACCCCTAAACCCAGCCCGGTGTGAAATCTGGGCTCAATGTGTGCAAGTCGTGTTGTCTTTTCTTCATTATTTAAAAAAATACTACTGGTGTTTATAAGAAGCCTCTTGACATTTGAAACTCCTCAACTAACATTTTCCTGCCCCAGTGAAGTGTTTCTCCATATAATTCAGCTTCAAGAAGCCCTTGAGGATTTACTGAGATAGGTCAGGGATGGATTCATGGAAGTGTGTTCCCTTCTACCTTCATATTTCAGAGCTGTTTTCTCAAGTCTGGCAATCAGTGAGACATAAAAGTTGTGATAATTTCTGTTATTCCACATTGGCATTTGCTTCTGCAGCAACCCCATTGCTCAGGGAAGCTGCTTCAAAGCAAATATAAACATCTATTTTAAAAGAGGTTATTATAAAATATTAGCTGTGCTGTTACTTAGATAAACACATGGAGAATCCAGTTTACAGCAGTGCTTGAGTCCTCTTGGACTTGTCAAAATCATCTAAATTAAAGGGAACAGGACAAAGCAATCCATGTTTTTTGGGTTGAACATCACTGACTGTAATAGTGGGAGAGAATTTTACTGGGGAAACTTTAAACAAAAGTAAATATCCAGAGCAGTTTTTTCCTTCATGGCAGCTACAACTTCCTCTGGAGCAGAGTTTTATCTGAAACATCAAATCTTTAGTTAAATTCCAGTCTTTGGTGTCTTGCAAGCTGTTACAGTTTTCATAGAATTCCAGAATTGTTTGGGTTGGAAGGAACCTTAAAGACCATCCCACCCCACCCCTGCCATGGGCAGGGACACCTCCCACCAGCCCAGGTTGCTCCAAGCCCCGTCCAACCTGGCCTGGGACACTCCCAGGGATCCAGGGGCAGCCACAGCTTCTCTGCCCACCCTGTGCCAGTCCCTGCCCACCCTCCCAGCCAGGAATCCCTTCCCAATATCCCATCCAAATCCCCCCTCCTTCAGCTTAAAGCCACTGCCCTTTGTCCTTCCGTGCCAGAGGAGGAATAAAGTCAGCAACGTGGAGAACACGAAGGGGTTGGAGCTGGAGCTTCTCTGAGGAACATCCTCTGCTGGGCATTTAACACCCTGAGAGAAGCACATCATCCCTTCCTCTCCAGGGTCTCTCTTGCCCCCGGGGGGTGTCTGGGCTGTGGCAGTGTGCTGGGGTGGCTGTGCTGCCCCAAATCCACCCTCCCAGCCGGGCACAGCTCCTGCTCTGAGTCAGCCCCGGGGGCGTTCGCCCCATCTGCTCCATCCCAGAGCTTTGGGAATGAAAAAGCTCTTTTTCATTTCTTTGGGAATGAAACAGCTCCAGTGAGGAGCCTGTGGAGTGGGAACTCTTCTGGTTCTCCACGCAGGGGACTCTGGAATTAGCCTCCTGTGTCCTGGCAAAGCTGGAGCAGCTCCAGCTGGGACTCTCTGGTGGCTGCGAGGGGCTGCTTTGAGGTTCCTCACGTTCTCCCATCCCTCCACAAGATCCCTTTGCTGCTTTTCCGGAGCTGTCTGAACTCAGGGATCAACTTCAGGCCACCAGGCCAGCCCTTCTCTGCTGGTCTTCAGGAAATATTTGTGCCTCCTGAAAGGTTGGAGTGAAGGATTCAGGCTGGGAGGGTGCAGGGCTGACATTCCCAGAAGACTGAGCCACGATCCAGCCCGATCCGTGTCGTTCTGCATTCCGTGCATCCCTCCAGCCCGTTCATTCCCATGTGATGTAACCCTGGCTGCTTCCTGTTTTTCAGGAGATGACTTTTCCCTGATCCAGCAAGAAATCTACATGGTCAAGGAGTGCAAACATTGCAACATAGTCGCCTACTTCGGGAGCTATCTCAGGTAAATCCCACTCCTTATTCCCACATTCCCGCTGCGTCTGCCCTGACCTCCTCTCAGTCTGGGTTAATCCTCACACCCCCTCTCGCTCTTCTTCCTCAGGTTGAATTCCCTGAGGGTTTTTTGGGGTTTTTTTTAATTGGCTTTAAAACCCAAAAGTGACTAATAGTTTGTTTTCTGTGCCAGCCAAAAGGCTGGAATATTTTAATGGCCAGGAACAGGAACTTTTCCCTCGGAGCCTCTCACAACACGTGCAGTCCTACCCCAACATCTCCCAGCTCTGATAGAAAACCAGCTCCTTATTTCTGGAGCAGAATTACTTCCAGATATTTTAATTAATTCCACTTTTCCAGACTGGGAAGGCACAGCCAGGGGGGGTTTTAAGAGCAAAACTCTGGATTTGAGGTGCTGGAATAACACTTTTCCTGGTTCTGGTGCAACAGAGGCAGAGCCGGGGGGGTCCAAGTGCTGCACCCTCCCGTGTGCACGTCCAGTGTCCTGCAGAAAATCTGGGAATGTTCTCCATTTCTGTGGAATTCTGCCATTTACCACGGGGGGAATGTAAATCCCCACTTTGCCTGCTTGGTTTTTTCCTTTGTTTAAATGCAGCCTTCCAAGGATTCCAATCTCTGCATCCCAAGTGGGCTCAGCTGGGATGAAATGGCTGGAGTTGGGAATCCTCCTTTAGAGAGCAGGAATTTTTTTGGATATAATTAAGTCATTTCAGTGTAAGGTTGAAAATTGAGTGTTTTTTTCTGATGCTGCTGATGAGCAGGTGAAGCTCAGGCTTTTTTTACTCCATGTTTACATGGCATGTTTTCACTCCATGCCTTTTACCATAGAGTTAAAGCATCACCTTTTAGGTCTGGTAATATTTAAAGACTTCTGAGGGATTTTAGCATAAGATTTTCAATTTATATATAAAATTTATACTGATAACATGGTAATTTATATTCATAACACTTTAATTTTTATTAACATCATATTGTGGTTAATATTAATGCTGTAACCGCTGATCATGACTCAGAATGTGTATTTTTAATGAAGAGCAAGCAAGACCAATGGAAACCCAATGAAATAATCCAAATTAACTCTGTGTGTGTCCAAATGACTCAGCTTTTGATGCCTGTGTTTCCATTTGCCCCTGGCAGCCGTGAGAAGCTGTGGATATGCATGGAATACTGTGGTGGGGGATCCCTCCAGGACATCTACCACGGTACTTTGCTTTTTATTTCCACATCTTGAACTTCTGGAAGGTTCCTGCAAAGAGGGGAAGATCAGTCCTGTGCAGGCACTGCTGGGGGGGAGGGCGGCTTGGGGGCACAAATAGGGATTTTTAGCTGCAGTCAGAGGATTTGGGGAGCTCTTTTCAGGTGTGGTGAGCATCATTTTGGGGCTAATCCCTGTAATTCTGGGGCAGAACAGTCGGATGTGACACTGGACACGGGAAATGTCCTTCTCCTTCTCCTGTTCAATCCCATCCCAGCCTTTTGCTGTTTTCCTTTCTGAGGTTTCCTTTGGAGTTGTTGATGCTGGGGAAGAAATTATTGCAGTTAAATGGGAGCACTGAGAGCTCTTTCTGCNGTCATTTAATATGTTATTTCTTTATTTATATGTGCTGCAAATTTACCCACTTCTTATTCATTTAATATATAATATATAATATATAATATATTCCTTTATATGTGCTATCATCTTACCTGCTTTTTAATCATTCAGTATGTAACATATTTATTATACATTTATTTACGTGCTGTCAACTTCCTTTCCAATCATTTAATATATATCTATTTTTATGTGCTGTAAACGTCACCACTTTTTAACCATTTAATAGATAACATACTTATTATGTGTTTATTAATATGTGCTATAAACTTACCCACTTTTCAGTCATTTAATTTTTAATGTATANTTGGGAATCCTCCTTTAGAGAGCAGGAATTTTTTTGGATATAATTAAGTCATTTCAGTGTAAGGTTGAAAATTGAGTGTTTTTTTCTGATGCTGCTGATGAGCAGGTGAAGCTCAGGCTTTTTTTACTCCATGTTTACATGGCATGTTTTCACTCCATGCCTTTTACCATAGAGTTAAAGCATCACCTTTTAGGTCTGGTAATATTTAAAGACTTCTGAGGGATTTTAGCATAAGATTTTCAATTTATATATAAAATTTATACTGATAACATGGTAATTTATATTCATAACACTTTAATTTTTATTAACAACATCATATTGTGGTTAATATTAATGCTGTAACTGCTGATCATGACTCAGAATGTGTATTTTTAATGAAGAGCAAGCAAGACCAATGGAAACCCAATGAAATAATCCAAATTAACTCTGTGTGTGTCCAAATGACTCAGCTTTTGATGCCTGTGTTTCCATTTGCCCCTGGCAGCCGTGAGAAGCTGTGGATATGCATGGAATACTGTGGTGGGGGATCCCTCCAGGACATCTACCACGGTACTTTGCTTTTTATTTCCACATCTTGAACTTCTGGAAGGTTCCTGCAAAGAGGGGAAGATCAGTCCTGTGCAGGCACTGCTGGGGGGGAGGGCGGCTTGGGGGCACAAATAGGGATTTTTAGCTGCAGTCAGAGGATTTGGGGAGCTCTTTTCAGGTGTGGTGAGCATCATTTTGGGGCTAATCCCTGTAATTCTGGGGCAGAACAGTCGGATGTGACACTGGACACGGGAAATGTCCTTCTCCTTCTCCTGTTCAATCCCATCCCAGCCTTTTGCTGTTTTCCTTTCTGAGGTTTCCTTTGGAGTTGTTGATGCTGGGGAAGAAATTATTGCAGTTAAATGGGAGCACTCAGAGCTCTTTCTGCTTTGTGTTTCAGCTCCTTAGTACAAACAGCTTTAACCAGCTCTGAGCCCCACAAATAGTCCCCCAAATGGAACTTTGCCATTTCTAACATGAAAACATGAGCAGGAACCTCTTCTCTTTTGAATCATGTAGTATATAACATTTATTATATCTTCACCTATATGTGCCGCAAACTTACCCACTTTCTATTCATTTACTATATAATATATATAATACATTTATTTATATGTGCTGCAAACTTACCCACTTTTCAATCATTTAATATATATTATGTACTCTAAACTTCACCACTTTTTAGTAATTTANCTTACCCACTTTTCAGTCATTTAATTTTTAATGTATATAATACATTTATTTATGTGTGGTGTAAACTTACCCACTTTTCAATCACTTTGTATATTGCATATTTATTTATACATGCTGTAAACTTCACCACTTTTTAATAATTTAATGTATAACATTATTATATGTTTATTAATATGTGCTGTAAACTTATCCACTCTTCAGTCATTTAATATATGATTTATTTGTTTAGACGTGCTATAAACTTACCCACTTTTTAATCACTTAATCTGTAATATATTTATTATATATTTATTTATACATGCTGCAAACTTTTTAATCATTTACTCTAGAACATATTTATTCTGTATTTATTTCCATGTGCTGTAAACTTACCCACTTCTTCATCTTTCTTTGCAGTGACAGGCCCTCTGTCAGAGTTACAAATTGCATATGTGTGCAGAGAGACTTTGCAGGTACTGCACTTGGGAGGGTTTGGTGGGAATCCCACTGAATCCAGCTCACCAGGGCTTTGTTCCCATCCTCTAAACCAAAATTAGCAAGAAACTCTCTTAAGTGGTGCAAATATTTGGTGAGATTTTGAGCCTCCTGCTTGCCCTGTGGTGGGAAATTTAGTGGTGTGGGGAGGGAAAATGCTGCAAGCAGAGAGATAAAATTGGCTTTTGTGACTGCTGATAGCTGCAGGAGTACAGGATGGGGAGGTGCAGGCAGGTTGTTCCTTAAAGGAACCCTCAAGACTTCAAAAATATAATTTTAGTAAGGTTTATTTTGTAAAACCTGCCATTTCTCTGTGTGAAATGTGACTGGTTGCAATGAGGCTTCATGTGTTCGCTGCAGCTGGGGGAGATGAGGAACAGAACCCAGGGTGCCCCCTGTCTGAAAATCACAAATCTCACCATTTTCAAATTTAAAAAAAGCATTGAGACATTTAAATTTACTAAGTGGGCCTGGCTTTGGGTGGTCACAAATGGCACAATAACCTGCTGTGTCTCTTTATTTCCAGGGTCTTGCCTATTTGCACATGAAGGGCAAAATGCACAGAGATATAAAGGTAACCTGGGCCTTTGAGACCCTGAAACTTCCCAGGGCAGGGAGAATATTCCTGAAAAAGGTCTGTGACTTCCCCTTTGTTGTGTTTTAGGGGGCAAATATTCTCCTGACAGACCATGGGGATGTCAAATTGGGTGAGTTGCCTGAATTTTCTAACATGGATTTCAAAGCCCTTGGGAAGGTCAGTGGTGGCCTTGGCAGTGCTTGGGGGATGGTTGGACTCGGTGATTTAAAGGTCTTTTCCAAACTAAATGATTCCCTGATTATTTGGGGCAAGAGATGATGATGGAAAGTGGTGGCACAAAGTGTGTATCCATGGAAAACACCATGGGATGTGTCCCAGTGTGGGGGTTTTCACATGGTGTCCACCCAAACCTCTGCCACGCCCTTCCCAGAGGGAAAGAAAAAGGAGAAAAGGCAAAAAATCAGCTGAGAGAGAATGGCAAAGCAAACTCAGAGGGGCTAAAGACTGACATTTATTACTGATAAGAAAAGAACTAAAACTAAAAAAACTAAAAAGTAAGGAATAAATCAACCTTAAAACCCCCTTTCTCCCCCCACTGCTCCCTCTCCCCAGCACTTGGGGAGAGCAGGGAATGGGGGTTTGCAGTGGGGTGTTGGTGCTGCCATTGCTCTTGTGCTGGGGGTCACCCGTGGGGTGCAGGGGGGTCTGTGCCCCCCGAGGGATCTCCAGGGGCTGCAGGGGGGGCACAGCTTTCAGTCCTTCCCCCTTTCCTGCTCCCGTGGGCTCCCTCCTTCTCCTCCTCCTGCTCCCACCTTGGGCTCTGCCTTGTTCTCCCATGGCTGCAATTCCCAACTGCCCCACACTCCCCAATTCTTCCCTCTGGGATCCCAGAGCTGCCACTGGGATTCTCACTTGGCTCCACTTTGGCCACCAGCAGGAGGTCCCTCCTGGCCCTGGCTGTCCTTGGCTCCACAGCACAGGGGGAGCTTCTGGCAGCTCCCAACAGAGACCACCCTGGAAGCCCCTCCTGATACCAAAATGCAGCCCCAGAACCCTCTGCCACCCAGGTTGGAGTTGGGGTGGTGGTGCAGTAGCTCAGCCCCTTCACACACCCCTGTGGTGGGAAAGGGTGGCCTTTTAAAGATGAAAACTGCTAAGGATTTCACTGCCTGCATTGAGCTTGGGTCACTCACCTCTTTTTTGCCTGCTGAGCTGGTGAGATATTCCCACAGTTATCTCCATGAAAGGGATTTCAATGATTTTTGGCTCTGCAAGAGCTCCTGATGTTCTGCAGCTCTCCAGCCAAGGGATTAGTGGCCCCAAGACAGTGTCCAGGGCTGAGAACAGATGTCCCATCACAGCTCCTCCACAGCAACACACAGAAGGGACCTTTTCCAAAGCATGATGCTGTTTTTCCCCTGAAATGGAATATCCACAAATTCTGGTCAATAATGTGAGATGGAAAAATGATCCAGGAGAGGAACAGGATCACAAATGAATTGGGCAGAGGAAGCAAACTCTGATTTGAAATCATGTCAGTGTAGACATCAGTGATCTCAATCTGGAGCTGTTTACCTTAATGAATGAATAATTTGGATGAGAAGTTGGATTGAGGTTTCATAGTGCAGCAGAATTGGGTCTCAAACTGAGAGTTTTTAAGGCTCTGTTGGTTTTATTTTCCAGCTGATTTCGGGGTAGCAGCAAAAATAACAGCCACCATTGCGAAGAGGAAATCCTTCATTGGCACCCCTTACTGGTAATAAACCACTTTGGTTGTTGGGATGCAAAGCTATTTATGCCAAAAGTTATAAAATACACACATGTATCTACAGCAATTGCATTAATTCCCTTTCTCCCAAGCAAAATGCCCAAAGGGTAAAAATCTGGGAAGCACTGATTGGAGTTGGTCTGTTGCTGCCTCATATTTGCTGTTTTTCCCAAATTTATTAATGCAGAATATTCTCCCTTTTTTTCTAATGGTTATTTAGTTTCTCACTTGTTTTATTCTCTTTCTTATTTACACTTTCAGGGAGTAAAATATTCAGTGTCTTTCTGATTTCTGTGCAGAAAGTAAAACTGATTTTTCAACTCTCAATCATTTCTACTGATTAATGTCTGCACAGGGCAGCATTTAATATGCAAATAGATTATTGTGAGTCTGGAGTTGGGTTATAAATGCAAATTTTTCTGGCTTTTGGCATCATTGTGATGCAGAGAAGGGGCCTGGGGGGGTTCTTGGGGGCTGCAAACAGCTTCATCCAGACAAAGGCTTGGAATTGTTATCCTGGTGGAGGAGGACTTTGCTCAGGAAGATTATCTGGTCCCTAAAGCCTTTCACCAGCAATGATGAGCCTGGTTCTCTTCCTGGTGCTGCCAGGCAGCCCATGGCCTCTGGCAAACACACCACCTCCTTGGCCTTCCCAAAAAGTCACCTCCTTGTGCTTCCACACAAACTACCACACCCAGAAAGTCACCTCTGGCAAACACATCACCTCCCTGTGCTTCCCAAAACATCACCTCCCTGTGCTTCCCAGAAAGTCACCTCTTTGGGCTTCCCAGAAAGTCACCTCTGACCAACACATCAACTCCCTGTGCTTCCCAAAAAGTCACCTCCCAGTGCTTCCCAGAAAGTCACCTCTGGCAAGCACATGACCAAGTTGTGCTTCCCAAAACATCATCTCCCTGTGCATCCCAAAAAGTCAGCTCCTTGTGCTTCCCAAAACATCACCTCCTTGTGCTTCCCAGAAAGTCACCTCTTTGGGCTTCCCAGAAAGTCACCTCTGACCAACACATCAACTCCCTGAGCTTCCCAAAAAGTCACCTCCATGTGCTTCCCAAAAAGTCACCTCCCTGTGCTTCCCAAAAAGTCAATTCCATGTGCTTCCCAAAAAGTCACCTCTGGCAAACACATCACCTCCCTGTGCTTCCCAAAAAGTCATCTCCTTGTGCTTCCCAGGATGTGGAACTGTTCCTTGCCTGACTCTTGGGAATGGAGGTGTCCCAGAGGGGCTGGTGCTCCTGCTGAGGATGCCCTTGGTTTTCCAGGATGGCCCCCGAGGTGGCAGCGGTGGAGAAGAACGGCGGCTACAACCAGCTGTGCGACATCTGGGCCGTGGGGATCACGGCCATCGAGCTGGCAGAGCTGCAGCCCCCCATGTTTGACCTCCACCCCATGAGGTTTGAGCCCTGGGGGGGGTTCCCTGTCTCCAGGACCCTCTTCAATCCCAGCAGGAGCTGTCAGGATTCAGTTTAGCCTTCCCTGGAGCTCAGAACTGGAAACTGGGATTCTGTCGCCAAACGTGTCCTTCCTGCATGAGCCATGTCTGGTTTTCAGGGATCAGCCTGGAGCTAAAATCTTACATTTAGAACTGAAATTACAAGCAAAATCTTTTAATTTAATAATTTTCATTGTCACTTTGGCTAGTGGGAGATGTCCCTGCCCATGGCAGGGGTTGGAATGGGATGGGCTTTAAGGGGTCCCTTCTAACCCAAACCCTTCTGGGGTTCTGTGGTGAAGAACCTGATCAAGAGCAGGTGCAGATTTCCTGGTGCCAGTGAACCACTGGAGAAGGTGCATCCCAAAGTTTAACAGGATTATGGCACTTAAAACATGAGGAAACCAACAGCCCTGCTGTTGTGTCTGTCTGTCCTTCACGGTGCAGACCATAATCCAGTTCCACCAGTGTTGTTCTCACCATGAAGTGTTAGAGGGTTCAGATATTAGAGTGGAATTCACTCTCTTCTTTCCCATGTAATAACATTGCTCTTTCTTCACCTTTAGGGCTCTGTTTTTAATGTCAAAAAGTAATTTTCAACCACCAAAGCTAAAGGAAAAAGCAAAATGGTAGGTGGAACTCCTTCCCTTGGTCAGTATTTTGTTGGAATGAGATGACCCTTAAGGTCCCTTCCAACCCAAACCAGTCTGTGATTTTGTAGATAATGGGAAAAGTCTATTTTTGTCATTAGTGGAGAAGAGGCTCTTCTTTGGTGCTCCTTGTATGTTCCAGGAAGGAAAGTAGTTGTTACCCTCTCCCCTGAATTCCTATCAGGACATTTGCCCCTGTGGGTGGGACAGGTGATGGTTTAATCCTTTCATATTTTCTTTAACCTGAGATAAATTCCTGGTGCTGTTCTTGGGTCTGTTTCCTGTGCCAAAATGTTTTCCATGCAAGTTCCACGAATAAAATGGGAGTTTTTCCCTCATTTGTTCACTTGGAAATTTAGTTTTTCAAACCTGGGACGAGGAGCTTGGACAGCATTGTGGTGCACGCTGTGATCTGGTTAGCCTTAAAATCAGCAGTGCCTTGGAAAGGTGAACATCACCCCTCATTTCTCTTTTAAGGTCAGCAACATTCCATAACTTTGTCAAAATAGCACTCACCAAAAACCCCAAGAAGAGGCCGACTGCGGACAGACTCCTCTCTGTGAGTGCTGTGGGACACGGGGGGGCAGCAGGATGAGCTTTCTTGCTCTGACGTGGGCAACAAATCAGTGGGAGCCCAAAGTGGAACCATTTTTTTTCTTCCATCTTAAAACATGGATGGGAAAACCTGGAGGAGAGGGATGTTGGTGCTGTGTTTGGGAGGGGCAGGATTTTGTTGAGTAGAGGATTCCTGGCAGGAGCAGTTACAGAAATGTCCTTCATGGGGAGGGTGTAGACATCGGCCCTTCCTGCCACCCCAAAGTTGAGTTGTTTGTGGATCTCTGCTTTCCTAAACTTCACTGAGCAACTCATGTGAAAAAGGAAGTTAAAGTGTAATTGGTTTTTCTGACTCTCAGTTTAGTTTCCAGTTTCCAGCCCGTCCAGTGTGGTGTTCATGCAGGGTTAGCCCAGCCAGGAAGGAGTTATTAAAATAGTAGTCGAGCCTCGAGAAAGGAGAAGAAATTCAATAACATTCCATGTTGGATGGTCATTAATGAACTTTACCTTTTAATTGCATATTATCTTTTTTCCTGCTCTTTTCTGTGGTTCCAGCATAGCTTTGTGGGGCAGCCTGGTCTGTCAAGGTCTTTGGCAGTGGAGCTGTTGGACAAAGTCAACAACCCCGACAACCACACACACTACGGTGAAGTCGACGACGACGATTTCGAGGTGAGAACACCCTTTATTTTGGGTAAAACTGCACCTTAAACGCCCTGCTTTGCTTTGGGAGTGCAAAGCCACAGCTCAGCAGTATGGCTGTGGGTGTGGTGGTTGGTGGAGGTCCCACTGAACGCGTTCCTGTTCCCAACTCTGCCCCCCTGTCCCACGTCCAGCCTCACTCCGTCATCCGCCACACGATCCGCTCCACCAACAGGAACATCAGGGCAGAGAGAACAGCATCAGAGATCAACTGTGAGTTCCTGGAGGGCTCTGCCCGTTTTTGGGGGGATGTCTGGGCTGGGGGATCCTTCTGGAGGACATCAGTGTCCTCCTCCTGTTGTGTGCTCTGGAAAGCCTCTTCCCATCTGGAAAACAAACCCCAGGACAAACAGCACCTGCATGCGAGTCTTCAATAATAATCCTCCAAACCCCAAATTAATGCACCACTTCAGCTGAAATTTTGGGGGTAGGCATGGTTTCCCTCTCCAGGTTTGGACAGAAGTCCTTTGTGTCTTCTCTGCACCACGTCCATCACACTTTTGGGAGACTTGCTCTTTAAAAAAAGCCTCTTTCTTCCCTTTCACATGCCTTTCAAAGTGCCAGTGGTTAGGCAGTTCCATTTCAGTGTGCTGTCCTAGAGCCACGTGGTGTTCACCTTTGGGCTTCCTTGGGGGTGTCACACTTGCAGATTTAAGCATTTAGACAATAAGGCTGATGTTTCACAGGCAGGTGAAGTGTTGTACCCAATATTTGTAGTGTTCCAATGTGCATTTCACTGTAGTGAGCACTGGCAGGGCCCAGGGGTGATGTTTGTGTATTGATGATGGAATTGGGATGTTTTGCAGTTGACAAGCTGCAGTTTGAGCCCCCTCTGCGGAAAGAAACAGAAGCTCGGGATGAAATGGTGAGGACAAGTTTCTTTTTAATTCCTTTATTAAAACCACAGTGTCTTCACTATTCTGTGGTCCAGCTCTTGCTGGGAAAATGTCTTTTAAGTTCCCTAAGTGACCCTTACTGAGTTTTCACCATAAATTTTTGCTTTCCTGTTACTCATTGCCACTTGATCCCGACATTCCACCATTTCCAACTGCTGCTTTGAAGTCTAAGAGGAAGAAAATACTTTCTCAATAATTGCTTGTAATAATGACTGTAAAATGTTACTTCACTTTGGCATTTGATTTTACTGCCTATGGATCATTCTGCAGGGCTGGGGAAGCTGTTTGTGGTGGTCCAGGGGCTTAGTTTAATGGGGTGGGGAAATGACAATCTGTGCATCTCCAGGTGGTGGCAGCTGGCAGTGACTTTGCTTCACACTGGAATCCTTTTGTTGATGGTGGAAGCAGCAGGTAAGTCCAGATAAGACCAGCTTTTATTTCTGTGGCTTAATGTGAAATTACACTGGAAGAAAAACGAGTTCTGGTGGAAAACTCAAAGCACAAGCCCTGATCCACCTGAATGTGCCTAAACTGAGGAGGTGTTACCCAGCGTGACGTTCTCCTTCTGCAGCTGGTTGGTCTGTTCTCTTGAAGAATGAGTTTTAATACCTCTGAACCAACAGCAGCAGCTTTATTTAGGTTTGTAGGTGGCAAATGAAGTGTCAGTGCTGGAGCAGGAGTCTGACAGAACCCCACCAGAGGCAGTTTGCTGAGGCAGAGCTGGTGGCCTCACGAGGACTGGGGTGAGAATCCTGCTGTGCCTTCACCCTTCTCCTCTGGGCTGTGGTTGGGACATCCTGTGGCAAGGCCTGTGCACAGCCCTGAGCTCGAGAAAGGGCAGGAGAAACCAGTTCAGAGGGTTCAGTGTTCCCACCAGTCCCTCCTGCTGCTGGGGGGGTGTGAGCAGTGGGACCTGAGGATGTGCTGGTGCTGATCTCCCCCAGGATGAAGCAGCTCTGAAGTACAGGAGCACAGTTAAGTTAGGACTGGGTTGGTTATGAGTGTCCCTTCCTTCAGCTACCAAAGGGTGGATTGTGCCTTGAAAGGCAATCCCTGGATCTGCAGTGGGGAGTGTGGAAGTCCAGCCATCCCAAGCCATGCACAGAGCAGGGCAAGGTGGTGTCTGCCCTGAAAGAGCCTCTTTCCCATCTTTGTTTGGGACTGAGCAGCACACAGTGAATGTCTTTGGGGGATGTTTTGGGGTTTTTTTGCACATAAAACCTTGCATAAGATGTCAGCTGACACTGCAGCCCCCTGGACAGCTGAGGGGGTGGACATTGCCAGGATTTGGGTCTTTTGAAGGTCAACCTGGTTTTTTCTGTTCTCCCTGTAGGAGGAGTTTGGGGGGGACTCTGAGCCCTGCAGTTTGGGGGGGACTCTGAGCCCTGCAGTTTGGGGGGGCTCTGCCTCTCCCTGCCCAGTAGAGCCCGGGACAGTTTTCCTGCCCTTCCTCCCTCTCTGGGTGTGTTTTTGGGTGACCCTGAGGAGCTGCAGGCTGGATTTTCTGCAGGCAGCTGGAATGTGCAGGCTTCAGGAGCAGGGAGGGATGAGGGGGGAAGCTCCTGCTGGCAGAGGGTGACTCCACTGTGTCCCTGTGGCTTTGTCTGGACCAGGCTGGGTGAAAACAGAAGAAATGGGGCTGTAGCAAAGATTTCCAGGGCTGGAAAGGAGTGCCTGGATTGGGTGCTGTGTGGAGGACAGGCAGAGCAGCTCTGCAGGAGGAATCCCTGCTGCCTACTTGGAACCCACTTCCAGCTGGAAGGATAAACAGGAAATGCATAACTCCTGTGTCCCAGCGACTCTGAGGAATCCCAGGGATGTCCAGAGAGGGTGTTTGCTGGGGGGGGCCTTGCTTTTCATGCCCTTGGGCATTTTTGGAGTGAATCTTCACATCTTCAGCTCAGGAATTACTGACTGGAAAGGGGGAACACCAGGATGTGTACCTGCTCATCAAACTTACTCCTTGTTTTTCTAATTTGGAGCATTTTAAAATTACTTTTGTATGAATTTTCTGCAATGTGGGGATGTTTGCTATTTATGATCTTCATAAAATTCCAGGATATTTTGAGTTGGAAGAGACCTTTAAGCCCAACTCCTTCCACCCCCTGCCATGGGCAGGGACACCTCCCACCAGCCCAGGGGGCTCCAAGCCCCGTCCAACCTGGCCTGGGACACTCCCAGGGATCCAGGGGCAGCCACAGCTTCTCTGGGCAACAAGAACCTTTCAAAAAGAAAGACCTTTTCTCTTTTAAATTCTTAACAGTTCCTGTTGGCAACTGCTCCTTTCCCTTCCAAAATAACTTGCAGGGCAATTTTACATCAACCCAGACTTGGCTGGGTTTTCTTGGTCATTACCCTTTAAAGACACAACTTGAAAATTGCCATTCTGCAAAATTTTATCAGTTCTTGTTGCTTCCAGGGTCATATTTTCAGTTCTGCTTTGATCCTGTAGTCATAATTTTTTTTCTTTTGCTGTCCCTGGAGTAGCCTTGAAACAAAAATTCCCACTGTAATGGGAAACAGTCTGTCTCCTGTGTGTGTGTGTGTGTGTGTGTGTGTGTGTGTGTGTATATATATANATTTTATATCTATAATATATATTATTTATTAAACCTATATATTTAATAATACAGCAGGCAGGGCAATGAAAGCTGAACGTGTGTGGTGTGGCAGAGAGATTTTCGGGGGGTGAGGGGAAGTAAAGGACCAAACTGATTTAAAAAGGGCTTAATAAGAGAAATATTTGTTTTGGACAGCGCTGGGGGAGCACGTTGTGGAGCTCAGTGACATCAGGGGTGGGTTTGGTGGCACCTTCAAGCAGAGCTCTCACTCTTCTGACCCTTCCACCTTAGGGGGCTCCTCACGAGGTTTGGCGATGGCAGTGACGATGTTGAAGAGTGAGTGGATGTCCTCCTGCACAGTTGGCTTTGCTCCCAGACCTCTCCCCCCACGAGGCTGCAGCAGCTCTGTCACTCTCCAGTAACTGAGGGCTGGCTGCTCTCCCAGCTTGGCTCCTCTCAGTGTCCAAAGCCACCCTTTCCCCCTTTGTTGTCCTTCCTGAAGTTGTCTCAGAGTCCCTGTGGAAGTGGCTGATCCTTTAGAGGAGGTTTTCTGCTGGTGAATCCCTCAGCCCTGAGCCAGGCCTGGCTGGGACAGGACAGGCAGATAATCCTGCCCAGCTCAGGAGCAGCTCCTCTGCTGCCCAAAGGTCTGTCTGATCCACAAGAGGAGCTGCAAACTCTATCCCAGAATCCCAGAATGATTTGGATTGGAAGGAACCTTAAAGCCCATCTGATTCCATGGGCAGGGACCCCTTCCACTGTCCCAGGTTGCTCCAAGCCCCGTCCAACCTGGCCTGGGACATTCCCAGGGATCCAGGGGCAGCCACAGCTTCTCTGCCCACCCTGTGCCAGGGCCTGCCCACCCTCCCAGCCAGAAATCCCTTCCCAATATCCCATCTAACCCTGCCCTCTGGCAGTGGGAAGCCATTCCCTGTGTCCTTTGTCCCCCATCCCTTATCCCCAGTTCCTCAGCAGCCTGAGATGTTGCTCCTCAATGGATATTTATTTCCAGCCGTGCTCCCCCACTCTGTGACACCCTTAGGAGGGAACAGGAGTTTCTCCCAAACCAGCCCTTTTAACAAGATTAACCTGCTCTTCCCCTGCTCCTGGACTCCCACCTGAGCCCTGGGTGTGCAGAGCTCTGATCTGCCTCTTCTCTGGCTCCCCTCAGTCCCCTCCCTGTGTCCTCAGGGGGTTCTGGTTCCCCTCCTGGGTTGGGTTTCCCCAAGGCCATGTCTGCCCTTTCCTTGCAGGTCCACCCTGAAGCGAGCGGGGCCTCCTCCCCTCCCTCCCAAGGTGAGCAACGTGGGGCTGGGGGGCTTTGGGGAGCAACCCCCCCTGGGCAGCCTGGGGTGGCCTCCTGTCCTGTCTTCTGCCTCTGATTCTCCACCTCTGAAATCATTCTGCTGGCACATGTCTGATTTTCATAGAATGTCCTGAGCTGGAGGGACCCCCAAGGACCATCCAGTCCAACCCCTGCACAGACACCCCAACAATCCCCCCCTGTGCCCCAGAGGATCATCCAACCCCTCCTGGAGCTCTGGCAGCCTCGGGGCCGTGCCCACTGCCCTGGGCAGCCTGGGCAGTGCCCACCACCCTCTGGGGAAGGACCTTGGGGAAGAGATCCCCCTGCCCCTGCCCTGGCACAGCCCCAGCCCTGCCCTGGGTGCTGTCCCTGCTCCCACAGAGCTTCTCTGAGGCCCAAAAGTTCACACACTTTTCAAAGGCTGATTTTTTTGTTGAATGTAGAACTCCTGGGTGTGGAGTTCCTGCTTCCCAGGTGCCATTCCCAGTTCCTCACCCATCCCCAGTATCCATCCCCTCTGCTTTCCTGCAGCCGAGACTGAACTCTTACCCCGAGGAGAACCTCCCAGATGATGAGAGGTGCCAGACCATAAAGCACTTCCCAGAGCCTCAGAGCAGAGCTCCAGCAGCCCACAGGAGACAGAGCATCCCAGGCTGTGGGCCCCAGGCTGACTCCAACCCCCTGGGGATGACCAGCAGCATCAGCAGCCCTGGATTGCTCACAGCCAGATACAGCGACCTGGGTGAGTGCCCTACCTGTCCTAAAGGGGAAGGTATTTCCACCCTGGAAAAGGGATTGTTTGCAGAGCCAGCTCTTGTCAGGGATAGTTTTAGTACAACTGATCTGGAGAGGCAGCTTTTCTTTTTCCATGTGTGCTGGTTCTTGTTAGAGCCGTGACCCACAGTGGGGACGTTCTTCCCGAAACAAGGACGCTCAGCCAGTCAATCCCATTAATGTGTGGCCTGCAGGAATAGGAGACAAACAGTGTTTGGGGAGGATCATCTGCAAGGACCTTGCCACAGCTTTATTCCCAGTGGAATTTGGCCCAGGGCCTGTTTGGGTGGTGGAAGGTGTGTAACTTAGCAAGGCCAGGAGCAGCCAGTTGTCCTGGGAAGGGTTTGGCTGCCTGGGAAGTGGATGTGGAGGTGGCAGTGCCCACTTCTCCACTCCTGCTGGGCACAGGGGAGAAGAGACCTTCTATTCCACTGTGTCAGGTGTCTGGGCTTCTCTGCAGGCAATGGGAATGGAATGCTGAAGCTCCTGGAGGAGAACGCCGAAGGATCCGGGCACATCCCGCAGCTCCCACGGAAAAAGGAGAAGAGAGACTTCCCTGTGGGTGTTGTGGCTCTGGGGCTGTGCTGGCTGTGGGGCTGTGCCCACGAGCTGCTGTGGGGGCAGGGGCTGGGAGGTGTTTCATGCTCTTTGTCTCTCCCCACAGAAACCAGCAATCAATGGTTTGCCTCCGACTCCGAAGGTGCTGGTAAGAAATCCCAGAGGAGTTCCCAAAAGTTCTCCGGTGTCAGAAGGATTTGGGTGGACTGAGACACCCAGCTCACCTTGAGGGGGTGGTTTCTGCACCTCACAACCAGTTATTTCTCCTGTTCTGGACCCACCACATTTGTTTGCTGTTGGTAAAACCCTCCTGTCACTGCTCAGCCTGGATGTGCAGGGTGGGAGACTTCCCTGGCTCTGGAATTGGGGTCTGCAGTGGCAGCTCCTGCTGAGGAAGAGAAATGGGGAAAGGTGGTGGTGCTGAGAGGGTGGCACTGCCCCAGCTTCTGCTTCATGTGCCAGTTACAGAAACACTCAGCATTTCTATGTACAATCATGGCATCATTTAGGTTGGAAGAGACCTTTAAGAGCATGGAGTCCAACCATTCCCTGCACTGCCCCAGGTCCCCAAGGGCCACGTCCACGGGGCTGTGAAACCCTTCCAGAGGATATTGTTCTTACCCAGTGCTTTAAATTGTTGCTATCATTTTAATCCCTTTTTGCATTCCTTAATGTATTTGAAATCCACTACAAGCTTTGGAAATCTGTAGGTTTTGGGAAGGGTACCAGGGTTTTGCATCCAGGCATTTTAGACGGAGTCTGTGTGTGAAAAGGGAGGGCAGGGGTGTTTGGAGGGGTGTGGGAGTGGCCAGAAAATAAACCCTTTGTGCTCTAAATTCGTTTCAGGTTTCAGTTTTGGTGTCTTTCAGATGGGAGCATGTTTTTCCAAAGTCTTTGATGGTTGTCCTTTGAAGATCAATTGTGCCACGTCGTGGATACATCCAGATACCAAAGGTAAAGTTGGGTTAGGATGGAGTTTAAGACCTGCCAAGGTGGGGTTGAGCTTGGGAAGCAATCACTTTGGGAAGTTACCTGAGGTTTGTGTTTTAAACCTGGTGATGAGCTTGGAAAACAATCAATTTTTAAAGTTACTGTGGGTTTCTATTTTAAAGCTGCCAAAGTGGGGGTGAGCTTGGGAAATAATCAGCTCATAAAGTTGCTCGAGGTTTGTGTGTGGAGCCTGGGGGTGAGCTTGGAAAACAATCAGTTTGTAAAGTTACTTTAGGTTTGTATTTTAAACCTGCAAAAGGGGTGATGAACTTGGGAAGTAATCAATTTGTGAAGTTACTTGAGGTTTGTGTTTTAAACCTGGTGATGAGCTTGGAAAACAATAAACTTTTAAAGTTACTTTAGGTTTCCATTTTAAAGCTGCCAAATTGGGGTTGAGCTCGAGAAATAATCAATTTTTAAAGTTACTGTGGGTTTCTATTTTAAAGCTGCCAAAGTGGGGGTGAGCTTGGGAAATAATCAGCTCATAAAGTTGCTCGAGGTTTGTGTGTGGAGCCTGGGGGTGAGCTTTGGAAATAACCCAGTTCTCCCCCTGCCCCAGACCAGTACATCATCTTTGGCACAGAGGAAGGCATCTACACCCTGAATCTGAATGAACTTCACGAGGCAACGATGGAGCAGGTGAGTTTTGGGGGATTGAAGACACAGGTTTGGGGATGTTTTGAAGCCAGGTAGTTTGGCATTGGAGGGGAAAAGTGGGATACAACTGAGTCCCATCAAAGCCAGCAAGGAAAGCTGAAAATGAAGAGTTCCTCGAGCTGCCTGAATTTTTTTGTCTCTGTCAGATCTTCCCCCTCCTTGACCTGATGCCTTGTCCTCTCTCCCTCCATCCCATCCCCACTAGATGGCACATTGCAGCTCCTCTGGAATCTTCCAAAGCCCTCACCCATTCCATTGAGCTGCTGTTGTTAGCCCCAATTAATTTTCCTCACCCTTTCCAAAGCCACTTCATCCTGTCATGGTGTTAGATTTCCTTTTTGAGGGTCAGGAGTAGCAGGATGTTCTTGGAATCTCTTCTCTTGTATGTTTTCCCAAGTTATTTCATCCAACAGTTTTCCCTGGGCTCTCCCACTTGCTTTTCTGCATCCCCTTGAAAGGTTGGCTGTGCCACTGCTGGGAGGGGAGGACATTCAGTGCATCCCAAAATGCAAGTTTTCCATGAGAGCATTCCCAGCTCAGGTGTGACCCTCCTCAAACACCAGGGGCTTCTGCCACACCATTTGTGCTCACATTTCCTTTTATTCATTTCATTTTCTCCCCTCCAAATGCACATTTGAAATCGTTCTGATTGTTGTTGAATCCTGCAAAGTGCTTGGCTGTCTCTGCAAGGATAATGCCTCCAAATTCCGGAAGTATATTTTTATTCCATTTTTAGGTTTTTAGTGGTAACACTGACTGGACCCAGATTTGTTCTGTTAAGGAGCAAATTACTGAGAGATACTTTGGGTTTCTGTCCAGCCAGTTGTACCTTTATTTTTCTGCAATTTCTTCTACCACATATTTTCTTCCTTTGCATGTGGAAGTGGCACATGGCACAGAGTGTGTGTTACAGAGTCCTGTCAGAGAATCATGGAATGGTTTGGGTTGGAAAGGGCCTTAAACCTCATCCCATCCCCCCCCTGCCATGGGCAGGGACCCCTCCCACCAGCCCAGGGGGCTCCAAGGGAATCCAGCCTGGCCTGGGACACTCCCAGGGATCCAGGGGCAGCCACAGCTGCTCTGGGAATTCCAGCCCAGTCCCTGCCCACCCTCCCAGCCAGGATTCCCTCCCCAGTATCCCCCCCAGCCCTGCCCTCTGGCACTGGGAAGCCATTCCCTGTGTCCTGTCCCTCCATCCCTGTCCTCAGTCCCTCTCCAGCTCTCCTGGAGCCCCTTCAAGCACTGGAAGGGACTTTTTTTTTATAGTTGCCTTTCAAAACAGCTTAAGCCTTTGAACTTTTTTGTTTCTTACCAGAAATTTCTGCAAGAAAATCCCTGCCCTTCTCTTGTCATCCTCATCCCTTCTTTCTGAGGCTCCTGAAGGTCATTTGCCATCACTTTTATCACAATTCCCTTCTCAAAACATCCTAACTTTGAAATCTCCCCAAATCCAGTGCAGCTGCCCTGGCAGTGACTCCTTCCCTCGGGGGCAGAATTCAGTCCCAGTGTTCCGTGTTCTTAACACAGACAGCCAGGCAGGAACATCCCATAAAGCACAGAGGGCTGAGTAAGGGTCCAAACCAGTGAATTAGAGGGAAAGCTGGGACTTTCCTCCAGTGTGGATCCCTTCAGGAATGGTGGTGGGAGTGGAGCAGGCAGAGAAAATCCCAGCTGGAGGTTCCTGTGTGTTTCTTTCAATGGAAATACTTTCCTTTTTCAGTTATTTCCCCGGAAATGCACGTGGCTGTATGTGATCAACAACACCCTGATGTCCTTGTCAGGTGGGTGTGAGGAGAGGGGGAACGAGTCAAATTAGAAATAAAGAGGAACATTTAAAGTAATAATTCAGTACAATGTTGTTTGATCAGTCAGGAGAAGAGAAGCTCCAGGGACACCTGAACGCTCCTTGCAGAGCCCAAAGGGGCTCCAGGAGAGCTGGAGAGGGACTGGGGACAAGGGATGGAGGGACAGGACACAGGGAATGGCTTCCCAGTGCCAGTGGGCAGGGTTGGGGGGGATATTGGGAAGGGATTCCTGGCTGGGAGGGTGGGCAGGGACTGGCTCAGGGTGGGCAGAGCAGCTGTGGCTGCCCCTGGATCCCTGGGAGTGTCCCAGGCCAGGTTGGACGGGGCTTGGAGCCCCCTGGGCTGGTGGGAGGTGTCCCTGCCCATGGCAGGGGTGGGGTGGGATGATCTTTGAGGTCCCTACCACCCAAACCAGTCTGGGATTCTAAACCAAAGTCAGTGTGTCAGTTTGGAGGAGATGAGGTGATTGTGAAGTGCTGCTGATGCAGCAACATTGCTGCTTGGGAGCTCTGAGTCTTGGACAGTCAGTTGTCCTGGAACAAGATATTCCAGAGAGGAAACAGGCAGTGTGGAGACTGATTGTAGGACTGTGCCTTTAAACTTCTATTGATTTCTAGTTAAGGAAAATACCCAGATATAATTAATTGTTGTTAGTAATTACACCCTTCTAGACACCTTTACATAACCCTGACTTTACTGAAATGAGCTCTGAGTTCAATGTTTTGTCTTCTCTATTTTCATTATTATTTTTGTCCTGTTTTATTTCCCTCCTTGCTGGCCCTGACCTGCCTGCTGCTCGTGCTCCATGTTCCCAGAAGGTAATTTTCCATCCCCACCTTTTCCTAACTGGAGCAGTTCCCCACTGGGGGAGTGCTGTGGTGTCAGCTCTGCCTTTCTCTCTTACAGGGAAAACGTTCCAGCTCTACTCCCATAATTTAATAGCTTTGTTTGAACAAGCCAAAAAAACAGGATTAGCTGCTCATATTCAAACCCACAGATTCCCTGACAAAATATTGCCCAGGTACAGATCTCTCACTTCTAGACAGTTATTAAAAGGTGAAAATAACATAAATGCTGGTGGTGCTGTTGAGTTGCTGCATGAAGGGCCTTGATACTTCTTGCTGATGATTTTTTTGGTGATTATTGTTCCAGGAAATTCGCCTTAACCACCAAGATCCCTGACACTAAAGGATGCCACAAATGCTGTATAGGTGAGCAGAGGGTCAGCTGTGCCATTTCATTCCCTGGCCATGACATGCCTGAAACTCCCTTCCTTGTAATGAACTTGGAGTTAGTTCTTTGTTCAGAAAAAAAGGCTGAGAGAGTTGGGATTGTTCACCTGGAGAAGGGGAGGCTGCAGAGAGACCTGAGAGCCCCTTGCAGAGCCTAAAGGGCTCCAGGAGAGCTGGAGAGGGACTGGGGACAAGGGATGGAGGGACAGGACACAGGGAATGGCTTCCCAGTGCCAGNGGCTGCCCCTGGATCCCTGGGAGTGTCCCAGGCCAGGTCATACATACAGTTAGACAGTAATTCACTTTGGAAGAGGCCCTGAGGATCATCAAGCCCAGCCAGTCCCCCAGCACTGCCCAGCCCACCACTGACCCACGGCCCCAAGTGCCACATCTGCAAATTGTACCCTCACACCCTTAAAAATGAACATAAAGGACTTCTTTGCCACTTGGGGATCCTAGTTGGCTCATACAGAGTGTCCACAACAGTCATATTTCCAAGTGATCCCTCAAGTCAGGCTCCTCCTCTGACCAGCTGAGCTCCAAAAGGCTCCCCCAGAGCACAGGGAGCTCCCCAGGAGTTGGGAACTTCCCACCTTTTCCACCTGGGAATTGTTTTATTTCCATCCCCAGCTCACCCAGCCCCGGGAAGAGGAGTTACAGCTTGTCTGCCAGCTCAGCATGTGGCCTCTCAGCTGGGGCTCCAGGGGTGCTGCTGGTTATTAATTATAACTAATTGAATTTGGGGTGTAGGAAAACATTAATCTCTGTGGATATTGGATGGCGACTAGTGGGAATCTGGTGGAGTGAGATGGTCTTTAAGTTCCCTTCCAAGCCTGATCACTCTGTGGTATGACTTTATAATGCTATTTCTGAACTTATTTGCAAAGATACTTGGGGAGTTTTTTTCCCAGCTGTGCATTGAACCTCCAGGACTTTGAAATTATTGTTTTCAAGGTTTTTTTTTTCTTTGTTTATTTTCTGTAGTACGAAATCCATACACAGGCCACAAGTACCTGTGTGGAGCATTGCAGTCTGGAATTGTTCTACTCCAGTGGTATGAGCCAATGCAGAAATTCATGTTAATAAAGGTAAGGAGTTCCTTTTTGTTTAGTTTAATAATTACACTGTTGTTGAAATGACCTTTCCAGGGTTTGTCATGGAAAGCACATCCCAGGCTGGTGCCATTTAGGGGTTGTGAGCACTTGAAGACTCTGGCTTGACCCATTTTGACTCAGAAAACCCTTGTGACTGAACTCATGGAAGTCATTTAAGGGCTGGCTCAGGCCCAGCACTTGCAATAAGAGACCATCATCCCGCTGTGCCCAGCCTGGTGTTGGTGCTGCCCTCACAAAGCCACCCTCTGCACGCTTGGCACACGTTCCCGTGGATGTTTCCATGCGCAGTGGAATTCCCACGTGCCTGATGGTGCCTGTCTCTTTGTTCCCCAGCACTTTGACTTCCCCCTGCCCAGCCCCCTGAACGTGTTTGAGATGCTGGTGATCCCAGAGCAGGAGTACCCCATGGTGTGTGTGGCCATCAGCAAGGGCACCGAGCCCAACCAGGTGGTGCACTTCGAGACAATCAACCTCAACTCGGCGTCCTCCTGGTTCACTGAGATCGGGGCAGGTGAGCCTGTGGGACATCCTCCAGCTCTTGGATGGGCTGGGAATGCTGCTCTGCCCTTCCCTTCCTCAGGAGGCCTTTGGGAAACCCTTCAGGCTTGGCAGCTTCTCTGCCTGAAGCAGATCCCGGGTTGGTAGGACTGAAGGCGCCTCTGCAGGAAGGATGGAGAGGGACTTTGGAGGGGCAGGACACAGGGAATGGCCTCCCACTGCCAGAGGGCTGGGTGGGAGATTGGGAAGGGATTGGTGTCTGGGAGGGTGGGCAGGGACTGGCACGGGGTGAGCAGAGCAGCTGTGGCTGCCCCTGGATCCCTGGGAGTGTCCCAGGCCAGGTTGGACGGGGCTTGGAGCCCCCTGGGCTGGTGGGAGGTGTCCCTGAACCCCCCATGGCAGGGGGGTGGGATGGGCTGGGCTTTGGGGTCCTTTCCAATCCCAACAATTCCATGATTCTCTGTGTTCCTGTGCTGACCTGCCCACCTCAGTATAAACTGTCCTTGTTTAAAACCTTCCCCTTCAGACACACCTTTTGTTCTAAATTTCCCCAAACGTTGAGCAGCCCCTGCTGATTGGCTCCTGCTTTGTGCTTCCGCACTGTTTCCTGGGCTCAGGCTTCCTGCTCTTTCCCCTCCATTCCTGTGTAAAGAATCCAGAATTCTTGTCCCTCCTCCAGCCCTTGTGGGGAGGGTTGTCATCTTCAGCTGGCTTTTAGTAAGCAAGGATTTGGGTTATCTTCACAACCTGCTTGATACTTTGCAGCTGATTTTCTCTCCTGCCATTCTTGCATGGTCTGCTTTAACCTTTAAAGCTCTGCAAGCAAATTCATTAATAAAAACTAGAAAAAATCTATTAAATCTATTTTGATATCAGCACAATAATCTTTCCAGATGTGGATTTATAGGAGAGGAGCCTTTTTTTAGGAGTGCAGATTCCCTTGATGTTTCTTTTATTCCTTCTGGTGCCTGTTCAGGAAGGAAGCTGTGCTGAGCTGTAGCATCAAATGCAAATCATTCCATAAAAAGTACTACCTTTCTATTAAATACCTGCTTGGGACCAAAGGGTTTGTCCTCCCAGGACATTCTGGGATCTTACAGCCTTAGAAATAATTCAGAGTCACAAGAAGCACAGTGAAAAGGCTGCAGGTTTGGTGAGAGGAGCCTGAGGTCAGTCTTTTATGTGCATAAAATAACCTGCTCTCTTCTCCCTCAGGCAATCAGCAGCTGGATGCCATTCACGTGACACAGCTGGAAAGGGACACCGTCCTGGTCTGCCTGGACAGTGAGTAACACAACCCTCTTGGAAAATCTCCTGCACCTCCTGCAGAACTTGGTTTGCTACAGCTGTTGATTTGAACTCTGCCACACGTTAATTTCTTCTCCCTTCATTAGTGATCTGTGTTGAAATAGCTCCCAAAAGATACAGTTGGGATAAGGGGGATCTCATTCTGCCCTCGTGCCTCTTCATGTCTGCATCATCCCATCAGCAGAGTCTAAAAACATACAGAGTGCACAAAAAAGTTTTCTGTATTTATTTTGAGACAAAGATGCTCTTGGGTTCATTTTAGGCAAATACTGTAGATGTTAAGTTTGGGTATTTCTTTGTGCCTGAAAGATTAAATTAGAACCTTAAATCCTTTTCAGCTGTGGGGTTTTAATACTTATTTTTCTGTTTCTCTTGAGAATTTGTGAAAATAGTGAATTTACAAGGGAAATTGAAGTCAAGCAAGAAATTGGCCTCTGAGCTGAGCTTTGATTTCTGCATCGAGTCAGTGGGTGAGTGATTTGCTTCTCTCTTGTCTCTCAGGGGTTAAGAACTCAGAGGGGTGAGTGCTGAGGGACTGACTGGTTTCTGGTCATTTCCATAGCACTGAGGAAAAAAACGGGGGAGGAAAAAGTGTTTTAGTAGCACATAAATTTGTGTTTGTCTTCTAAAAGTTGTGGTTTTATTTGAAGTGAGAGCACAGCCATTTTTTAATAACATTATTCCAGTCTAATTCTTAGAGGACAAGCTGCTGCCTTTAAATTATTAGAGGAGAGGAGCCTTTGCTTCTAAACCTTAAATTGTGTTGTCAAACGAGCATTTGTGCTGTAATAAACTCTCAGAATCTTGGAATTAAATCACTTGGAGTTGGAAGCTCTTTGTTCCTCGATGGAAAAGTCCTTTCACTTTTCCTGCACCTCTTTTGAAGTCAGTGTGATAATCCAAACGCTGTGTCATTGGCAGTGTGTTCACACACTTTGCTCCAGAATCATTAGGGACACAAAGACCCCGGGAATGGGGTGTGATGTGTGCTCCTCCCTTGCAGTGTGCCTTCAGGACAGTGTGCTGGCCTTCTGGAAACACGGAATGCAGGGCAAGAGCTTTAAGTCAGATGAAGTAAGTGATCTTCCACGAAGGTTTCATTTATTCCTGTTCCTTACTTACCACTTGATCCTTTGGCTCCTCCCGTTGCTTCCCTCGTGACAGTGCTGGTGCTCCACGATCACATCCATCTGTTTCACTCCTGTGGTTTGCACTGAATTGCATTCAACTTTTGTTTTCCTTCCAGCCCAGCCCAATAAATGTCAGGTTGTGCCTGAAACAGAAGTCAACATTTCCGTTTTTCTGCAGGTGACCCAAGAGATATCGGATGAGACGAGAGTGTTCCGCCTGCTGGGCTCAGACAGGTAAATCACCCTGAAGAAACAGAAACCTGCTGGTTTATTTAAAGCAGCTTTTCCATTTCCAGCTGGGCTGGCTTCCAGCCCACCACAGCTCTGTAGGCAGCAGGTGACAAGGAGAGGTGGGAGATGCCCTGGGGTACCTTCTGGAAAAGCCTGCTCCTGGCTTGGATTTCCTGGTGAACTCTGAACTGTCTTGGCAGCTCATTAGTTAAAAGTCATCTTCACTGAGCTGGAAATAGCAGAGTAAACTGGAACCCTCCCAGGTTTTCATCACAGTGGGCTTCATTCACTCATTATGTGTAATATCCAGCTGATTCCTTTCAGCTGCAGAGGTGGGAAGAGGTGCAGCTGCCTCCAGGTGTGGAACCTGAGCAGCCCCTGCTCCGGTCTCTGGGCTGGACATGTGTGTGCACTGGTGAGTTCTCAGGCAGCCAGAGTGGTTAAATGAATCCAGAAATCATTTCCAATCCCAGAATGGGGTGGGTTGGAAGGGACCTTAAAGCTCATCTCATTCCACCCCCCTGCCATGGGCAGGGACACTTTCCACTATCCAAGCCCAGTCCAACCTGACCTTGAATATCTCCTAGTCTTGAATCCTTGTTCCTCTGCTCCCTCATCAGGCCTTTGAACTGCCAAAAATGCTGGTTTGTGTTTTCCGTCTCTGTTCAGCTGGAGCAGGAGCCTTTCCTGCCGTTCCAGTGGTGGGATGTGGTAGCACCTTCCTGCCTTGGGTGGCTCTAGAGCTGCCCAGGGGCAGTGGTGAAGGTCAGGGGCAGAGGGAGCTGAGAGACTTCATTTGAAAATGAGAAGAAAAAAACAGAGATAAGTTTAATCCTAAAATCATCAAGATATTTTCCAAGGAACTGGTGCAGAGAAATGCAGGCATTTGGGAGGGAGAGGGGAGGGCAAAAGCCCAACCACATCAGCTGGTGGTCAAGGTCCGGCGTGGAATGGGACAGTGGTCAGCGTGTCAAGACAGGGGGAGACTCATTTTCCAGAGTGGTCCTTAGGAACATGATGAGCAGGACAAGGGTTGAGTGATCCCTGTGAACCCCTCGGGAATAAATATTTAGGTAGGGAGGAGAATGGTTTGGGTTCATGGCTGGTGCTCATCACAAGATGTGGGAGGGATAAACATACTCGGGCTGCAGATGGTGGGATCATGGAATGCTTTGGGTTGGGAGGGACCTTAAAGATCACCCAGTTCCATGGCAGGGACACCTTCCACTGTATGCAGCACTTTAGGGATTTTATCAGAAAAGATGCTGGAAAAAGAGGGAACTGCTTTAAAGAATGAAACACCCAAGACCTTTGGGAGAACCTCCAGTGTGTAGAAACCTGGCACTTTCCTCCTCAATCGTTCCACCACGTGCTTTGTTTTTTGGCCACCAAATTCCAGGTCCCTGTTTGTGTTTGGTTGCAGGGTGGTTGTGTTGGAGAGCAGGCCCACGGAAAACCCTCAGGCTCACAGCAACCTCTACATTCTGGCTGGACATGAAAATAGTTACTGAGCACCACTCCCCCGAGGCAAACAGCAGAGGGAGTTGGCCTCAGGAGGATCAAAGGGGCACAGAGGAACCGGGACTTGCCTTTTCTTTCCTTGACACCGGAGCTGTGCTGGGTTTTAGGGTGGAAGTCAATCCATTTTTGCAGCTGGGAACAGCTGGTTCTGTCTCTTGCCACTGTGTGGTTGGTTATATGGAGTTTGCTTAATAAAAGCTGAGATGAAGAGCCCTTTACTCATTAGTTGTAGGGCAGCAGAGCCTTGAAACATGTTCTGCAGTAAAGGTGCCATAAACTGTTAAATACTTTTCTTCCCTTGGATTTTCCTGTTAGCCTGGAGATACAGATCTAGTGCTGGCTGTTGCCCTGTTTTATACTGAGTCTTATTCCTAATAAAACAAAGATTTGTGTAGGAAGTGAAAGTATCGGCAAAGCTTTTTGGTTTGAAATCTGCCATTGGGTATGGCTTTGTATAATAGACTATTTAATCCTTATTTATTAATCTGCTGCTAGGATGGGGTAATGTCTCTAACTTTTAGCAAAGGAAGGTTGCAGAGCAGCTTACAATTTTTTTTTTTACAGTTGTATAAAGATTTGATTATTCCTTCTCCTTGTAGGGATGTAGTGCATTACTGAGGGATGTGTTACCATGTTGGATGATCTTGTAAAAAAAATGCAGTTTTGTACAACAGAGTATTTTGTACTGATTTTTCTGCCTGCAGAATTGCCATAAAAGGGATTTTCTTACTTCCTAGACATAGGGTGTGTGTACACAAAGTAGAATATTGATATCAGCCCCTTCACTCCTGGGTGGGTGTGTACAATATCCACATGAGTGTGTGTGTGCCTGTGTGTGAAGTTGACCAGCAGTGTGTATTTTTTATATATATATATTTATATATATATATATAAATGTACAAAATATATATATGCTTTATTTTCATAAATTAGGGATAAGCCTTGTGAGGTGAAATGGAAATTGTACCTGGTCATCATCCTTAATGAATGAAAGTATCATGTATCCAACTGCCCATGACGTGTAGTTTATTTATGCTATTCCAGGGGGGAGCCCTTAGGGATGACTGAGGCTGTGCAGCATTCCAGCTGCTGCCAGGCAGTGCTTTGGGAATGGTTATTTCCCCAGCTGTGTGGTATAAATAAACATGATAAGAACCAATATTCTATATCCAAGCTTTGATCACTTTTTCCCTCTTTTGTCACCTGCATTTTTGCCCTTTCTGTTCCTCCACTGAAGAGTCACGTTGGTTCCTTTTGTCTTCCTCACTAATGATAATTCTCGAGGTACCATTAAATACAGACTGACTACAGGAGAGCATCTGGTTTTACTACCTCACGTTACCCTGCAGGCTTTGCTGTGAACACAGTCCGCGGGCAGGTGCAGTAGCAGCTCATAAACCTTTACATTGACGGGGTTTCTTTTTTAATTAAATGCTGCAGCAAGGTGCTGCCTGTTCAGCTCCAGAGATCTGCTCCCTGGGAAGGACTGCATGGAATTCACAGGTCATTTGGACAGGGCAGTTCAAGGCGTGTGACAGCTTGGAGTGGTTTGGTGCTGGATTGTCCGTGTGGGCATCAGGCTACGTGATCCATAATTTAGCATTAAGGGAATTGTCCTGGTGATGTCTCCTTGTTACCAGGGACAGCTGGAGGCTGGCAGGTCTGGAAGGGAGAACAGCCCTGCACACATTGAGCATTTTAGCCACTGTCACTCAAAACTAATCCTTGTTGACTTGACACCGAGTCAGACTTTTCAGTTCTGACACTGTGTCAAAGCTTTAGAAATAGTGTACAGATGAAACTTAAAAATCACTCCACAGAGTATGGAAAATGTGGCTTAAAGGTGGTCAGCTGGAATGGATCAGCACTATTAAAAGCTGGACGTGTAATTTCTGTCTGTTAAAGATGTTGAGTTCTCTAGTTCTGAAATTACTTCACAGGTAACAGTGACTGGTGCTTAACCTCAAATGGTGTAATTCCTGGTCCACAGAGACTTTAAAACAGAAATTAAAAAAACAGAGTGAAGTACCAAGTGTAGATATTGTGGAGCAAACATTTTTTAATTTACCTCATTCACTGCAGACGGTAACTTTGGCTTCATCTTTAAACACTTAAACGAGATCTCTAAAAGACTAGAGAAACCTGTAAATAAAATCTGAATTTTTCTGGGGAATAACTGGAGTAAATAACTCTTTAGGTCATGACACTGTCATGCAGAAATAACGAGCTGAAAGTATTTTTCTTTGAAGGACACGAATGGCTTTGGTTTTCTGGATCATACAGAATAACCTTAGGAAATTCTTCGTTTAATCAAACCTTGATTTGCTGTTGAAGCATTTCTAGTGGCATGTTGTGAAATGCTTTGTGCTGGTTTTACAGACAGTGGCATTTTTGGCATGATCTGCAAGATCCTGTTTCCTAGTGTAAAACCACACTTGTATTCCATATCACACAAGGGACTGGTGTGTTCCACAGCCAACCTGGCCAGTCTTGGTGACTCTGATTAGCGTAATTTGCATTGGACTGTTTAATTTAGTCTGTTATTGTCTGTATCTTTGTTTCTGTGACATTTCAACCAGGGTTTTGAAACCCCAGTGTGGGGGATTGGGCCTTGTGAAGCAAAAACCTGCCCAGTCCCTCGTTCTTCTGACAGTTATCAAAGTTCTTGGATGCACAGCGTGATGTATCCAGCTTGAAAGCCTTAAAACAGGCTCCCAGTGCTCTGGGAAGTACAAACACTCTGTGAAGAGCAGCCTGTGGATTAGTCTTTTGGATTTCCCAACCGACTTCCTTGTAAAAACCACACGTGGAATTGTTGCTGCCATCTCTGTGGAGAAGAAAGGTACAACGCATCGGTGAGCCACGGTGTCTCTGGACGAAAAGGACACGACTGGGAGACTCTGAAATGTGCTTTTTTTAACCTTGTTTAGTCGCTGGGTGTAACTGAGACTCTTTAACTGCACTCCTTCAGTTTGTGTAACCAGGCTTTGTTCCATGGGAATTCTGTTGCCCTTCAGTCTATGCCAAATAAACTGCTTTCTTTGCTACTGAGCCGTGCTGAGAACAATACCTTGTCAGAGAGGTCTGGGAGAATCCAGCTGGGCTCCAGGTTCTGTGGCTCTTGTGGGAAGGGCCTGGCGCCGTCCTGCTCCAGCCTTCCTCCATCCCACAGACTGCCAGGAGCCACAGGGCAGCTCCCACGTGCTGGGAATAGCAGGGGAATGAGAAATGGGAATAGCAGGGGAATGAGAAATGGGAATAGCAGGGGAATGAGAAATTGGAATAGCAGGGGAATGAGAAATGGGAATAGCAGGGGAATGAGAAATGGGAATAGCAGGGACAAATCGTTCCCAACCCAGTCCGGCTGGCAGACCTCTGGGATCACTGTGGGTCCCCTCGGGAGTTGTCTGGCTGGAAAAGCAGAGGCTGTATCCCAGATCTTCAGGGATGTGCTGGGGTAGAGGGAAAAGGAGGGTTGTAAAAGGATGTAATGAGGAACCACCAGTTAGTGGTTAATAAATACACCTCCACATTCCTCCTCTGCAGAGATTGGTACCTCTGTGGGCCACTCTTGGCAGCTGGGGTGTGAGGGGACTGCACATCCCTGATGGGTGAGGCTGAGGAGGAAAAATTAGTGGGTCTTTGTCCTGCAGGGGATTGGGAAGCACCCTAGGAGAGGGCTGGGGAGGGAGGAAGCATGAGATGGAGCAGGGTGTCCACACAGAGCCAGTGTTGGAACGATGACCACCACAAAAGGCCACCTTTGTCGAGGCATGAGGGAAGGGATGAGGATCCAGAGACCCAGACAGGAGCACCGGGAAAGGAAATGGGAACAGAGAGATGCCCGACTAAAGGCTCTGGTTGCTGGCAGGAATCCTTGACGTGACAAACACCCCAGTCTCGGGCGCTGTGCAGGGGAAGGTGTCCCAGGAGAACGCGTTTTCCAGAGGTTTTCATCCTTCCAGGAGAGAGGCGCAGGGGCTGCTTGAGACCGGACCTGGGGAAGGGTGTTTCCTCTTCCAACCCTGCGGGGAAACACAGGCAGAAGAAACAGGGATACTCTGGAAAGGCAGGGAGTGGCGAGGACAGCCGGGATTGGAGCCGGGGGTTCGTGAGGGTCCCTTCCAGCCCGGACTGTGCCGGGGCTGGGCGTGTGGAGGAGCCGTGGGGATCCCCCTCCTTCTGAAGGGACAGAGTGTGGAGGAGCCGTGGGGATCCCCCTCCTTCTCCCGGGGCGGTTCCCGAGGGCAGTCCCGGCCGAGGAGACACCTCCTGAGAGGAGAGACTCCCAGAGAGGAGGAGACACCTCCGGAGAGGAGGAGATACCCCCAGAGAGGAGGAGACACCTCCGGAGAGGAGGAGATCCCCCCAGAGAGGAGGAGCCCCCCCCCCGGCCGCCGGCCCGGCCCGGCTCGGCCGCCTCAGCCATGGAGCGCTACGAGAGGCTGCGCAAGGTGGGCGAGGGCTCCTACGGGGTGGTGTTCAAGTGCCGCAACAAAGACACGGGGCAGATCGTGGCCATCAAGAAGTTCCTGGAGTCCGAGGAGGACCCGGTGATCAGGAAGATCGCCCTGAGGGAGATCCGCATGCTCCAGGTGGGCGGCGGTGGCGGTGGGGAGCGGGGAGGGGACGGGGTGTGAGGGGACGGGGTATGAGGGGAT
>VXAU01005659.1:63236-98906 GCA_013399695.1 Formicarius rufipectus
GGTGTGAGGGACAAGGCGTGAGGAGATGGGGTGTGAGGGACAGGGTGTGAGGGTACAGTGTGAGGGGATGGGGTGTGAGGGGATGGAGTGTGAGGGGATGGGGTGTGAAGGGACAGGGCACTGTGAGGGAGAGGGTGTGAGGGTATAGGATGTGAGGGGATGGGGTGTGAGGGGACAGGGCACTGTGAGGGAGAGGGTGTGGGGGACAGTGTGAGGGGACGGGGTGTGAGGGACAGGATGTGATAGGGCAGGGCACTGTGAGGGACAGGGTGTGAGGGGACTGTGAGGGGACAGGGCACTGTGAAGGGACACGATGTGAAGGGATAGGGCGCTGTGAGAGGACAGGAGGGGACAGTGAGTGAGGGCAGCCGTGAGGGGACAGGGCGTCATGAGGGGTACAAAGTGTGAGGGCAGCAATGAGGGGATGGAGGAATCGTGAGGGGACGGGACTGGGGGGAGTTCTGAGAGGACAGAGAGCTCTGGGGTACAAAGTATGAGGGCAGCCATGAGGGGACGAGGCTGGGGGAGTGCTGAGGGGACAGGGTGTCATGAGGGGACAGGCTGTGAGGGCAGCCCTGAAGAGATGGGGAATAGGGGCATCTGTGAAGTGATGGTGAGTGGTGAGGGGGGAAGCAAAGACTCGAGTGTGAGGGAGCACCATAAAGTGCCCAAGTCAGCTTACCTAAGAGAAAGCTGGTGCCAGGGAATGTCCAGCCCAAGGATGGCGATGCCAGGTGATCCCAGGCTGGGAGGGTCGTGCAGGTGGGAACTGAGACACCACGAAGAGCAGCCACTGGGTGCCTGCTGGCTTCTGGCGGGGGGCATCAACACAGTCCTGGCTGTGCCCTGCACAGAGGGCTTACCCAGGCTCTGTCCCCCATGGAGTCTTCAATGTCCTGGCAGGCATGGGCACAGCTCTGCCCTCAGTGTGTGTCACAGGCTCCTGTGTGTCCAGGAGGTGCCCCCAGAACTGTTGGAGCCGTGAAACACGTGGGGAAAAAGTGATCCTAAACAGCACACGGAGGGTGACAGCCATGGAATGCAACTCTCCCAGCTGATATATCTGCCCCAGAGCCCCTGGCTGTGTGAGATCCCCAGTGGCAGAGCCTGATCTGGCTGTGGATTGACTGCCAGGGTTGTGCCGGCTCACGCGTGGAATCCAGGGCAGGACCGGAGCTGTGAGCCATGGCAGCACCGTGTCTGTGCCGATCCCCTCCTGACCCCTCCGTGAGAGCTCATCCTCACACAAGTGGGTCACTCCTTCAGCCTCTGCGTGTATTCTCCTGGTGAAATAAAAGCACAGGAACATCTACATTGGGTCACACCCCGGGTCTATCAAACATGCAGAAATGAAGAGAGACCCAGGAGAAAGAGGGAGAAGAGGGGGTAAGGTTTCCTTTCACTCCCAGCTTCTGGGCAAGGATTCTGGAGCCTAAGGTTGTGCCCACTGCTTCATGCATAGAGAGCTGGGAGTCTGTCCCATGTCTTTTGTGAACAGTTGTGTTTCCATAGTTTCCTGAGGCTTTAGGAATGTGTTGTGTGAAAAAGACATTTCCTTCTATTTGTTACAAACTTGCTGCCAGGTGATGGCACACAGTACCCTCAGCTGTGTGTTCTGAGAAGCGGGCAGAGTTTTTCCATCTCCACTTTCTCCAGGGTATGTGTGATTTGTACACCTGCCATCCTCAGAAAGCCCATCATCTAAGAAAAACAGTGTATTTATTCATCAGTTAGATATTGGGGACAAGCAGCCAAAGTTTTTCTCCTATCCTAAGCAAACACAGGACACATGCTGTTAAATTTCAATAAACAATGCTGGAGATGCAGTAACATTGAAATGACATTTAAGGTCTGAAAAGGAAAATAATCATTGCAGAAATCCCTTGTAATGCAGATGGGAACTGGATCATCCTTAAGGATCCAAAGCTGGCATTGCTGCAGCAGGCACGGCAGGATCTGCCTTGGGGCACTGTTGATTTCAACAAGTGCAGACATGCTTGTCTTTTCAGCTTTTTCTCTGTAAATAGTAACAGTTGGTTTGTTTGGTTTTTTGAGGTTTTCCTGGCTTAGGCAACTCCTGTTAGTCAAAGATGCAGTGAGATTGTGTTTCATTGGTAAAAAATCCTGATAAATCATTTTTCTGCACTGTAAATGCCTTGTAAACGCCTTGTAAACAAAGAGGGGTTTGTGGCCAGAAGCCAAAGGGGTGGGAGGGGGAGTTTCCAGAGTCTTGAAACCATAGAATCCTGGAATAGTTTTGATTGGAAGAGACCCCAAAGATCACCCAGTTCCACCCCCTGCCAGGGGCAGAGACACCTTCCACTTGATGAGGTCACTTCAAGCCCTATCTAACCTGGCCTTGGACACTTCCAGGGATGGGGTAGAATTTCTTCCTGGTATCCAAGGACAATGGATAATGGCTTTCCCCTGCCATAGGGTAGGGTTAGATGGGAGTACACACGGGCAGAACTGGAGCTGAGCTGGGGCTTCACATTGTGCTGTACACATTTAAAGGGTTCAGTTTAAGGAATTGTGGCCCACAGGCAAAATCTCTGTCCCCCCACACCTTTACCCCATGCAATAACTGACCAGTCCATCCACTGTGTGTTCCAGCAACTCAAACACCCCAATCTGGTGAACCTGCTGGAAGTGTTCAGGAGGAAGAGGAAGCTGCATCTCGTCTTCGAGTACTGTGACCACACAGTTCTCCATGAGCTGGACAAGCACCCCCGGGGGTGAGTGGCCCGTCTCCCCCTGGGAGCTTTGAGCAGGGGAGTCAGGGTGCCCTTGTCGTTGCTACCCTGCAGATTTTCAGAGGCATTTCATTAATTACAGGAGAGGTTTCTCAGCCCAGTGCCCAGAACTTGCTCTGTTACTGTGGCTTAGCAGTAACAACCACAAGAGTGGTGTGTGAGCCCGTGTGTGTCCCAGTGCAGTGCTGCTCACCACGGAGATGGGAGTGCTGAGCTGAGCATCTGGGTGAGCCCTGGCTGGAGGGGGAGCAGCAAACCTGAGGGGTGGGAGCAGCTGGTGTCTCACTGCAGGGGTGTGCTGGGGGCCCCCAGCCCTGCCACTGCTCCCCAGGTGTGCTGCACATCTCTGGGCACTGGGGCACATCACTGAGCCCACAGACACAGAATTGTAGACTCATGGAATCACTTAGGTTAGAAAAGCCTCTTAAGCCATTGAGTCAAAGTGTTAATCCAGCACTGCCAAGCCCATCACTAACCCATGTCCCCGAGTGCCACATTTACATGGCTTTTGGACACTTTCAGCCCTCAGGAGGACGTGTGGGTTGTCAGGAATTCCCAGGAGCTGTGCCTGCACCTCCCTGCACAGACCCAGTGAACTCCCTCCTCAAACAGGCACTTGCACCAAGTGTGAGCTGCACACAGGGTTTGTTCTTTCACACGGTGGAAATGACACTCCCACTAAAGACATTGTCCCTAATTACCCACGGTGACTTGGTGCTGTGGAAATGCTAAGCAGGAGTTCATAAATCATTTTACAGGCCTGGAGCTAAATGAAGTGCCTGCAGGAGACTGATTGGAGGTTGAGTAAACAAGAGCCTGTTATTCCTTTTCTCCCTGATGTGGAGCTCGAGGAGAATGGAGCATGGTGATAGCTTTGTGAGCTGCTGAGCAGCTGCCACCCCAGTCTGAACCAGTTCATGTGGAACCTGAAGAGAGGATGGATAACCCTCCTTGAAGAAAGTACTTCACATTTGCTTTCTGTTCACCTAAACAACTCCAGTGTTGATGAGTATGTAACACCTGGCAGCATACTTGGCTTTCCATCTTTGCAGGTGGTCAAGTGTTTTGTGGTCAGGGGAAGGTGGATGGGCACATGCTGTTTCCACATCATTTCACCAACTCCATCCCCTTGTGCAGCTGCCAGTGCAGTACTCCCATCCTTCAAGGATGTTTCTGAAAGGAATCTCCAGCATTGCCACATTTGTGTCAGCACAAGACCCTCAGCACTGATAGCAGAAAGTGCCTTAAAAAAACCCCCAGACTTGCATTGTTTTGATTTAGTTTTTGGGTAGGTTTTTTTTGTTTATGTCAAATCAGAAGTTTTTCAGCATTAAACACATGAAATAAAATTGCTTTTGAGATTGGAAGGACCAAGAGTGTCACCTCTGCCTTTCCTGGGGTTGTTGAAGATCATTACAGCCAGCCAAGGAAGTTTAAGAACAGTTGCCCAGTAACAGAAAGAGGAGGCTGGGAAGTGTTTGCCAGCCATGGGAGGGAAGGAGGAGGGATCCAAACCAAAGCAGAGCTTTATACTCTAGTGTGAACATCCTTTCCTGCCCCATTTTGTCACCTCCCTGGACAATCAGTGTCATGACAGCATTGCACAGCTGTATCTATCCCATGGATACTCCAACTGCTCCAACCCTGAGCAGGTCGAGAGGGAGAAACGCCTGCTGGCATTTTGGGATCACCAGGAATCGTGGATGCTGAACACAGCCACAGGGCAGGATCTGACATGGACTCACACACACTGTAGTCACCGTGGGCAGGCCTGGCTGTGACAGTGGTACCAGGCACTCTGTCACACTCCTAACTGCAATAAATCCTTGTGTCTTGTTGCACTGACTGGATTTGGAAGTGTTTTCTGACTTGATCCCTGATGGTTTTGCTCAGAAATCCCTGTACAATCTCAGCACCCAAAGGCCTCTTTTTCCTTTTTCCTGCAATAGTAAAGTTATTTTTAATGGCCAAAATACAATTGTGTTTTTTCAAACAGGGTGCCAGAGTATCTGGTGAAGAGCATAACCTGGCAGACCCTCCAGGCTGTGAACTTCTGTCATAAACACAATGTGAGTCCCCTGAACACCACTGACAATCTCTGGGACACAGCCTTGGACCAGAGGGAGGTTCTGTTGGCATTTTCCCGATTACAGAACTTTCATGGGACACAGTCAGATGGAATTTCCTGTTTTCAGCAGGAAACCCACCTGAAATATCAGTGCATACACACAACAACTGCATTTACTGTCACACTGGCCCCTTGGATTGGCTCTGAGGGAATGATTTGCACTAATGACCTTAGACAAGCTTCCCGGTGGAACAGGAATGTATTCCTCTGTATTCCTTGTGCAGTGCAGTACAGTGATGTCTAGGAAACTGCCTTCCCAGCTCATCAGCTGGGAGCTGAGCAAACTGCTGCTGGTTTCACAGGAAGGCCTCCTGTTGACAGTCACAGGCTTTGAATCATGATACCAGTTACAAGGTTTCAAAACTTAGACACGTAAACTCCTTTTACAACCCCTCCTCTGCTCTCTGGAGGGGCACATGAGTCTTGTGTGTGACAGAGGTTTTAGTGGGAATGCTTTAAGAAGTAGGGAAGGAGAAAAGAGCCTTTTGGAAAAGTTCTTTGCACAAACTTAGCTGCAACTGTCTTTAGTTTTGTTCATCTGACAGTGTTTGAGATCTAAGAGTGGGGTAGGAGATGGCCCTGGAATGGGTGTTTTGTCTTTGCTGGGAGAATTATGTCCAGTTGAGCCTTAGGAACTTGGCCACAGGTTTCCCCTGCTTCCAAGATTTGTTGGTTTGCATCTGTTTTCTGTTCCCATGCTCAGTCTGGAAGATTTAATGGAGTTTTAGAGCAGAGAGAACAATGAGATGCTGCAGCCTGACCTGCTGTAGATCACAGGTAATGAGGTTTTATGCAGCTGCCCTTTTTGGAACTCCATGACAGTGGTTTAATAAGCAGCATTTCAGTCCTCAGGAGGAGACACAATAATTTACCACCAGCTTAGCAAGGAGAGTCTGAGGTGTTTGCACTGAAGTGCTGATGGGGGAAGGACAACATGAGCAAGACCCTGGTGAGCAGAGCAGAGCAAAAGAAATTAAAGTCTCTGCTAGTGTGCCAAGCCCAAACTCAGTTGTTGTAGAGGTTAAGGGCACCTCCCAACAATCACAGAATTGCTGATGTTGGGAAGTGATCTTGTCCAGCTCTTCCACTCAAGATGGCTCAGTTAGAGAAGGCTGCTCAGAAACCTTTCCAGTCAGGGTTTGAATATTTCCAAAGCTGGAGGCTTCTCAGACTCTGGACAACCTGTTTGGGTGTCTGACCACTCTCTCAGTAAAAAAAAAAAAAAGAGAAAATAAATTGCTTAGATTCAAATGGAATTTCCCATGTGTTCAGTTTATACCCGTTGCCTCTGTCCTCTGGTATGACCGAGGAGAGCCTGGCTCCATCTCCTTTACTCCTTCCCATCAGAGAATTATGCATATTGACAAGATCCCCCCTGAGCCTTCTGTTCTCAGGCTGAATGATGGTCCCAGCTCTGCCATCCTCTCCTTGGATGTCAGACACCCCAATCTGGTAATCATTTCAGTGGCCCTTCAGCAGAGTCACTCCAGCATGCCCACACCTTCCCTCTGCTGAGAATCCCAGGGCTGGACACAGAGCTCTGGATGTGTCTCACCTGTGCTGAGCAGAGGTCAGTGAGCAGACATCAGCACAGGTGAGAGCAAGCTCTGGCTGAGCTTTGCCAGCAGAATCATTTGCCAGGAGCTTCCCAGCTGCTTCTGGGAGCTTACTCAGTGTTGTCCAGGTGATACAGAGCTGTGGAGCTGAAGCTGGGAGCCTGCACAGAGCCTCATCCCATCCCAAAGGTGGGCTGTGGGCAGGAAGTTGTCCTGCCCAGAAGGATGTGGCTTTAGCTGCTGCTCAGAAATCCTTCCATCTCTTTCAGCAGGAACGATTGCCTGGCACAACGTGCAAGGGGTGTGTGGATGAATTCAGAGGGTTTTTATCTGAGAGCCAGATTAAATACTTGCTTCTAACCTTGTCTTCTTCTGTCTCCAGTGCATCCACCGAGATGTAAAGCCAGAGAACATCCTGATAACAAAGCACTCGGTCATCAAACTGTGTGACTTTGGATTTGCTCGAGTCCTGAGTGAGTGCTGCTGCATACATGGATTGTTAATGTGGGAAAGCTCCAGTGAAGTGTAGGATCACTTTCAAACACTCCCTCGTCTTTGCCTGATGCATCTGCAAATCATCCTGTATAAAAGGCTGTTGTGTTTTCCCGGGAAAGCTCTGCTAAAGGCTGGGTTAGAGATCCCCAAACCTTAAAGGACTGAGCCCAGACACCACGGTGACGAGGAGCTGTAAACAGCCTGAGCTCCCTGCTGGGGCAGCTGAGCTGCTGGGGGTGCTGGCACTGGGAGATGGAAGTTGGCCTTGGGAGTCTTGGAGCTGCCCAGCCGTTGTTTATGCAATGCTGGAGACACAGCTGGAATTCCCTGGCAGTCAGACCCCTCCGGCTGCCTCTGCAAACAATGGCTTCACATTTTCTGTTGGAAATAACCCCCCTAATGTGGTTTATTTTAGCTCCTGTTCAGACAAATCACGTGGGCTCTGAGAACTGCCCACTGGCTGGTGCAGGGCCCTGCTGTGGAGCTCTGCACATTTTCATTTGGAGAAAAAAACACAAGCCTGATTTTAACCAGATCCAAAGTGTTTTCAAAGCAGGGTTCTGCGAGTGGCCAGTGACTCATCCCGTTCCCCCAGCCACTGCCTGCCCAGGAGGTGCCCCAGCACGTGTAACAACCCATGGCAGCTCATCTGCATCTCCTGACCCCACTGTTCTGTGGAATAAAACCCCTCTAATCCAGTGAGGTTCTAGAGAGGTCTGTTTATTCCAGGCCTGGGCGCAGGGGGGATTGCTCCTCCAAAAACATGTGCCCCTGGTTGAGGTAACAAAGGGTTTCTATGCAACTAAGTTATACATATTCATTTTCCTTTTATGCATAAACATTATTTCCTTAGAGAAGGCGGGGTTATTATAATGAGCCTCAAGAACTGATTCCCATTTTCTCCACCCCGTGCTGCTGCTTCTTGCCCCTGCGCTGTTCCTCCTGGGAATTCAGGGCAGGGTCCCTGGGGGTCTTTAGGGATGAAGCAAGATCTTCTGCCTCTGAACTTTTTACCTTTTTGCTCAAAACTGGTCCAAACCAGTCTTGTTGGCAACTGTAACTGGTCTAGTTGGACTTATCTTGTTCTTTTGACGTGTTTTCTGATTTATCATGGGGTATCCTGGCTGTTTTAATTGTCCAAGGAGCTTTGGGCCTCTTGGCATGGCCCTTTCAAGGACACTGTGTGAGTTTTGCTGCAGTGAATTTCATACTACTAAGGAAATTCTATGATAAGTATAAAAGCATAGAAAATAAGCGTCATTATAATCCCTGGGTAAATAAGCATAAACAAAATAGGCATAAACAAAATGAGCATAAGTAAACAAAACAAACATCATAAGCCCTAAGTGAAATGAACATAGGCCCCCTCTTCCCTTCTCCTTCATCACCACATCCCTGTTTGTTCCCCCCCTCCCCGACCCCGCCCCAGCCGGCCCCAGTGACTACTACACGGACTACGTGGCCACGCGGTGGTACCGCTCCCCGGAGCTGCTGGTGGGGGACACGCAGTACGGGCCCCCCGTGGACGTGTGGGCCATCGGCTGCGTCTTCGCAGAGCTGCTCTCCGGGGCCCCCCTGTGGCCTGGCAAGTCTGACGTGGACCAGCTGTACCTCATCCGCAGAACCCTGGGTGAGTGTCCCCCTGCACCGACCGTCCTCACGCCTCCAGGAGGGCTTTCCTCTGGATGGGGATCACGAGGAGGTGAATTTACCCCGTGAACTTCTTCCTTATTGAGATGTTCCTTAAAAAGGAGCTGGGATTTCCTGGCATGACACACCACGTCCAAATGGACCAGGCTGTTGGAAGCAGGACCATTGCCTGCGGACTCTCTGGAACCATCCCTCCACTCTCCATAGTGGTGGCCTTTGGGAAGCTGAGTGTGGTGCTGGGCAGATTAAGAGAGCTATGGGATGTGTTAGGGGACCACCAAACACCCCTCCGGTCCCTCAGGGCGGCTCAGTGACTGCTGGGGTGGGGCAGCACAGGAAGCCCTGCCACTGTCCTTTCCACATCTTCACCTGTCTCCACACAAGGAAATGAGGTGCCTGTATCAGAAGGGACCAGGAATGTTTTGCATAAAGGTTTGAAAGGTCCAGGTATTTTTCAGGATTTGGTACCAAGCAAAGTGGTCAATGAATAGGTGGGTTCGGTTCATCCCAGCTTTGGAGGTCTTGCAAATGTGGCCAGTGCCTGTTGATGGCTGTATGCCTGGGAAAGGGACAGTGAACATTACAGCTTGTCTGTTCCATGTGTTTGTCTTCATTCGTCAAGCAATTTTAGGAGCCACTCCTGACTTATTTGTTAAATAAAAGAGCCATTATCCCCCTAACACTGAAATTAATCCAGTCTCCTTGATCTTGCTCTGTAATATCTGATTTCTTGTCTGGCAATGAACAACCCCCCAGTTTTAATTGATATTTATTGGAATGAACTGAGACTTGTAATTTTTACTGAGCAGTTAAGAAAACTAATGGCTTTAAACAGATAAGTTCCTTAGCTAGCAAAATAGTTCAGCACTGACTGCTTCATCCTCCAGAATCCATTAATGGCAGTGTTAGGTAGTTATAATTTATTTTTAATTGGCAGGGTTTCAGCCAGAAGAGATTCCCACTGAATCCAGATGCTGGACTGAGGTGCTGTTTACAGAGCAAAGCTCCTTGGTGGAAGCTGTGCCATTCTGGGAGTTGGCATTTTACTGGCTGAATTTGATTTTAGCATTTTCCTTGCTCTGGGCTACTCTAAGCTTCAAAAAAGCTGCTTTGGGGAAAAGTGTGTTCCTGGTGAGGCTGCACTTCAGCCCTTTTCTCTACAACATGCTGAGTGGTGTCCAAAGAGAATTTCACCAACATGAGTTAAATTTTCCTGAAGCTGGAAACTTGTGGCCCTGCCTTTCCCTCACTACAGTCACACTGGTGTGGGATCACTGATGGTCAAAATGGACATTCATTGTCAAAAAGAACATTTCCTTGGGGCTCACTCAGTGGTATTCCATCTCTTCAGATGTTCTCTTGGATGGCATCAGCCTTGTTAGAGGATACAGACTTGTTCAATGCAGGCATTGGAAAACCAGCAAATTAATCCAGCTTTGTTTTTTTTTAATCCTTGGTTGAAGGGGATCTCATTCCCAGGCACCAGCAAGTGTTCAGCACCAACCAATTCTTCAGTGGGGTGAGGATTCCAGACCCAGAGAGCATGGTAAGAGCTGCCTTCCAGAGGCACTTCCCCTGAGCCTCCTGCTAACCAGCCTCTCTTCCACTGTCCCTGCAGTGCTAAGGAGATGGGGTGTTTGGGCAAGGAAGTCTTCCTGCTTCTTTTTACCCATGTGCTGCCTGCTTTGGAAGTAAAGCTGGAAAAGCCTCACACAGCTTGACCTACCCTTCTCTGCACAGCATTTTTCCCAATCCAAAAGCTTTGCCCTCTACTTTACCAGAGTGCACTAGAATATTATTTGGGGGTGGCTGCTCCTCTCATGACATTTTAACTTTTACACTTTGCAAAAACAGTCAAAAAATGATTAATCTCCACTCCTCCCTATTTCTGGTGGCACAGCAGCTGACCCCCCATCCTCAGTAATGCCAGGCCTGTAAGCACATGGAGTGACCATGGCAGTTTGTGAGGAACAGGTCACACTGCTCTGGAAAGCTGGGTCCCTGTACCCTGATGAACTAAAAGCTTGCTAATATGAGTACATTCACTGGTTTTTCCCTCCAGGAGCCGTTGGAAATGAAATTCCCCAATATTTCATGCTCTGCTCTGTCTCTCATGAAGGTAAGAAAACTCCAGCACTGAGATGAGCAAATGGGGGGTGTGTCCCTTATCAGGAAATGGTGTGAGATGGGGGGCTGAGTTATCAGAGATTCATTGAAGAATAGAGCTGGTTTCCTACCCCATGTGATTGTAACTGTTCCTTGAGCTACAATTCCTGCTGCAACTGTGGAGTCCCCATCCCTGGGAGTGTCCAAGGCCAGGCTGGACTGGGCTTGGAGCAACCTGGGCTGGTGGAAAGTGCCCCTATCCATGGCAGGGGGTTGGAGCTGGATGAGCTTTAAGGTCCCTTCCAACCCAAACCATTCCATGATTCCATGATTAATTGCTGCAATTGCTGGCTATCAGCTGCTCCTCAAGCTTCATGCTGACTGAAAAGCCACTCTCAGAATCCATTAAAAAAATGATTAGCACATGGACCTGTGGGAAATACTTGTTGGCTGTGGTGAGTAGCTGGAGAAGTGCAGACCTGTTCCGTGAGTGTTTTGTGTGACCCTTCATCTTTCCTAAGGGATGCCTGCAGATGGACCCTGTGGAGAGGCAGAGCTGTGAGCAGCTGCTACAGCATCCCTATTTTGACAGCTTCAGGGAGGCAGTGAATCTGGGCAAAGAACGGGAGAAAACAGCTCGGAAACCAGCCAAGCTGACTCGGAAGCAGGGGCCAGGGGTAACGTTTCCACAGTGTTTGATGTCTGTGCCTGAGGAGGGGCTGGTTCTTTTGTTAAACTCACAGGAGTTGGACTGTGCTGGCAGTTCAGGGTGTTGGACTGGCCTTTGTTTTATCCTGAGGAGAAAACAAACCTCCTGGCTAAAGAGTAAATCCATACAAACAGGATGCTGCACTGCAGCTCCACGGGGCACTGGGGTAACCAGCACAGCTCTGTGAACAATCAGTGTCCAGGAAGGTGCATTTCTGACATGGAGTAGCAGGAGAGCAGAACAAACTGGACACACTTACATAGATGGTTTAATTTGGGATGTTTTTAGTGCTTTTGAATCCCGAATTACAGGAGATGGAAAAAATACCCCGTTCCATTTGTAAGTGCTGATGAGACGTGATCCCATATTCAGTTCCACACGTTACACCACGCACTGGGTGTCTCTGCAGCTGGAGGTGCCAAGCAAATGTCTCCCTGCCACTGCAGCCTTTCTGGACTCCATCCCAAGTCCCCAGATCAAGCTTCCCAAAGCGAGTCACTCCAAGAGCCACATTCCCCACCGCAGCTGGAAGGCTGGGCTGGTCACAGGCAGGGAAGTTGGAGCTCAGGGATGGAGAACTGCTCCAGTGTGTGAATTCCTGCATCACACTGCATCACCTCTTCTGTTTCTGTGCCATGGGATATAACAGCAGTATTTTTCTTGCCCTGGATGAAATTCCTTTTATGAGCTGATCTGGTTGCAGTCCAGCTGTAGAACCCCAGATCCATGACTCTTGGTAGGAAAAGTACAGGATTACAGTAGGAATAGTGAAATTTTTCCACATGAAAAAGGAAACGTGCTTTATTCTCATTCCAGACAAATACATTCTGTGTAACTTTTCCTTTAGTTACAGCACCTGCCCCAGCTGACCAGTAGTAACGTTCTCCCAGCTTTGGACAGCAAGAAGCACTGCTGCAAAACCAGGAAATCCAACTACCACTTCCCAAACATCTGACCAAGTGGCAGACTCAGACTTGATTGTTCAAAGCTCAACTCATTCAGGATTCATAAACGGAGGATTCGCAGTGGAAAACTAAATTACTAAATGTCATGACGTACGTGAGTCCAGCCTGATGAGAGGCTGCCTGACTGCTCCAGGTAGTTCTCAGCTGCTCCAGAGATACACCTGCCCTACTACTGCAGTTACAGGTCAGAGTATTAAAACTACTGGCAGTGACTTCACAGGCTCACAGGCACCACTCCCAAGAGAAAGAATCAGCAATAACCTTGTGGTTTATTTAGTCTTTCCAGTTTCTCCTCTGTGTTTCATCCTTGCATTCTGAGGTTGCTTTTATTTGCTGATTTGGACAATAGTGATGCCACTTGCTTGTAGTTACAGAAATAATTTTTATCAAAACTAATCAGAAACATAATTTGTAACATTGGCGAGACACAGGCAGGAATTCTACCTAAGCATTTGTGTTAGAATGACTCGGGCTTGTGGAATCTCAGGATGTTAATATTGGGTTGATTTTGAATAAATGTAGCTGCATTTTCCAATTTACTGGAGGTACTTTAGTATATGAAGTTTTGCTGCTGGGCATGGAACATCCTTTTTTTGACTGGAAACTAAGTAAAAATGTGTTGTTTTTTCCAGTATGTTCTGTGTTCCACAACAGACAAAGCCACTTCGGTGGGACTGATGGAGATTATGCCTGTCAGGGATCTGGGGGGGCTCAGCCTGGAGAAAAGGAGGCTCAGCAGGGACCTTCTGGTTCTGCAAGTCCCTGCCAGAAGGGGGGAACTGGGTGGGGGGGGGTCAGGCTCTGCTCCAGGGAACAGGGACAGATGGAGAGGAAATAACCTCAAGCTGCACCAGGAGAGGTTTAGAAAGGACAGTAAGGACAATTTTTTCATGGGAAGGGCTGTCCAGTCCTGGCACAGCTGCCCAGGGCGGTGGTGGAGTCCCCACCTCTGGAGGGATTTCAAAGCCCTGTGGATGTGGCACTCGGGGAGGCAGGTTAGTGGTGGCATTGGCAGTGCTGGAGGAATGGTTGGATGATCTCAGAGGGCTTTTCCAACCTCAGCAATTCTTCAGTTCTCCTATTTATCAGGAGTGATGCAGTAAAGAGCTGCCCAGAACTAATGTAGTCCATGTCAGCACCCAGCAAAAACATGCACGGGGGTGTAACCCAAGAGCCACTGCTCCTCCACAAACAGCCGTGTGCCCCCAGTGTTCCTGAGGAGCTGACCCTGCCCCTCAACTGCTCCACTGAAACAAGACAACAGAAGTCAAAGTGTGGAGAACACAAAACAAGGCTCATGACCTCTTTTATTAAAGCAGTGCCCACCCACTGGGCAGGATTCTCTGGGAGTGAACAGCCCTTGTGCAGCAGCACCAACACCCAGCAGCGACCGTGCCCAGCGCTGTGCCTTCACTCCCCACTGTCACTGGCACTTTATTTCTGTGCAATAAAACAGCTGAAAACTTCTCACTGAGGTGCTAACACCTCCCTATAAACACAGGAAACAGATGACTACGTACAGAAGCCTGCCTTCCCTGCTGCTGCTCCACTGTTTAGTTTAAGCTTAATACAACTTCAGTGCATAATTTCTCAGAAAGGTCACATATACAGCTTTTTAGGCTGGACTGGGAGAGCTGGGCTTATTTCCATACCTGGAAATACAGCAGCACCTACAACATATGGTAAATACAAGGAAGTCACATCTCAGTTACATGCTGTCCTGTTTATTCCAAATCCAGCTCCAGCTCCAGGTTGGGCAGCGCCTGCTGAAGGGCGTGAAAGGTCGTTTCTTTCTCTCTGATTCCAGGGAGGTCACTCAGATATAAATACTCAAGGTTCCTGTAAATATTTTAAAAGAAAATCAGCCACTACTACTTAACTGTTGACAGAGAAATTAGAGAAAGTATTATTTTACCACAGTCATTTTGAGTATTTTAAATGGTGCCTTGTTCTAATGGAAGTTTTTTATGGAGTGGGTGCTTGAGGTTTTTAGCTGCAGAGGTGCAGCATCCAACTGCTCCCCGCGCCCGAAGACTCAGGTCTGCCCCGAGACCTTGGGGCACAAGAGGATGTTGTGACAGGGAGCAGCCCCACACTAGGAACAGCCAGACTCCAGCCCTTCCACCCAGCACAATCCCAGGGAGCAGCATGCCATGGAAGTGGTCAGTGGCTCACATACATCAGCTTGTGCAGGGCAAGGATGCCTTTGTCAGTGACATTGCCACAGGAGATGATCTTCAGCTGGAGGAGACTCTTCTGCAGGTTGCTTGTCTCGCTGAGCCTCTGCAGACACTCATCCTGGATGTACATGCACTTCTCCAGCCTGATATCCGTAACGTGCTCCAGACCATCTGGAAACAGAAAAACAAGGATTGGCTTCAGAATGCCAGGGCCAACCTGTGCTGCTTGTTATATTCTGCCTCCAAAACCACCCAGCAACATATTCCTGTATACAGTGGGGCTGTAATTAATCTCCAAAGCCCCTTTGTGGTACTTCAAATAAATGAAAGCCCCAGGATTTGTATCCTTTTGGTAAGATCTGAAGAGCTTTGACATGGGCATGTCACAAAAAAACTGTGAATTTGGATGATACACAAAGACTCTGACACGGAAACATGCTAATGCTGGAAATTCAGGGTCCCCTCCTATGAAAAAGTAAAACTGTTGCCCATTTTGGTTTCTGTTATAAGGAGACCTGAAATACTTTTTAATCTTTTGTAAGAAACCAACTGCTTGCTTTTTGCCTTTGAAGACATCTTTTATATATATATATATGTACAAACACACCTGGTGAACAAGCAGAATTACGACCTTAGTGACACAAAAATCATTGCTTGGTGTAGAAGAAAAAGCATATTTATAGTGCTTTTTGCTGCCAACTATGTAACTATGAACTCATTGAAATTCATGGCACTTTATCGTGCTACAGACACTTCAGGAAAAGGCTGATGATCTTCCTAATCACACACCTCCAGGAAAACCTTAGGAACTCATAAATATTTGTAGGGTCATTTTTGAACCACAAAAGATTTACCTTGCTAAGGAATGAGACAATGAGGCAGTCATTGACACTTTGACGCTACTGAAACAAAGACCATTACGAACAATGTTACATTACCCAGATAGTCAAATCCTCTGTACATGATGCAGGAGTCGGTGGCATTAATTGCTTCTATCTTGTACTTGCCCAGGGGCCCCGTGGGGAGCCCATTGTAGTCCTGCTGCCATTTGGGAGAGCCCTGGTATCGCACCCCGGCCCCGCAGCGCAACAGCCACTCCGAAGCCGCCCGGTCGGGGCCCACGGCTTGGATACGCTCATAGTCCACCCTGCCACGACACAGAGAGCATCCACAGGGTGGGGGAAAGCTTTGCCCTTGGCAGCAGCAACGCTCCACAGCCAACACCTGCTGGTGTGTGAGGTGAGATGGCAGAAAACCGAGGGTGCGATTTACTGGTTTGCGTGGGATTGTTTGGATTGTGCTGCTCTTAGTCTGGCAGGAGAGTTTTGGAACTTGCTTTGGTTTAAAACAAAAAAAAAAGGAATGCAAATGCAGCTGGACTTAACCCTTCTGGTTGTTTCTTTCCATGTCTGTAAGGAGAGAAAAAAACCCGCCTTCCTCTTCCCAGAAGCTTTAGAGCTGCAAATTTCTCTCTCAAACATCGATTATATAGAAAGCTCTTGAAGTCTGTTCACATGTATGTCATTCCTGAAGCCTTTTCATGGAATCACGGCGTTGTTAAGCTTGGAAAAGACCTCTAAGATCAACAAGTCCAACCACCAACCCGGCACCACCACCACCTTCACCACTAAACCATGTCCCAAAGTGCCACATCCACAGGTTTTTGGAACACCTCCAGGGACGGGGACCCCACCACTGCCCTGGGCAGCCTGTTTTTTCTCAACAATTATAGTATTTCAAAAAAGCCCCACACTTCAGCAATGGTTGAACTCCTTGGGCCCATTTGGGATGTATTTCCCAGTCTGGGGAGGAATGCTGAAGGCAGACAGAGCCCTGGAAGAGGCTCCTGCCTGGTTTGGTTTCAGCAATCAGCTGTAACACAGAACTCTTCCCACACAGCCAGAAGACATAGGCCAAAACTATTCACTCCTGGCAAAAGTTATGGGCAGAGAAAGTTTCACAGAGAAAGCTTTTCTTTTTTAAAAGCAAACGTGAAACCCTCCTGTGGCTGAATCACTTTAAGTGATGCATTGCTTTGATGCCGCCGTTCTGAATAAGTAAAGGGGCTCGGTTCTGCTACAGGTCTAAATGAGTCCTGGGGGTCAAAGAAGGTCGGGATTTAGGGAGAGAATCCATGGGGCCACTCCAGAGTGGGCAGCGCACACACCTTCCTCTGGAGCGTCACAGCTTTGGGACGGTAAGCAGGTGCGGAACGACCCCTGCCGAGCAGCGACAATGCAATCTGGGGGGGTGGACAGAACAGCATTAAGCACAAAAACATCCCTCGCCGCGCAGGGACCGGCGCACATCTCCCTGAGGGTCTGCGGGGCCTGCCCGCCGCCCGCTGCCCAGCCACTCACTCTTACTTGTTGAACACGGCGTTCAGCCATCCCCAGAAGGCCCTGGCGCTGCCCGGCGGCGACGGCGGCTTCCTCAGCAGCCTGCCCAGCACCATGCTGGCCCCTCGGCCCACACACGGGGCGAAGGCTCGTGTCGGGGCCGTGTCGTCCGGGCCGGCGGGGCCGCGCCCCCCTCCAGGCCCGCCCGGGGGCCGGACCGTGCGCGGCTCTGCCCAGGCGGCCCGGCGGGGCGGAGGGGGAGCAGGAGGAGGAAAAAGAAGAAGAGGAGGAAGAAGCAGAGGAGGAGGCGGAGCTGGCCAAGATGGCTGCGGCGCTGAGGGCCCGCTGGCGGCCGGGCGGGCCCGGGGCGCGGTGGCGGCTGCAGGCCCGGCACAGCAGGTGAGGAGGGACCGCCCGCGCCCCACAGCACCGGCCCCTGGAGCCCTTCTTCTGCTCCCCTATAACCCCTCTTCTTGTCCCCTATATCCTCTTCCCTGGCCTCTCTCCTCTACAGCCCCGATCCCCCATAGCCCCGATCCCTTTCCCCGATCTCCTATCCCCTTTTGCTACCCCACTCCCCTATCTCTATCCTCTTCCCCTTTTCCTCTCTCCTATCCCGTTCCTCTACTCCCTTTCCTTTTCTTCTATCCCCTATCCCTTATATCCCCTATCTTCTATATTCCCTATATCCCCTTCCCCCATCTCCTATATCCCTTATTCCCTATATCCCTTATTCCCTGTATCCCTTTCCCCTGTCTCCTATATCCCCTATTTCCTATATCCCTTACTCCCTATATCCCCTTCCTCTATCTCCCATATCCCCTCTCCTCTCCCACTGTCTCCTATATCCCCTATTTCCTATATCCCTTATTTCCGATATCCCCTTCCCCTATATCCTTTTGCTATCCTGATCCCCTATCTCTATCCTCTTTCCATTCTACTGTCTCCTATCCTTTTCCCCTACATCCCCTGTATCCCCTATATCCATCCTCTTCTCCTATCCCCTATCCCATTCTCCTGCTCCTTTATCCTTTCTTGCCCTCTTTCCCCTGTCCCCTACCCTCTATATTCCCTATACCCCTCCTCCTTCTATCCCACATTCCATTTCCCTCTCCTCTTATCCTTTCTGTTTCACTCTCCCCTGAATCTGCCATATCCCCCGTGTCCCCATTCCAGGCTGAGGATGGGCTGTGTGTCTCTCCTATCCCCCGTGTCCCCCCCTATCTCCCTCCTCTGCTGAGGACAGTGTGTGTGTCCCCCCCTGTCCCCTGTATCCCCCATATCCCTTGTGTCCCCCCCATTCCCCATATCCTCCCTATCCCCCGTGTGCCCCCNCCTGCCCTGCTGAGGACACTGTGTGTGTCCCCCCCATACCCCCTGTGTCCCCCCATATCCCCTGCCCTGCTGAGGACGGGCTGTGTGTCCCCGCAGCTCAGTGGACGTGGCCGTGGTGGGCGCGGGCATCGTGGGCCTGGCCGCGGCCCGGGAGCTGATCCGGCGCCACCCCTCGCTGTCGTTCGCCGTGCTGGAGAAGGAGAAGGAGCTGGGTATGGAGCGGGGCAGCTGCCGAAGCCTCGGCGTTCCCTGGGAATCCCTGGGAAGGGCGGACCCTTGGGAGTGCACCCCTGGCACTGAAGTTGGGGGTAGGGGTGTCCCACTCCTGGATGTGTCCAAGGCTGGGCTGGATGGGACTGGGAGAAAGCTGAGCTGGTGGAAGGTCTCCCTGCCCACGATATGGTGTTTAAGATCCATCCCAACCCAAGCCATCCTGGGATTCTTTGATGATTCTCCCCTTGGGAACAACATCTTCCTTTCCTGGCACTGCTGGTTTTACCCTAGTAAGGAGTTCCCCTAATAAAGACTTCCTTCCACCCTCCTCCCAAGGACTCGTCCTTCAGTGGAGCAGCACAGCTGTCCTCAGTCTGTGCTCCACAGCTGGGACTCCAAGTCTTTGAGTTAAAAACTCCTGATTGTTCACTGTGTGAGAGCTGCAGGTCTGACTCCTGGTGCGCCAGCAGCACAGAGTGGCAAGAGGCAGGACAAGGAAGGTGGACAACAGCAGTGAGGAGCAGTGCAGGTTATGGAAGAGCAAGGGCAGGTCCTGCAGGGAACTGGAGGAACCCCAAAGGATGGATGCATTTAATTGAAAAAAAGTAGTTTTCTTAAAATCAGTTTTAACATGTGAAATGTTTTGATTGATTAGCCTGCTCTTGGAGGAAAAACTTGTAGGTTTTGGGTTTTTTTCCTGTTGATTGAACACATTGTAGGTGGGATGGATTATCATTAACCAGGTCGTGCTGTGTCAGTGTTTCTCTAACCTTTTGAGACCATGGGAGAATTGTGTTTGCTGTGCAGTTACTCATTTGAGCATTTCTTGTAGTGCTGAAATAAGGCAGGACCTCAAATAACTCACTTCATAGACAACTGAAGTAATTAAAGGTGAACAAATGTATTTCAATGATGTACTTTCCTTTCTCTTCAGCTCAGCACCAGAGTGGACATAACAGTGGTGTGATCCACAGTGGCATTTACTACACCCCTGGCTCCCTGAAGGCCAAGCTGTGTGTGCAGGGTGCAGCCCTCTGCTACCAGTACTGTGACCAGAAGGGAATTCCCTACAAACAGTGTGGGAAGGTAGAGGAATTCCTGTGTGTTCTTACCTTTCCTTTGGAAACTGAGGCTGTGGAATGTGTAACATAGGCCTGGTCTATGCCCAGAGAGATGAGTTTCTACAACACTAACTACCTTCAGGATGAATAAGCCCTTTTGTTTTCTGGTTTCCAACAACTCAAATCTGTTTCTTTCCTGAGCCTAAATAATAACTCTCCTTATCTGTGGGCTGAGTTGGAAGATAATCATGGAATCACTACTTCCTCAAAAGGGGCAGCACTGATTTCTCTTGTCACTGGAGATAGGACCCAGGGAACAGCTGGAATTGTGCCAGGGAAGGGTTAAGTTGGATCTCAGAAGAAAATTCTTCCCCCAGAGGGTGGTGGGCACTGCCCAGGCTGCCCAGGGCAGTGGGCACAGCCCCGAGGCTGCTAGAGCTCCAGGAGGGGTTGGATGATCCTCTCAGGGACAGGGTGGGATTGTTGGGGTGTCTGTGCAGGGCCAGGAGTTGGAATCTCATCCTTGGGGGTCCCTTCAGCTGAGAGTTCCCTGATTCTGCAATCCCAGGTAATGGTGGGATCCAAATCCCATGGAGGGGCACCTGTGTAGCTACAAGGATGACACAGACTTTCAGTATTATGCTCTCCAAACTTCCTGGCTTATGAGGCTCTGAAAAGCCACAGGGACTTGAGAACCACTCCACATGTGCCCCAGCTCCATGTGCCCATCCAGTGGGACATCACCTGCCACAGCCTGAGGTGCTGGGGACAGAGGGGTGGCTGCACTGGTTCAGCCTGGGCTCCCCCCAGCCCCAGGTCCTTTTCTGGAGGTGTCTGTAAGCAGAGCACCAGGAAGGAATGAGAAATGGCAGGGAAATTACTGATTCTCCACACTTCCAACTGTTTTAACTCAGCTTGTGGTCTGAGCCTGAGTTGTTCTGTCCATGATGACTCTCCATGAATTTCTCTTCCAAGTGCCTTTCAACTAAAACCTTTTGCATCAGACCATGCTTTGAGGAGCAGTCCCAGAGGTCAGCAACCCACTGCATGGAGTTATGTCATTTTAGAACTGGCTCCTACAAACTTCACCCAGTGGCCCCTGGCCTTTATGTTGGAGGAGTTGGTAAGCTGTTGGTCTGGGCTCACACTCTCCAAGTTGCCCATAATTTTTTATCCCCTCCTCTCCCCAAATCATCCCTTCCAGCTGGTGAGTCTTAGTCTGCTGTCATTACTTTTGGAGAAGCTTTTTCATGGCTCTCCCCACCCTGTCTTTGTGCTCTGAACCCTTTCTAGCCTGATGTGCCCTTGGAACAGGATGAGCACCAGAGCTGTGCACAGCACTCCAGCTGTGGTCAGACCCTGGAGTTCTGCAGTGCAATGGTAGAGTTCTCTGTATTAGTCCATATCCTTGTCCCAGTTGGTCCTAAAATTCAATTCAGGGCTCTTCAGCTGTCACTAGGCTGCTGTTTCCATAGGATTGTCCCAAGTCCTGGCCCTGAGTGGTAATTTTGAAGTTGAATTCCATTGTTTTATATGTGAGGTTGAGACTGCTTTTTCTGTGATCATATAATTCCCAAATTGCACCAGAGCAGGTTTAAACTGGATATTAAGGAAAATTTCTTTGTGGGAAGGGCTATCCATCCCTGGCACAGCTGCCCAGGCAGGGGTGGATCCCCATCCCTGGAGGGGTTTCAAAGCCATGTGGATGTGGCACTTGGGGACCGGGGTCAGTGGTGGCCTTGGCAGTGCTGGGGGAATGGTGGGACTCAAGGGCTTTTCCACCCTAAACAATTCCGTGCTTCTCTGATACTTCCCTGGCAGTGCTGATTGCAGGGAAGAGGACGGTGAGGCTTTACAGCAAATCTTCCACAGAGCAGCCCCAGGCTTGGAGAGCTTTGGGCCTGTGAGATGCCTGTGGATCAGATCTGAGCCTGGCCTGCAAGTATCATGGGCTGTTACTCTGGAAAACCTTGGAGTAAAAGAACTGCTCAGGGACTTGGCATCTTTAAGGAGCAGGTGTTTGTTTATTGCAGCACTGGGTGCAAGGCAGTTCATGCTGCACAAATTCACTGGACCCAAAAGTGCAAAACAAGCCATTTTATACATTTTAGATACAACTTCTACCATCCATGTTTGCCAACTAGGTGGAGATTTCAGGAGTCTTCCTTCCTTTGGCTCAAGTTTTAGATGGTCTTCTTGTTCTTCAGCCTCCTGGTGGTCATCTAGGATAGTCTTCATCAGCTAAACTTCTCAACTTTCTTTGTTAGGTGACCTGGATTCTTCAAGCATACAAAGTCCTGGCTCTGGGCTTCCTTTACTTTCTACATCTATCTTACCTGATTTGTTACCTGGTGGTCTATTACACACTACTCCTTAACATTCTTTCTATAATGAGACTTTGGTCCAGTAAGGAGAAGAGCACAAGACATGAACCAGTGTCTCCACAGTGTTCTTCTAGCAAAACAGGCAGAACAAACACGAGGCAATTCTTTCTCCTGGCTCCTTAGGGCAAGGTGTCCCAGTTGAGCCATCATTAACTCCTCCTGTGCCTCTCTCTGCCATCATGTGGCACAGGCAACCCCCAGGTGAACCATCTGCTCCTTGGCTGAAGGGAGTGAAGCTGGTGCAGTCCCATCCACACCCCAGGTCAGAGCATGGCCTTACTCTCTTACCAAAGCTCTTTGAGGTCTGTACACTTTGGGCTTAGTTTTATTTTTGGCAGCATCCCCGTGGCTCTTTGGATTCCTATTCTCCTCTTTCACATGCAGATTTGTTTATAATAACAAATATTATCCATTAATGGTAATTTAAAACTGTAGTTTAACATTTGTTTTTTTCACTCTCCAGAATATATTAATGCTCTCTCAGCAATAATATTAAATTACAGAATTTTGTGCAACTAATGGCACCAACCATGTCCCCACCCTGATTCACTCATTCCCTAGTGCTTGGGCTTGATGCCAGAGCTGCCCTGGCTGTGTTTTGCTCACTGCTGTGCCTTGTTGTCTCTCCCAAAGCTGATTGTGGCCGTGGAGCAGGATGAGATCCCAAGGCTCAAGGCTCTGTATGAGAGGGGGCTGCAGAACAACGTCCCAGGGCTGAAGCTCATCGGAACCAAGGAGATCCAGGCAAAGGAGCCCTTCTGCAGGGTGAGGGATTTGCCTGCTTTTCATTAGCTGGGAGGTCTCAGCTTCTCAGGTGACAAGGTGTCATAATTTAACATAAATATGCTTCTGGCCTTGAGGTAATTTCCATGAGTGACAAGTTCAGAAGAGCCTGAAAATTCTTTCCCAACTCTGAGTGTGGCTGCGGATCCAGATTCAACCCAGTTGCTTCCTACACGTGTGGTTGTTGTGTAGCACTTCTCAGCCTGTTCATTTTCACAGCAGGAGAAATGTGTGGAATTTATGGAATAGAGTTTTCTTGTGGGTTAATATATCCTTGTTTCCCAGGAAAACCTGGATATAAATTCCCTGTGCAGTTTCATCTGGCATCTTGCTATTGGTGTGTGACTTAGGAGTGGTTGTAGGTGCAGACAGAAATTTTCTGGGAGTTAATGTTTTTTTGGGTTTTTTTGGTCTTATTTTTCTTGTAAACATTTTGTATCTGCTCCGTGAAACAGTCTTTGCATGTTCAAGATTCAGCTGAGCAAATGGGGAGGCAGCAGCACTCCCTCCTTGTGGCAGTGCCCATTATTCCAGGTGAAACATTCCAGCCCTCACTCTTCTTCTGTGTGTTTAATGCCCTTCCAGGGTCTGATGGCCCTTGATTCTCCATACACTGGCATTGTGAATTACAAACAAGTGGCCCAGTCCTTTGCTGAAGATTTCCAGGAAGCAGGTGGCAAAATATTGACTGATTTTGAAGTCACAAACATGGAGATGGCTAAAGAAAGTTCTCCAGGAAGTGAAGATGGTAAGGGAGGGAGTTTTAGCTCTCCATTTACTACAGTCCTACCGAAGGTTTTCTTCAAAACACATTTGTTTAAACTGAAATGAGGTTTCTGAACCTTTCTGCCTCCTAGGGATGAGAAAAAGGCAAAATTATGTTAGTGAAAGTATTCAGCAAACTTACTTGGGGTTTTTCTTTTCAGGCAGGTCACCCTTCAGCTGAAACATTTCAAGCTGATGGAAGAAAGTGATAGTAAAATTGAGGACTAAGGTTTTCCTCTCCCATTAAAATCAGATTTAGCTGAATCTTGCATGTGAATTCTTGTGATAGCGATTTTTTCCTGATCCTGGAAGGCAGGTTGGGTCTGTGCTGGCACACATACGGAAAAATAAACCCCTCTGTTAATTCATAAATACAAATATGTCCAACAACATCAATTATGACAACAGTAGTTGTTCCATAACTTGAAGATATTCCAAAGGAAAAATCCTTCCTGGTGACAAGCTGCTTGTTCTGTCAGTTCTCTGTCCCTGGCTCTGTTAATTCCTTCTCTTGTCCAATTCTATTTCAGGACTGAAATACCCAGTCATTGTTAGGAGCAAAAAGGTAAGAATGCAGCAGAAGTTTTAATTCCTTTCAGGAAGGTGCTTCTCCTTTTCTTAAGATTTTGTTTCTGCAATCCTTGTGGATTAATCATCTCCAAAAAAAGATTAAGAAGCTGCTGAGCAGTGAAATGATCATTGTCATCTAAGCCTGATTTAATAAAACAGCTGCAATCAGCTCTTAACAGTGAGCATGTTCAAATTTAATAATAATAATGTAAAATAACAAAGTGTAACTTTCTGCTGCCTAACTTGTGTTTAACTGCTCCTTATCTGCTTTATTTGCACAACCTCATGCTTGTCTTTCCAAGGATTCCTTTTATGACTTGTCCCTTTGGTGACAAACACTTATTTTCCTGTTTGCTTTCGGGCTTTGGCACCTATAAAATGATAAGGAGGCATTTAGCATTTTATTGTCATTTTATCACCAGGAAACCACCAGATGTAAAAGAGCTGCAGGTTCAGGGGATGTTCCTGCCATGAGCAAACAGGGAATGTGCTGGTAACTTTCAGGAGGGGATATCTGGGCAGAAAAACAACCTCAAAACCCCTCCAGGATGTTTTGAATTTAGTTTTGCTGCTTTTTCTTTCTATTTTGGCTCTTTCATTAAAAAGTAGCAGCCAAAATGTGTTCTGATTCCTTCACTAAATGCAAATATGAAAGAAAAACCCCCATGGTATTCAAAAATGAATTCTGTGAGCTAAATCAATAGACGACAGTTCGTGATCTGATTTATTTAGTGAAGTGGTAAAGTGTTCAGATATTTAGCAGCTCTCCATATCTGTGAATTTTGGGATGCTCAAAAAAAGCAGCCTTGCTGCTCCCCCCATGTGGGATGACATCAGCTTCATTTCACCCAATACAGCTGTTTTTTTTTCCAGTAGATACATTGAATTTTTGTGTATTTGGTTTTGTTTCCCCACCCAGGGTGAGGAAATCTCCTGTGGGTACCTCTTGGCCTGTGCAGGGCTTTACTCAGACCGCCTGGCCGAGGTCAGTGGCTGCAGCCCCGAGCCCAGGATCGTCCCGTTCCGGGGGGATTATCTGCTGCTGAAACCAGAGAAGAGCTACTTGGTGAAAGGGAACATCTACCCGGTATGTGCCCCCTGCACTGCCCCCCCTCTCCCCCCCGGGCCCCAAGAGCTGCCCTGTTGTGGTGGTTTTCACCCGGTGCCCACCCAAACCTCCAGGCCCCTTGTTCCCAGAGGGAAAGGGAAAAGGAGAAAAGGCAAAAAACAGCTGAGAGATAATGGCAAAACAAACTCAGGGTAGCTAAATACTGACATTTATTACTAACAAGATAAGAGCTAAAACTAAAAGCACTAAAACTAAAAAGTAAGAAATAAATCAGTCCCAAGAACACCCCTCTCCTCCCACTCCTCCCTCCCTCCAGCAGTTCCAGGGAGCAGGGAATGGGAGGTTTGCAGGTGGGTGTTGTTGCTGCCATTGCTCTTGTCCTGGGGGTCACTCCATGGGGGGCAGTCGGGTCTCTGCCCCCCGATGGGCTCCGTGGGCTGCAGGGGGACAACCTGCTCCCCCACGGTCCTGCCCACGGGCTGCAGGGGGGCCACAGCTCTGAGTCCTTCCCCTGCTCCCCTGGGGTCCCTCCCACGGGGGACAGTCCTCAAGAGACTCTCCAACGTGAGTCCATCCCCCGGGCAACACTTCTACTGGGGGAAAAACCTGCTCCAGGTGGGTCTCCTTCTCCAGGAGTCCTGGCTGCAAGTCTCTGCCAGGATCCTGCTCCATCCTGGGCCTCCCACAGGACAACAGCTCCTTCTGCATCCACCTGCTCCTCCAGGGGCTGCAGGGGGGTCTGTGCACCCCGATGGATCTCCAGGGGCTGCAGGGAGAGGGGGCAGGAATAGCTTTCAGTCCTTCCCCCCACCCTGCTCCAGCGTGGGGTCCCTCCTTCTCCTCCTCCTGCTCCCACCTTGGTCTCTGTGTTGTTCTCTCATGGCTGGAATTCCCAACTGCCCCACACTCCTAATTCTTAACTCTGTTCTCCCAGAGCTGGGACTGGGATTCTTCATTGGCCCAACTCTGTCCCCCAGCAGTAGGTCCCTCCTGGCCCTGGCTGTCCTTGGCTCCACAGGACAGGAGAAGCTCCTGGCAGCTTCTGACAGAGACCACCCCGGAAGCCCCCCCTGCTACTAAAATTCAGCTACAGAAACCCATGACACTTGTCTCTCCTAGTGGTGTTTCATGGCATTGCTTGATGGCAGAGCAGCGTTTTTGGGGTTAATTTTTGAGGGAGATGCAAGAGTGCCACCTGGGGAGGGGTTACCAGCTGGTTTGTTTTGCATGTGGGGTTTTGTTTATTCATTGATTTATTTAATACGAGAGGGAAATGAAGCATAATGAAAGGCACAAGTCCAGAAAACTCTGGCTTCTTTCTTTATGTTCTAAAAGAAATCTGTAGGCAGGATTCAGGAGTCAGCATGACACAGCAGTGAATAATTATTCATTATTTAGATAAGTACACCTGTCCTGTGTAAGGTTTTTACTGGTAATCTGGAGAAGAGGATTGACTGTGCCCTCAGGAAGTTCACAGAGGACACTGGAGGTCTTTTCCAACTTAAGTGATTCTGGGATAAACTACTTCACATAGTGTTTAATCTTTTGTGCTAATACATAATTATTATTAATTAATACCAGTGATAGACCATTTATAATACTAGTTAAATGCCCAGTTATTAATTAATTTAGGTGTTTGCCTCTTAGCCTCATTTTTGAATTAGCTTTGCTGTGTGTCATAAAAAGTAGACATGGAAGGAAAAGGACAACTCTTCTACCATATGAAATAAACAAATAATGGGATGAAGGTGGAGTTATAAAGCAAGGAGAGGGAATTCCTGGGGCAGCTAATTCCTGCAGCACATTGAAATACTGCCTTTCTGAATATGAGCTTGTATTTGCCTGCTAAACACTGGCTGTTTTGGAGAATTGTGGAACTCTGGCCACTGGGTGTTTGTCTGACCTCTTCTCCCCTGGAATCACTCAGGATCCTGTCTTGGGATGGCAGGGAGGAACTGGAACAAAGAAGGGAATGCAGATATTTGTTATTAGCATTAATGAGGCTGCTGAGTGCAGGTTGTTTTGAGCAACCTGTGAGGTTTCCCTAATATTTTGTGATCTCCTTTATTGCAGTGTAATTGCTGCTGGTGAATAGCATGAGTGTGTCTTTGGGTTTGCTGTGGGTTGGTTTATATCCTGAGAAATTGTGTGGACATTTTTCTCCCCTGTTGTTTGTTTTCCTTCTAAGATCCAGCCTTGCCTGGCCCTGCTTTTCAGTGTTTTCATTAATTGTGTCCTGTAACTGCACAATTATCAAGCAGAATAACCAGAGCAGGAGACAGTTTTGTGGTTCAGTGACTGGAATTTTGTTGTAGTGGCTGGGAATGAAATGGCAAATCTGCTGTTTGTAAAAACTGCTGTGTCCCACTCCAGGTTCCCAACCCTCGCTTCCCTTTCCTGGGATTCCATTTCACCCCAAGGATGGATGGCAGTGTTTGGCTGGGGCCCAATGCAGTGTTGGCCTTTAAGAGAGAGGGCTACAAACTCTTTGACTTCAGCACTGGAGACTTCCTGGATGCTGTAACCTACAGGTAAAGCCTTTTCCTTTTCTTTTTTCTGCTGGATGTTCTTATTTAAAGGTGACCCATGGGAGCCAGTCCTTGCCAAAAAACTTGCTTCTCCCAAGATTTTGGAGTGTTTAAAGACAGTTGTGCTGATAAGAGTGGAATTCCCCAAGACATTTGGCTTTGTGTGATTTATGCTGGATTTTCATAAACTGCCAGGACATGTCTCAGCCAGTCAGGGAATGTGGCTGCTCCTCAGAAGGTGCTGGGGCAGCTGTTCCAAGAATGGCTTTGGTCCAGTGCACTGGAATATTTTAATCAACCCAGGCAGCCTAATTAAAATGCCTGCAGAGGATTCTTGGAACAGAGACAGGCTGGGAGAGCTGGGGATGTTCAGCTGGAGAAGAGAACATTTCAGGGCCACCTGAGAGCCCCTTCCAGAGCCTAAAGTGGGTCCAGGAGAGCTGGAGAGGGACTGGGGACAAGGGATGGAGGGACAGGACACAGGGAATGGCTTCTCACTGCCAGAGGGCAGAGATTGGTGGGATATTGGGAAGGAATTCCTGGCTGGGAGGGTGGTAAGGGATTGGAATGGATTTCCTAGAGAAGCATCCAGGGCCAGGGTGGATGGAGCTAGAGCACCCTGGGCTGGTGGGATGTGTCCCTGCCCATATCAGGGGGTGGGATGGGATGGGCTTTAAGGTTCCTTCCAACCCACACCATTCCAGGATTCCTTGATCTCTAAGAATTCTCATTGTCAAATCCTCACTTTTGGAAATTACACTGGAAAAAGTACATGAAAATATTGTGGAGGATCCTAGGAAAGGCCAAAAAAACAGGTCAGGGCACTGGAAAAGAGCCTTCTGTCAAACAGCTCCATTGAATTCAGTTTGTTCAGTAAAGAGCTGGAAGCTTCTCCATCATTTTCTGAGGATTTTTATAGGAGAAGAGCTGAGGAAAGCAGAGCAAGCAGCCAGGATTTGCAGAGACACAGCAAGGTTTGGTGACCGACAGCTGAGGAGTTCAGAGTGTAATGATCTTTGCAGAAGGACTGTGGGGTGAAGTCTTGAGAGTTGTGTGTCTTTCCTTGCCATCTGATGGATCAGCAGAAAATCCTGGGTGTAGGAAGGAATCCTGGATGTAGGAAGGAATCCTGGAATCACGGGATGATTTGGGTTGGAAGGACCTTAAAGCCCCTCCCATTCCACCCCCTGCCATGGGCAGGGACACCTTCCATAGCCCAGGTTGCTCCAAGCCCTGTCCAGCCTGGCCTTGGACACTTCCAGGATAGGAGGTCATAGTTAATTCCCAGAGGATTTGAATGCAGTGCTCCATCCCTGTAAACAAGGGTTGTTGAAGCAGAGAAGGGCAAACATATATTTCTCAAATAGAAAGCAGATGGGATTCCTGATGTTGGGAATGGGAATGTCTGCAAGGAGTTGCATTTGCTGCCTTGTCTGGCCATGCTGGTTGGCCCTGGCTGCACTTTGGTGGCAGCTGTGTTTTTCCTGCTCTCCCTCTGTGTCTGCAGTGGGCTGTGGAAGCTGGTGCTGAGGAACGTGTCCTACGGCGTGGGGGAGCTGTACAGAGCCTGCTCCCTCAGTGCCCAGGTGAAGCAGCTCCAGAGGTTCATCCCTGAGGTCACCACCAGGGATGTGCTCAGGTAAAGGAGGCTTTTCCCATCAGTAACACCCAGGGGTTGTTAAATCTCTTGTTTTAGCAGTAACAAACTTGGCAGGGGCTTTCTGCCTTCTCCACCAAAATGTGCTGTCAAAGCCCAGGGCTGGGGGCCCAGCTCAGGAAGGACCTGGAGCTGCTGGGGTGAGTCCAAGGAGGCACCAGGGTGGTCAGAGGGATGGAGCAGCTCTGCGCGGAGGAAAGGCTGGAGGGTTGGGATTGTCCAGCCTGGAGAAGAGAAGCTTCGAGGGGACCCAATTGTGGCCTTCCAGGACCTGAAGAGGCTACCAGAAAGATGGAGAGTCTGTTTGCAAATGCCTGTGACAGGACACAGGGAATGGCTTCCCACTGCCAGAGGGCAGGAAGAGATGGGATGTTGGGAAGGAATTGCTGGCTGGGAGCGTGGGCAGGGACTGGCACAAGGTGAGCAGAGAAGCTGTGGCTGCCCCTGGATCCCTGGGAGTGTCCCAGGCCAGGCTGGATGGTGCTTGGAGCCCCCTGGGCTGGTGGGAGGTGTCCCTGCCCATGGCAGGGGTGGCACTGGCGGGGCTTTGAGGTCACTCCAACCCAAACCATCCTGTGACACTTCGTACAGGAAGATCTTTTCTGTTGTATTTGCTCATGTTCAGTCAGGTTGGATGGATATTTGTGTGGCTTTCTGCACTCTCCATAGCCTGAAATGAACTCCTGTGACATATTCCCTAGGAAAAGGCCTCTTTTCCCTAGTGACACATTCAGTACCCTGAGCATGGTCTGAGTTCACAAAGAAAGCAAAACATTCATGAAATTCAGAGGGGAAACCAGGCTGTGGGTTGCTACTGAGTGAATATTGACTTAGTTGAGTCATCTCAATACAATTGTATTCAGCTTCTTGCTGTGTGGAGAGGGAAACTAATTCAGGGGAGTTCAGAAATGCTTGTGAGGAAAGATGAGACACTTGAGTACAGGTGGGTTTAACTGTCCAGACATTTGCAGAGAGAAAATCTAGAATAAGAAAAGCCCTGCCATGACAAAAAGGAGTTACTCAGCTGTGGCAGCACAGCAGTGGCACAAAATGCATGTCTGACAAGGGCTGGTGGTTCAGAGCAGAGGGTTTCCTTCTTGGAAACACAGGGAGTGTTTGTGTGAGTGGGAGAGCAGCTTCTCACCCAGGGAAGACAGAGAAGATCCTCTGCTTGGCTGCCTGCCCTTGTTCTTTGGTAGTGATTTCCTCCTGGAAAAGGTGCCCAGGGAGCTTTGGAGTCCCAGGAGGGACACAACACACTCAGTGCTCCAGGTCTGCTGACATTAAACAACATCAAGAAGCTGCATGGTGAAATCGTGACTAAGAAGGTTGGGAGTGGAGGGGCAGGGGAAGGTCAGCTGAGCAGAGAAGATTGGTTTCAAGTGTGGAAAGCCAAGTGGAGCAAAACTGGGGTTTGGTTGTGGGTTTGGGTGGGCTTTGTTTGTTTTTGTGGAGGGCTTTTTGGAGTTTGGTTTTTAATATAATTTTTAAGAACACACACAAATATATACCAGATGGAAAGTTCCCTATGCTAATTTGTATTATTTGTGTTTCCACTGGCCTTTAATAAGAAGGAGCAGTGCAACTGCTCCTGAGGTCACTAGCAGGAAGTAAGATAAAGTTCCTAAATCACCCTCTACCCTTGCCTGAGAGCACCTTCCTCATGAGGGGCATCGGGCACAGGGTGGGCTCCATGGGCTTGGAGGTCTTTCCTTGGAGACACCCCCCTCTCTTCCTCACGAGCGCTGAGCTCCTCTGCACCCCCCCAACAAGGCTCTGCAGGGGGATCCGCTCCCACCTCCTCCTTCTGAGCTCCCCCTTGGCTTTCAGGGGCCCCTCTGGGGTGAGAGCTCAAGCCTTGGACAGCGATGGGAGCCTGGTGGATGACTTTGTGTTCGACGGGGGCGCCGGCGCCGTGGGGAGCAGAGTCCTTCACGTGCGGAACGCGCCGTCTCCCGCCGCCACCTCCTCCTTGGCCATCGCCGCCCTCATCGCCGACGAGGCCGCGCGGCGCTTCCAGCTCTGACCCGGGGGCCACCTCCTCCCTCCCCTCTGGGATGGTCCCTCCAGGACACGGATCCAACTGATGCCAAAAAGCAGGAAATCAATGAACTGCATGGAGACAATTTGGTCTTTAAGCAGCAAGGTGTTTATCCCCAGCGCCCGGGCAGCGAATCGTTCACACCGCACAAAGTCGTGCTGAGTTTTCAGTAAGGATCAAGGTAATTTATCCAGCTGACGTTCAAGATGACATCATCTTAACAGACATAGTCATACAGCTTTATCATTTAATTATCATATTCATAGGAGGTGGGGTTCAGGCAGGGCTTGGGGCGGAGCCTTCCAGAATCTTCCCTTGGCACAGTTTTAGGTGGTCGTTCCGGCCTTCAGCCTCACTCTGGGGGTCGTCTTCTCATCTTCCTCACGCTGAACCTTCAGCTTTTCCCTGTTAGCTCACTCACCTGCTGAGTTGTACAAACCCCTTGGCTCATGCCCTTCTCAGATGCCCACCTTGTCTATATTTATGACCACTGGGTCCTAGGGTAGAGTACTCCCAACTTCTAGTCAAGGTTTTTGATCTGACAAACAGAACAGAACGTCCTGCCCACCACATCCACAGCCAGGCTGGAACTCTCTAACAAGACAGTTAACTCTTTTTGGGCCTTGCTTTTGCCTCAGAACAGGCAACGTGGAGCTCTCAGCCCCCACCAGCGGGTCATGGCGAGGCGGCGTTCGGGATGTTCTCCTCTCCCGGCGCCCTCCTGGCCGAGGAGCTGCAGTGCCCGGGGAGGGACGGCCACCTGCAGGGGAGGGGTGGCCACCTGAGCACAAAGCTGAGGGTCTCCAGCCACAGGTGGAGCAGGGAGAGCCTCTGTGGTGGGATTGTCGTGTCTCCCCGGAGAGCTGGTGGGTCTGAGGCACCACGTGGTTCTCTGTGTGTTTCTGATTCTGTCTAAATTGGAGGCTCCAGCCCTCCAGGTCATGGAATAGAAGGATAAGCCCTGCTTAAGGGTCGTGCTGATGGTGGAATTAAAGGCTTTATCAGAGGTTGAAAACAATATTCAGAGCCTCCGACGTGAATGTAGAGTGTTTCACAGAAAAATAAGCTTAGCAAGGATTACCAAACCCAAGTCAATTTAGATGTGCAACTCAGATACACTGTCTGATCACTGCCTTTGTTTTTTATAGAGCTGAAAATGAAAACATGAGCACAAACAGTCATTTTTCATTTAATTTACAGCTGGGAATCAACTGTGATGAGGAGCTACTTCAGTGGCTTTGGGTTTTTTTACCTCTGAATCCTGGTAATGCAACAGGAGCTGCTCTTAGCGCAGCCAGTTGAGCAATCCAGAGGAAATGGTCTGTGTAAAAGCAAATGTGAAGGGAGGGAAGCTCCAGAAACCTGCCTTAATTGAGTCATGTTGTTTCCCTTGGAGCCCAAACAGTGATGAGTCAAGAAGCGTTCCCATGTCCCACGGGGCTGGCACGAGGGGAGCTCAGTGCTGCTCTCTCCTCTGAGCTCTGTTGAAACTCAGTTTTTACCAGAGATACACCTGGAAGAGACCGTGGAGACAGAGAGGTTTGGTCCTGAGCTGAGTTACCTCGGTGTGTTCTGCAGAACTGCTGTAAACCAGAATGTTGTGGCCTCAGGGACAAAGTGCTGAGGATGTTTTTAAAGCAGATGTTCACAGGGTGTTGGCTCACACTGTGGGGAGCTTGTACCAGGCAATTTGACACCCGTTCTTTCTTACAGAGTTACTTTCTGACCTCCTCCGACGAGCATGAAGGGTTGGGTTAGCACAGGAGGGCAGATGGGTAGCTGATGTTTTACTTTGAGAGGAAAAAGGGCCTTATCCTGCCTTTTTTTCCTTAATTTTTTTCTCCTGATGGCATCTGCTTTACCAGCAAAGTGACTCCTGGAAATTCAGAGCCCTCGAAAGCAAAGCTTTGCTCCCTGTTCTGAGCCCCAAATACCACTGGACAGACATTCAGCTGTTCCAGGTGCTCCAGTGCCACAGGGATGTGTAAAACTCCTCCCCAGGGAACGATCCCATCGTTCCTCCCTGCCAGAAGTGCTGCCTGTCAACAGTAAATCTTACAAAGGGATTGCAAAAGCAACTTCCTCCCACTCGAGGTGTGGCCCTGACATGTATTAAGAGAAGAAAGAACATTCAGATGGAAAGCAGGCAGAGGCCAGGGGGGGTCTGAAGTCAGCGCATTTCCCTGGGATTTCTCCTCTCAGGTGATGGGTGTTTTGGGGAAAATTTAATGAAAACTGAAATTGTGAATCTTGATGTAGCATTCTGTGAAATACAAGTATTTTTAGAGATTAAAATTACAAACTTGTTAATAACTTCAGAGATTATATTGTTATTATTTATGTTTCAGGCATAAATCGTGTTGCCCACAAAGTGTGAAAATGTGTTAATTTATTTTCCAAATGGCTCTAATTCACTTTGATGGCTTTATAAATGTGCCTTTTTCTATTATGTTTAAAATAGTGTGGTGTTTTTATTCTTTTAAACTCCTGTCAAATCCATGTAGTTCTCCTGACTGAGACAAAAGTTGCCCTGGCATTTGCTAATTCTCCCCCGAATTAGGCAGGATGTTGCTCTGTATAACAGCAATGACTTTATTTAGGAAGGGGACACATGACCAAACTTGTCTTCCTAAATGATCTTATCTGAGCTTCTCACACCTCCCAGCTTTTCCTCACTACACAGAGCTGCTCTCAGGGCTGATCTGGGCCTGTCCTGGCACGTGGGGTGGGAATTCTGACAGCCTGGAGAAATGTTTGGACAAACTCCATTTGTTCCCCTAAAGTGTCACAGGATCATAATTCCAGACTGGTTTGGGTGGGAAGGCCCTCAAACCCCCCCCAGTGCCACCCCTGCCACGGGCAGGGACACCTCCCACCTGCCCAGGGGGCTCCAAGCACCATCCAGCCTGGCCTGGGACACTCCCAGGGATCCAGGGGCAGCCACAGCTTCTCTGCCCACCCTGTGCCAGTCCCTGCCCACCCTCCCAGCCAGCAATCCCTTCCCCATCTAAACCAAGTCCAGTCAGGCCAGTCCTAAACTCTGGGAAAAGTTTGCATTCCAGATCCATGGAACTGCAGGTCTGTGGATCACACCACGATTATCCAGAGGTCACACTTGGAATTACCTCCTTCTTCTTTCTCACAGTTTGGGTTTGAGGAACAAGTGTTTTCCCACAGGAATAAGTGTTTTGTTGGGAGCCTCCCAGGCTGCTCTGGTGGGGCAGGAAGGTCGAGCCACAGAGCACAAGGAGCTGCCCCTGGAAGTGCCAGGCTCTTCCAGAAAATCTGCCAGAAACAAGGATCACACTCTTGCTGGCAGGAAGGCACTTTATTTCCTGATTTAATTTATCCACTCATTTTGTAGACCAGTCTGAAAGTGGGAAGTAGGAGGTCTGTAAGGTGTGAGATCCAGGTATGATGCTGTTGGGAAGGAAATGAGGGAAAGTTTGGCTGGATTTGGGTAGTCAGTGGGTGGAGGGAACAGTGACAGTGGAATTCTCTGGGGGAGGGAAGAAAACTCCTTCCAGGCAGGAACACAGCTTCCAAGAGGGAGGAAAACTGCCCCCAAGGAAGGGTGGGAACAGCCTCCAGACAGGGATGGAAAACAGGCTCCAGGTAGGAAGAACAGCCTTCAGGCAATGATGGAATCTGCTTCCAGGTAGGAATTAGCCTGGAAGTAGAGATGGCTCTGGGTAGGAACTGCGTCCAGGTATGGAGAAGCACAAAGCCAACAGATAGGGATGGAGACAACATTCCCTCAGGACAGACATGGCATCCCCCATGGATGGACCTGGCATTCCATATGGATGCACATATTATTCCCTATGGACACGCCTGTTATTCCCTATGGACACACACATGTTATTCCCTATGGACACGCATGTTATTCCCTATGGACACACACGTGTTATTCCCTATGGACACCCCATTCCCTATGGCCATCCCATTCCCTATGGACACTCTGTTATTCCCTATGGACATATACCCCATTCCCTATGGACACCCCCGTTATTCCCTATGGCCATATACCCCATTCCCTATGGACACCCCCGTTATTCCCTATGGACACCCCTGTTATTCCCTATGGCCACCCCATTATTCCCTATGGTCACCCCGTTATTCCCTATGGACATATACCCCATTCCCTATGGACACCCCCGTTATTCCCTATGGACATACACCCCATTCCCTATGGACACCCCCGTTATTCCCTATGGACATATACCCCATTCCCTATGGACATATACCCCATTCCCTATGGCCACCCCGTTATTCCCTACGGACACCCCGTTATTCCCGGGAGCGGCGGCGCTGCCGGGCGGTGCCCGCAGGGGGCGCTGTGGCCGTGCCGCGCATGCGCGCTGTGCCGCGGGCGGCGGCAGC
>VXAU01005659.1:106387-141864 GCA_013399695.1 Formicarius rufipectus
GAGTTAATTGTGGGGACATGCTGAGGTTGCCCCTTCTGGGGTGTCTGGTCTTGCTGAGCCCTGGAAGCCAAAGCTGGAATTATTGTGTGAGATCACATGGAGTGAGATCAAACACGTTATCCTGCCTTGCTGTGGGGAGGGGTGTAAGTCAGCTTTTCCTTGCCTATGCAGTGCTTCCCTCTGGTGAGTGTGTGCTGCTCCTTTGCTCAGTCACAGGCAGGGTGAGCTGTTCTTAGAGGTGGTGCCCACACCAGTCACTCAGCAGGATCAGTAATGTCCCTGTGCTTACTCACTCTGGGGTGAGTAACTGCAGAGCTACCCCCGGGGGCTGTTTCACTGCAGGGTTGGCTGGAATCTCCTTCCCCTCCATACAGCAAAAACATGCAGTTTGGAATGGCAGGAGTGGGACTGACCACCTTAACTCCATAGGAAAACTCGTGGGAAGTGACTGCAAGTGTGTGAATTCCCAGCTCTGCCCCAATGGGGGATCCTGCTTTTCCTGGGACCCCTCCTTTTTCTCCCCAGCTTTCCATGGAAAACAATGTGATTTTATCCCTAATCCCTGTGATTGCTTTGGCAGGTCCAGCAGCAGGTGCACCCCAACCTCTCAGCCAAGGAGGACTCCCTGTATTACATCGAGGAGCTGATCCTGCAGCTGCTGAACAAGCTGTGCCTCGCCCAGCCCCGCTCCGTGCAGGACGTGGAGGTACGGCCAGAGCTGGGACAGCCCGGGCTTGGCCTCCAGGGCTTTCCCTGGAGCAGCCTGGGATGCTGGGAGGGATCCCTGCCCATGGCAGGGAGTGGGATGGGATGGGCTTTGGGGTCCCTTCCAACCCAAACCATTCCCTGGTTCTGTTTAGGTTTTATTAACGAGTTCGGTTGGGAACTCATTTTTTGTATCCAGGGTTCTAGAACAGAAATTCTGGGAGTTTTTGGATTTCAGAATTTTTCCTGCTTTTTGGTCTAAATACACAGAAGGGAAAAAGGAAATACTGGAATGAAAGGTTACTGTTGTCAAGCCTGGATTGTGCAGCTGAGGGAATAGAGTTGGATGGTGGTGGGACTTTGTTGGACTCACTGAGGCTCTTGTGTTATTGCAGCTGTCTGCTTGGGTGTCATCATTCCCAAATGAGGATTTAATGGAGTCTGGAGGGAGGAAGGGCTTCCATGTGGCTGTGGCCTCTTAGAGCTTTATGCAGTATTAATTTTACATTAATCTCTGTGCCCAGGATTTACAGCCTGAGGGAAAATTAAGTCCTTGGCTGGCATTCTCTATGGGTGTTATGGACATAGAGTAATACCAGTAATATATAAAAATAGATAATATTCTGTGTCTGTGACATGGGAATAAAAAATATATGCAGAAAGATACTTATAAATATATATTTGCAAAATAATTGGCTGAAGGGCTTTCGATTCTTATTAGATGCCCTTAATTCAACATTGATTCATTAATTATTAGTTTTGCTTTATGATTAATGTATTCTGGTGATGCATAAAGATTATCATATCACTAAATTAAAGCCAAACTTAATAGTCCCATAATAGCTCTCGAGGTCAGAGAGTCTGATTTGAGCCTGGATTTGACCTTTGGCTGTGGAGCTGAGAAAGTTCTTCCTGCAGTTCCCAGCTGATGAAACCCTCAGCTCTGGGCCGTGCTCATCACAGCAAATGCCAAATCCTCTGTGGTTTCCATATTCCTGGCATTGGAAAGCTGTGAAGGATAAAACATTGCTGATCCTGGCACTGGAAGTTATTTAATGTAAAAACACACAGTTGGGTCTAAATAGTTGTTCCCCAAACTGTTGTGCGGGGTGATGATACCTTGAGACTCTTCCAGTGTGTGGCAGTTTTCACTTGGTGTCCACCCAAACCTCCAGATCAGCCCCTTTCTCAGAGGGAAAGGAAAAGGGGAAAAGGCAAAAAGCAACTGAGAGATAATGGCAAAGCAAACTCAGAGTGGCTAAAGTACTTCAATTTATTACTGACAAGAGCTAAAAAATAGGAAATCAATCAGTCTCAAGAGCCCCTTTCTCCCCCAATTCCTCCCTCTTCCCAGCACTTGGAGGGAGCAGGGAATGGGGGTTTGCAGTGGGGTGTTGGTTCTGCCATTGCTCTTGTGCTGGGGGTCACCCGTGGGGTGCAGGGGGGTCTGTGCCCCCCGAGGGATCTCCAGGGGCTGCAGGGGGGGCACAGCTTTCAGTCCTTCCCCCTTTCCTGCTCCCGTGGGCTCCCTCCTTCTCCTCCTCCTGCTCCCACCTTGGGCTCTGGGTTGTTCTCCCATGGCTGCAATTCCCAACTGCCCCACACTCCCCAATCCTTCCCTCTGTTCTCCCAGAGCTGCCACTGGGATTCTCCACTGGCTCAGCTTTGGCCACCAGCAGGAGGTCCCTCCTGGCCCTGGCTGTCCTTGGCTCCACAGCACAGGGGGACCTTCTGACAGCTCCAACAGAGACCACCTTGGATAATCCACTTTTACCAAAATCCAGCCACAGAAACCTGTGACACAGAGCAGGGAAAGTCAGCTCTGTTGTTGGGTTGTTGAGGAGGTTTTGCTGCTGGCAGGAATGGGAGATCCATGGATAAAGGCCTTTGGATCCATTCCTTGGCTCTTTTGGGTTGTTCAGGGAAGACACGGGGCCTGGGAGCTCTGCAGGTTCTCGTGCAGATACTTCCATCCCAACCTGGACTGGATGGAACTGCTTGTGCATGATGTGAGGCTGAAGTGCTTGCAAGATCAGGGTCTAAAAGTCTCAATTATAAATGACCTGGAAATAGAAAAAGCCCCTCAAATTGTTCCCAAGAAAACACCGGGAAGCAGCGAAGTCGGAGCGCGGTGGGCGGGTGTTACTCCTGAAGTTTGGGTTGGATGTTGGGACGGAATTCCTGGCTGGGAGGGTGGGCAGGCCCTGGCAAAGGGTGGGCAGAGAAGCTGTGGCTGCCCCTGGATCCCTGGGAGTGTCCAAGGACAGGTTGGATGGGATTTGAGCCCCCTGGGCTGGTGGGAGGTGTCCCTGCCCATGGCAGGGAGTGGGACTGGGTGGCCTTTGAGGTCCCTTCCAAGCCAAACCATTGTGGAATTCCATGATTCTGTGTTGAAGGACACCTGAATGCCACATTACCTGCATTTTTGGGACCGTGTCCTGGTGGGATCTCAGGAAGGTTCACTCTGTGAACCAGCCCGGCGCCGTTGGCCGCCCTCGAAGGGCAAGGTCACCACGTCCTCACCTGGCATGACACAGTAGGTCAAGCATTAAATGGCCACACTGCAGAGATTTTAAAGCTGCCTCTGTGAAGACCTTGGGCCTCCTGTTAGACCTCAGAATCCATGCAAACATCTTTTTATCAAAGGCACACAAAGGTGTCACCATTTTTTCCCCATCTCATTCTTCAATTTTTAATTTCTGCCATAAACTTCCTGTGATCGTTGGACAAGTTACACCCTTTTCTGAAACAGGAACAATATCAACTTGGGGTTTTTTTGTGGACTGTAAACTGGTCAGCACTTCCTGATGGTGTCTGTGTTTTGGGTTCCTGGTCACACAGAGTCCCAGAATGGTTTGGGTTGGAAGGGACCTCGAAGACCATTCATTCAAACACCCTGCCATGGGCAGGGACACCTCCTACTGGAAGCAGGGATTGAAAGCTGAGTTCTCTTGCTGCTCTTGTGAGGATCATAGAGCAGGAGGCAGTCCAGGAGGTCTGAAGGAGTTCTTGGTGCTCAGGGAAGGGAGGTTGGTTGGGATTGCTGGAAAGAGAGAAGCCGAGTTGGGCAAGAGGGAGAGAACAATTAGGGAAACGTGTTGCAAACACTGAGGAGGAGGATAATTGTCTGCACTCCAGGGGCAGCAATTTGCTGTGCTGTGTGTTATTTAAAGCTCTCTGATGGCTGTGGTTGATCCCAGTGCTTTCTGTGTCTGGCCAGGAGCGGGTTCAGAAGACATTTCCTCACCCCATAGACAAGTGGGCCATCGCTGATGCTCAGGCTGCCATCGAGAAACGGAAACGAAGGAACCCTCTCCTGCTCCCTGTGGACAAGATCCATCCTTTACTGAAGGTATTCCCCATCCTCTACTGTGTTACTGCCGTCCAGCAGAGCCTTTCTTGTGTTTCTTTAATTTGGGGGAGCCACTCACCATAAAACAGGGTGAATTTATTGTAGTGTGCAATGAAAGTAGATCCCCAAATTCATCAGAGACATCGGTGTGTTCATTATTGCTCTACTTTGGAATATGACTGCTGGGTTTTTAACATCAATAAAACCCGGGTGCCTTCCCTGCTCCAGCAGCACTGCTTTGATGCCTTTATTTGTGTCAAAATGCTGCAGAAGCCAAAAGAGAAGAAGAGAGAACATGTGGGTCCTGTTCCTTGTGTGCCGTCAGCTGAGGTGTGGGTCAGTGTCCTGGGAGTTACTGCTGATGCCACGGGGGCTTCAAACCAGGAGATGTGCAGAGGTGTTGGCAGGTCTGGAGGAAACTGAGCATGGCCAGGAATGAAAGCAGGTCTCATTGCTGTGCTCTCTTAGGCAGTGTCTCAGTTTGTGGGGGTTAATGAGAGGGGAGGAGATGTTAGGAAGGCAAACAGCATTAGATGAGACCACCTGAGACAGCAGTGGTGTGATCTGATGCAGTGTGGGTTAGGAGGGTGAGACAACAGGCACAGAAGGTGAGGTTTAGAGGATGCACAGATACATGACAAGAACAAATCTGCCTTGTTCACATGCATGAAGCCACCTGTGCTTGGTCCTGTCACAGGTAGGAGGTCCTGTGGAACAAGCTCTGCAGAACATGGGATGTGGATCCTCAGGAGAACGGGCAGTGTTCATCCTGGGGGTTTTCTGTTCAGGGTTTCATTATTGAAGTTTAATTGCTTTATATACCCACCAGGATGATCAGAGAGATGGAGCAGCTCTGCTTGAGAAAGGCTGAGAGTTGGGATTGTTCAGCCTGGAAAAGGGAAGGATTCAGGGTGACCTGACTATGGTCTTCCAGGACCTGAAGGAGCTGGCAGGAAAGATAACAAGGGCCTGGAGGGACAGGACAAGGGGGAATGGCCTCCCACTGCCGGAGAGCAGGGTTGGATGAGATATTGGGAAGGGATTCTGGCTGGGAGGGTGGACAGGCCCTGGCACAGGGTGGGCAGAGAAGCTGTGGCTGCCCCTGGATCCCTGGAAGTGTCCCTGAATGGGGCTTGGAGCCCCCTGGGCTGGTGGGAGGTGTCCCTGCCTGTGGAAAGGAGTTGGAACTGGATGATCTTTAAGGTCCTTCCAACCCGAACCATTGTGGGTCTCCATGCCACTGAAACCTGCTGTGTTCTCAAGAGCCCACCCTGGGGCCACAGTCCTGCAATCAGCTCAGCCAGAGATGAACATTTCAGTCCAGGAGTGGTTCCAGCAAAGCCCCTTCCTTGCAGGACCCCTATTTTTAGGACTGTCATTTTGAGAGGAGGGATTATTGAAAGTTCTGTAGCTTTTCCTGTGCTAATATATGGCAAAATAGCAGAAGCATCTGCAAGCTTTGAGGCAGATACTCCAATTTCCAGTTGATGTCCTTAGCCCAGGCTGTTAAATTTCATTACCACCACCCACAAGATCCACTGCAGTAGAAAACTCCGTGTGTTGATTGTCATGCCAGAGGAATTTCTGGAATAAATACCATTTTCCCCCTCTTGTGTTCACTTTGCAGGAGGTGCTGGGCTACAAGGTGGATTACCACGTGTCCCTCTACATCGTGGCTGTCCTGGAATACATCTCAGCTGACATCTTAAAGCTGGCTGGAAATTATGTTTTCAACATCCGGCACTTCGAGATCTCCCAGCAGGACATCAAAGTCTCAATGTGTGCTGACAAGGTGAAGAGTTGGGATTCAAACTGGGTCTGGAGGGGATTTTTTCAGTGTTAGTTCATTTGGAAGGTATTTCCAGAGGCGGGTAGGAGGGGGAGCTTGGTCTTACTCAGAAACTTCTCTCCTTATTTATTCATGCCAGACCTTAAGCAAAGACTTAATTTTGAGCTAAGACCGTGTAAGTTTTGGAACTGAAGTCTGTAAGTACTGTTAGTGCTTAAAACCAGTGTAAGGGCAGGAAATGATGTTGTCCTTTATTTCTCTGATGTCACTTTGTCATGACAGCTCTTTGTAACACAGAAAAGACCTTTAGTTTTCACCCCCATTAAAATGAGAAACATTTTTGTTGAATTTTATCTCCACCGGGAGGGTTTTGGCCAAGGCTTATGCAAAATGCCTTGTTTTCAGAGTTGCTGCTGCATGAATTGTGACTTGTTTTCTAGGTCATACTAACTTCCAAAGGGGAAAATGCCTTTGGCAACTGCCCCAACCTCCTGCTGCCAAGGCTGAAATCTCACTCCCTTGTGAAAGTGGCCACACAAAGTATTGTCTCGAAGCCTCCGAGGGTTTCTCTGCACACACACAAATAGCTGAGCTGGAGCCAAGTGTGGAAATCAGGCTTGATGTGTTTTGTTTTGTTTTGTTTTGTTTTTCCCCTAGGTGTTGATGGATATGTTTGATCAGGATGAGATCGGCTTGGTGTCTCTGTGTGAGGACGAGCCCTCCTCTTCTGGGGAGCTCAACTACTACGAGCTGGTGAGGAATGAGATTGCAGAGGAGAGGCAGTACCTGCGGGAGCTCAACCTCATCATCAAAGTGTTCCGGGAGGCCTTCCTGTCCAACAGAAAGCTCTTCACACCCACTGTGAGTGCTTCACGGCTTCCTGAGGGCTGAGTGCTCCATTAGCAGCCTTCACTCAGCAATTGCACATTAACTCTGCTGGAGGTAAAATGAAATCTGATTTATTGCCTGGCAGTGAAAAATGAGTGTTGTCTGTTAGTGAAACCCAGTGGGGGAGTTGCCTTTCCCAGAGGGTGAGTGAAGCTCAGTGGACACAGTTCCCTGGCAGGTGCCAGCAGGATTATTTTGCTCATGCAGGAAATGGTTGCACTTTTGCTTAGTATAAAAATTAATTCTCCCTCATGTGCACTTGGATTGACATTTGAAGTCTGTCCCAGGACACTCTAATCTGGGGAAATTCCAAGTGGAACAGCCTTTGGCTCTGGGTTCTCTTTAACTGTGGAGGGAATTTCTGTTTGATAAAGGACTGAAATGTTTTAATTGAAATTGCACATGTGGCAAATTCTGTTTCTGGAGTGCTGGAGTCTAAAGGGAAGCAGAGCTCTGGGAAGAGAAGGAGGGATTCATGGGAGAAGGGAACCTGAATGGGAATTTTAGGTTGAAAAGAGGCAGCAGGAGCCATTCCCACTGCAGGTAGTGTGGGGGTTCCTCAGGAGCTGGGGCTGTGTCAGAGAATTGTGCAAATGTGAGGAATGAGGATGATGGGAGGGGAAAGGAGGGATGCTTTGGAGGTGGAGAATGTTCTTTTGGGAATGGGTATGAGAAACTTCTAATCCAGAAGTAGAAGTTGGGAATGGAAGCTGCTGATTCCTCCTCTGCTGGAGGAGTTCAGGAGCTGGTTTAGTTGGACCTGTGGTTTAGAGGACCTGAGCTTCAAATCCCCTCCCTTCAGTTGCCCCTTTCCTGTTGTTCTGCGGGACAAGAAGGAGCAGAGGGGACAACAACAGGTGGCAGGGGCAGGAATTCCTGCCCAAAGCCCCCCCAGCCTGTCCTGGGACTGCAGCAGCTCCAGCCTGGGAAGGACAACTGGGCAAGGCTGGCTGTGCCCAGAGCTCTGGGAACACCACGGAGTTTGACTCCCCTCCTTGCTTTTTGGTGCCCCCTCTCCATTTACCGCTCGGTTCAGACAAAACCCAAATATTTCCATAACTCCAGTGTTTCCATAACAAATCCCCGAGCAGGACTGAGGGAGTTTGTGGTTTGCAGGACATCGAGGTGATCTTCAGCAACATCTCAGACATCCACGAGCTGACGGTGAAGCTGCTGGGGCTGATCGAGGACACGGTGGAGATGACAGATGAGAGCAGCCCCCACCCTCTGGCTGGCAGCTGCTTTGAGGACCTTGCAGAGGTAAAACAGGGTTGAGCTGGGGAGGGGCTGGGGTGGTGTTTGGGTCTGTAGTGCTCCAGTTGTGTTTGTAACTGAGGAAAGCACGTTGGTTACACCTGGAGGGGGAAATGTCTCCACAGTCAGTGGGGAATAAAATCCTGGGAAGGGATGAAGTGTCAGACCGGGGGTTTGTTGCTCAGGGTTGTAGCAGAAGTGCTGTGATACCCATTGGAGTGTAAAATAGACATTAAAGAGTAGGAATAGGGGAAACAATGAACAGGGATTGTGGGTCACACTGCAACATCATTAGCAATTATTTTGTCTTTAGTTTGTTTAATGGGCACTGAAATATTGGAAGGAAATTCTTCTTTAGTTCTGAAATGCTCCATATTCAACCACTATATAAAATTATCCTGCTGTACTGGAGGGAGAGACAAACCTGAAGTTTTGGGCAAGTGAGACAGAGCTCAGTTTCTCCAGGACATGAGGTCTGGGGGGACCTGCATCATCTGGAATTGGGTGCAGGATGACTCTGGAATTCAGAGGGGCACAGGGAAAAGGCAGGACCTGAGAAACAAGAGGGCAGTTCAGGTTGGAATCCAGCACAAATTTTGGGCTGTCTGGGGAGAAACTCTTGGAGTGAGTGACCAGGTGGGGGTGGAGGTTTGGCTGTGGCTGGGCACGGTCAGGTGGAGTCCTTGGGAGGTGCATCGACCCCATTTTTAAGGCCCAGCAGGTGAGGGTAATCATGTAAACCACTGTTAGAGAGGAAATCAATGAGTTCTTCTGTCTTGATTTTATGGATTTTAGCTGCAAGTTATTGTTCATTAAAAATAACAGTAAAAATTCCATGTAATTTTTCCTTCTCTTCGGTTTTTAAAGCCTGAGGAGGAGCACAGTGCCTGTGGAGTGCATGAACACCCTAGCCCCACCTGGGCAGGGTCACATTTGTGGGGCTGGCAGGATCTGATCTCTGAGCCCAGGTGCCACTCACTTGGGAAGACCATAAAGATCAAGTTTTCTTGGCATTACTTCAATAAAACACTCCTGAGTAGGCAAGTCCAGCTGACCGACTCTCAGCTCTGGATTGCTGAAGCCTAATTGCTTTGTAATGATGAGGAGGAGCATTTGCTCAATGAATTAAAGTAGTTGTTCTATTAAAACTGAAGAAAGAGACCCTAAAATTTTAAATAGCACAGGGGGAAAAAATGTCATTTTATTGCAAAAGCTGCTTTTAGTCATCCTGTGCTTTCAAGGGAAACAAATCCTTTGCAATGAGTCAAAACCTCACCTGATTTCTCATTCACTGAAAAGCTTAGATAGGAAATGAAGAGCAGATTATTTCCCCAAGCTTTTCATGGATGTGGTAAGTTGGAATTCAATAGTTCAGTTAATATGGAGCAAGACCTACTTAATAACTGGGCTGTTGATTTGATCATCTGGTGGCTGAGCTCATCTGTCTGGGAGTGTTTGCAAAAGGGATCGTTAAAGAGAGAGAGGAAAGTGAAGTGTTTATTTGCTCTGCTTATCTCTGCCCGGGTTGTTCACTGAGTGTGTGCATCATAAAGGTCCTTCAGCTTCTTGGGAAGGGTAATTAAAGCCAAACAGTCGACACAGGCTGGAATCTTCTGCTTTGTTTTCCTACCGCAGGTCTGGGAGGTTTAGAAACATAAATATTGTGGGTTTGAGATAAGGAAGTGCAGGGGAAAATAAAGCATTGATTTCGAGTGTGGGGAAAGGAAAACTTTTTTTTTTTTTAAAGTATTGGGCAAATAAACCAGGTTTTTTTTCCCCGGTGTGGAGGAAAATCAGAAACTTGATGCCTGGCAGAGGTCAGTGGGATGTGGGTGGTGGCAGAGGATCCTTGTGCCCACTTTGGAGTGATCCCCTTAGGGCAGCAGGTAAAACAAGGGTATTGGCAGTTTGTTCTGCTGGTATTTGTGTTCCCATGAGAGAAGTGTTGGTACCCACAGAGGTGAAAAAGGGAGAGGCAGTGCCCACCCCAGAGGGGCTGAAAGGTGCAAACCCCCATCCAGAATTATGGGCTGCATTCAGAGGATCTGTGTGGGCATCAGGTTCAAGGCTCCATGGAATCCTAGAGTGGGTTGGGTTGGAAGGGACCTTAAAGCCCATCCCATCCCACCCCTGCCCTGGGCAGGGACACCTCCCACCAGCCCAGGGGGCTCCAAGCCCCGTCCACCCTGGCCTGGGACACTCCCAGGGATCCAGGGGCAGCCACAGCTGCTCTGCCCACCCTGTGCCAGGACTGCCCACCCTCCCAGCCAGCAATCCCTTCCCAATCTCCCACCTAAACCTGCCCTCTTCATTTTAATGTCAGTATTCCATAATTCCCTATTCCAGCAACTTTTGCAGCCCTGCAGGTGTAAATCCCTTTTTTAATGATTGGTCTCTTAGGGAAGATCCCTAATGCAGTTTTGTTTGAATTAAACAAGCCCAAAACCTCCAAACACTCATCAAAGCCTAAGGGGAAGAAAGTGAAACCACTTGTAGATTGAGAGCAGGGATAGATGGGATATTGGGATGGGATTGCTGGCTGGGAGGGTGGGCAGAGAAGCTGTGGCTGCCCCTGGATCCCTGGGAGTGTCCCAGGCCAGGCTGGATTCCCTTGGAGCCCCCTGGGCTGGTGGGAGGTGTCCCTGCCCGTGGCAGGGGTGGGGTGGGAAGGGCTTTAAGGTCCCTTCCAACCCAAACCTTGCACCTGTTGTCTGGTTTTATGTTTGCAGTAGTGGAATAAACCAAAAAACCCCACCAGGCTCTGAACTGAATTCAGATTCTGCTGAAGAAAACCAGTTGGGTCAGTGAGAGTGTCTAATAATTTCTGCTCAGCTGCTGAAGTGCCAAACCTTCCCCTCCCTCGTCCCTCCCTCCCCAAAAACAAGTGGCCAGTGATGACTGAACTTGGTGAGGAGAGTTGAGAGGGGTAATTCCAATTTGGATGTGAGAAGAGATTTGTTCTGCCCACAAAGAGTTGCCTTGCACCTCCCTGTAAGGCAGGAATTCCCTGCACCTTTGGCATGACCCTTTTGTGCTGTTGGCATTCCCAGATGGACAGCTGTTGGCATTTCCAAATGGGCAGTTGGTTGGTGTTCCCACATGGAGAGCTCTTGGTGTTCCCAAACTGGGACTGGGATCAGCCATCCGGGCCTTGGCACAGCTGGTCCAGGAGCAGCCACAAATCATTCCTGCAGGGGTTGGGGGACAGGCAGGTCCTGCTGCAGCTGGTGCTGTTAAATCCCAGCCACTTCCTCCAACCAGAGTCACCTGGAAGCCTCAATGCCATCAGAACTTCCCTCTGGGTTGCTTTGTTCCACCTGGAGATGTTTCCACTGTGACAGCCCCCCAAGTTGACTTTCCACAGGGTCCTTTATGGGCAGAGAGGAGGGAACTTCCCATTCCATGGGAAATGGGGGAAAGCAGGAACTCTTCTTGGCTCCCACTGCTTCAGTGACACCAGGTTTGTGTTGGCCACGAGGGTGGACGGGTTGAGAAGAGCTCAGGAAATGTTGTGATGTCAAAGTTGGAGTGAAAAATGGTTGTGGTTTGCTCCAGATTTGTTTTGGAAAATTGGTCCTTTCTTGGAAAGTTTCACTGAAGTATCAGCTGCTCAGAGAACTCCTTGGACCAGCTGGGGCAGAGGGGGCTCCCACCCTTCATGTGTTCATGGAATTCTGTGTTTCTGTTCAGGAGCAAGCCTTTGATCCATATGAGACCTTGTCCCAGGACATTCTCTCTCCACAATTTCACGAGCATTTCAATAACCTGATGGCCAAACCTGCTGTTGCTCTGCACTTCCAGGTGAGTGCCCCTGAGAAACTCTGCAGGGCTTTAATTCTCACACTGCACAGGGCTGAATTTGGTCAGGAATTCTTTCCTTCCAGCTGAGGGACAAATCCTCAAGTCTTCAGGGTAAGATACTTGGACTTTGGCTCGTGCTGTGGGAACTGGGCAGAGCTCTGCCAGAGCCTGCAGTCTGCTGTGGTTCCTTCTGTCCTCCCCTCAGACTCTTCCATGAGAGCAGAGGGTGAGTTCTCCCACTGCCCCTTCTGGTTTGCCTTTTAAAGCCAAAGCCCCCAAAACTCCTCTTGTCCTTTGCTTCCTCATACCCAGGGCCTCCCTCAGCACTGAGAGTGTTGCTGGAGTAATTAATTTTCAGTAATTTCTCAGTCCTTGCTGCCCAGCGAGCTCATCTGTAAGCTCTTCCTTGGTTTATTTCTTCCCTCTGCTGGTGGGGCTGATGCATTAAAGGCTGCACTTGGAGAAGGGGCTGAGCAAGTGGGTCAGTTCTGCTCCCAGTTAAACCCAGTTTGGTGGTGCTTGGTTTGTAGGGTTCACTGGGGCATCTCTGCAGGGTGAGATTGCTCTGAGCTGGTCCTTGAGCTGAGTGTTTCCTCCTCAGCTCTGAGCCCTTGGGAACCTGGCTCATGTCACTGAGACCCTCCTTGGTAGATCTTGGAAGGAATTGTTGGTGGGAGGGTGGGCAGGGACTGGCACAGGGTGGGCAGAGAAGCTGTGGCTGCCCCTGGATCCCTGGGAGCGTCCCAGGCCAGGTTGGACGGGGCTTGGAGCCCCCTGGGCTGGTGGGAGGTGTCCCTGCCCATGGCAGGGGATGGAATGGGATGAACTTTAAGGTTCCTTCCAACCCAAAACATTCCATGATTCTGTGATGGCCAGGAAAGGCTTTCTCAGGAAAGTTCCTTCATGCTTCTCCAAGCTGTGGAGTGAAGGCAGGAAGGGAATTCCCAAAAAGGATATGAGGTGGTAACTCACTTTCCACTCAACATTTACCTTGATGTGGAAGGTGGCAGGAATTTCATGGACCTTTGGAAAAATCCCTCTTCCTGGTCCATCCTGAATCATTGGCTCAGTCAGCTGCTGGGAATGGGAAAGGATTTCTCATTTGTGAAGTCCTGAACTTGTGATTTGCAGTTTCTGAGGACAATTCTAACACTGATCCCTTCAGTGCTTGCTGAGAGCTCCCTATTTCTGTGCCACGCTGGGTGTGGAGGAAGCACAGCAAACCCCCCCAGGACAAAAGGGGGGAGCTGGGGACAGATTTATTGGATTGTGTGGGAGCCCTGAGTGCTCCTTGAGCAGTGCCAGCCCTGCCCAGTGCTGAGCTGAGGATTTCAGTGGGAATGCTGCTGTTTGTTGTCTTTCCCAGTCCACTGCTGAGGGCTTCAAGGAGGCCGTGCAGTACGTCCTGCCCCGCCTGCTGCTCATCCCCGTCTACCACTGTTTGCACTACTTTGAGCTACTCCAGGTAAGTGCAGCCACACCCTCATTGCTCACTAAAAGCATTAATTAATTAATTAATAGCATTAATTAATTAGGCTTTGTATAGCATTTCCTGCTCTGCTGTTACTATTAGAACTATATTGTATTAAACCTTTATTGAACCTGAGTTCCGTCGTTGTTAAAAACTGAGTATAAAAAGCAAATTTCTTCTTTCCTTGAGGTCTGAATTTTTTTTTTCTCCGTTCACAAACAGCTGAACAGAATTGAAATTAAATTCTCAGTCTCAGGTCCACACTCCAGCTGCATCTTAGGTCATTATTTCAGAATAATCCTTTTCCTGGTGTTCAACCACTTGTCCTGAGTCCTGCATGGAAGTTGCTGAGGATGAGGTGAAAAAGCTCCTGTTTGCCCCATTGTTTTGGGCAAGTTTGGGATGCTTTGAAGGGAGAGGGAATTATTAACCACCTGGAGTGGACTTAAACAGGTGGAACACCCTGTGGCTACAGCTGCCATTTGGAAATAGCAACAGAAGTGTAAGAAGTGATTCTGGCGGTGTTGGACAGGTGTGTTACATGGATCTTCCTTGGATCTCAAAGGATTTGCTGGCATGGAGGAGGAAAAGGAAACTTTGGCACATGGAATTTATGTATAATACAATAGAAATGTGTCTCAAAAGAATCTCAAGCCAAAAAATGGCTGTTCTTTTCAGACCAGTTCTGTGGTTAACGTCTGGCACAAATTCTTCTGGTTTTTTCTTTCCAATCTTGTTTTTATTCTGTCTGCTGTGATTTGTTTGGCTTGTCCCTATTTACATAAGGAAGAATAAGGGGGGGTTATTTTGTCCCATGAATCCCACCCCTCCACTGTGCAGATTCCCCATATTTTGTAGAAAGCTCTAAATCCCAGAAACGTTTGGGTGAGGAGTGACCTTAAATCATCTTGTTCCACCCCCTGCCATGGGCAGGGACACCTTCCATACACTTAAATACTTGTGATTTCAGTAAATTTTAGGTCTTTGAGCATTTTTATTGAGAGTCATTTTAAAAAACAGTTTACAAAGCTTAAAAAAAACCCAAAACAACCCTAATTCTGTACAACTCCCTGACAGGACTGAGGAGCCTGAGGGGTTTGGGCTCTGCTCCCAGGGAACAGGGGCAGAGGGAACAGCTCCAGGGAAGCTTTAAATTGGATATTCAGGAAAGATTCCACATGGGAAGGGCTGCCCAGGGAGAGGTGGATCCCCATCCCTGCAGGGGTTTGAAACCCTGGGGATGTGGCACTTGGAGACATGGTCAGTGGTGGCCTGGGCAGAGCTGGGGATGGATGGATTATCTTAGAGGGCTTTTCCAAGCCCAGCAATTCCATGATCCCACAGTTCTGCTCTGTAGGAAAGGTAAACCCGGAGTATTGTGTTGTGGTCTCATTAGTTAAAGGTTTAAAATCAGAATTTTGTGCTGTACTTTGAAAAGTACAACAGTTTACAACAGTTTTACAGCAGTTTTTAAAAGGCAGTGTTTTTAGGGAGAGAGAAAGTTTTTATTGAACAATATTAATATATAACATACTAAAACCTGTTGGTATTGCTTCTCTGTCACCATTGTATTTGTCTCTAGGAACTCTGCTTGAAAAATACCAAAATGGGAGCAAAAAAGCAACTAAATATTCATATTTTCATGGTTTCTGTAGGGAGAGAAGCTCAAACTGAGACTTTTCTCCTAAAGAAAGTTTCCCAAAACCCCCTTCTGACTCAAAAGGTGAATAAACCAATGATTTACTGAAGAACAGGCCTCAAATATTTGCTTTCTTGTTAAATATCAGAACTAAAATTAAGGAAATTAAGGTGTGAAAAGCGTGGAAATTCTTTCAAGGTGTCGAACTTTTCCTGCAGGAAACTTTTCCCTGTCAAACTTTTCCATGCAGGATCTTTGTCCTTGCCTAAGGAAGAGGATAAATGTATGGAATGGACAGGGTGTCCCTTCTCCTGTGACTCCCAGGCACAGGATTATCCCAAATTCCTGCAGGCGACTCCCTGTGTTGTCATCAAACAGCCCCAAAGGTGGAATTGTCAGGCTCAGGAGCTTTTCCCACACACAGGATTTTGCCCTTCTTATGTTCTTTGCATTTCTCTGCCTGGGGGTGAGGAAAAGCAGGATTTCCCCAGGTTTTTCCCTGCCCTGTACTGTCCCTCAGCTCATCAAATCCCCAGAAATTCTTGGGCCATGAAAGGTTGATTTTTTAAATTTAAATAAAGTGGAAGATGGAGGTTGTTTGGGCATGTGAAAACCAAGAAGTTTAGTAATTGGAATGCCATGGAGTGGACCAGTCTGGCCAAATCCTGTTCTCTCCATGACTTTTAAAGGGATTCTTGCTGAGGGAACTTAGTGGCGAAAGGAAAAGAAGGCTGTGCCATGCTGAGTGGAAGTCAGATTTCTCTTCAGTGTGGAGGTAAAACAGAATCTACCCAGAATTTATCCATGCGTGGCAACTTGCCAGGATTTTTCCCAGAATTTATTAGCTTGAATTTTCCTTTTAGAAATTCACAGAATCCCAAAACAGTTTGGGTTGAAGGACCGTAAAGCTCATCTCGTTCCAACGCCCTGCCATGGGAGGTTCATACAGTCTTGAAGGTGAAAGGGGCTAAAAAGACAAAATGTTTTATTTTTAGCAGTGGCATTTTAGGGGCCACCTAAAGAGGCAAACCCAGGAACTCGTGGTGGAGGCAGAGCTGGTGTTTATAAAAGGAAACACACTGGTTCTCACTGTCTCTGTGTTTTGCTGGAGTAGCAAATGTTGAATTCAGATTTTTTTTTCACTCTTGGTAGTTTGTACCCTGCAAAATGGACATTTTTTCCTTGAAAGGGATGGGTTTGCTGAAGGTGGCAGAATTTAGAAGCAAAGAGCTTGGTCATTCTGTCCCTTAGATTTGCTCTGGCTTGTTGAGATGGACTCATGGAAGGAATATCCACAGTGACATAAACCTGCATTTAATTCTGGGCTCTTTCCAACCTTCAAACCCTGTAATGAAACCAGTTGTCAAACAGGACGTTGTTGACAAGATAGCAGGAAAAATAATACCTGACTGGCTCTAATTGAAGGGTAAAGGGTGGTGTTTTTCAGCTCCCTCCTGCTGAATCTCCATGGACTTTTCCTGACTGTCTGACAGGCATTTTTAGTTTCATGCACAGCTTGTTTTGAGGGGCTTCTGTAACGCCTTGAAATCCCCCCCATCCCCGAGCACCGCCGCAGAGGACTATCAAGAAGGGCTGTCAGCCTTCCCTTCCCTGCTCTAAGCCAGCCCAATCTGAAAGCCAAACCCCCGTGTCTGTTGTGTCCCAGCAACTGCAGGAGTGCAGTGAGGATGAGGAGGACCGGGAGTGCCTGAAGCAGGCCATCACTGCCCTGCTGAACCTGCAGTGCAGCATGGAGCGCATCTACAGCAGACACTGCCCGAGGCGGCGACCTGGGTGAGCACAACCCCCCCTGCCTGCCTGCCCACGGTGGTCCTTTCTGCTCAGAAGGTCCCTGGGTTTCCTTCTCAAGGCATGTTAACATGCTGGTGTTCATTGTAAAGGGGGCAGCAGCAGCCCCAAAGCTTCACGCCTCGCTTCGGAGAGTCGTGTGAATGTGTTCCTCCTTCCCATCAGAGCAGTGCATGTGGCTTATTTATTGGTTAGGGGGGAAATTAATAGATAAGGGATTAATTTAGGTGATTGTTTTGGTCTCTGGGGATGGCAGTGGTGGAATGGGCCCGTTGTGACCTTGTCTGTTCTCCGCTCAAGGGAGCAGGTGTGTCGCTTCTACCACCGGCAGATCCGGAGCAAACACTTGGCCATCAAGAAGATGAACGAAATCCAGAAAAACATCGATGGGTGGGAAGGCAAAGACATTGGGCAGTGCTGCAACGAGTTCATCATGGAAGGGGGTCTGAGCAAGGTGGGAGCCAAGCACGAGCGCCACATCTTCCTCTTCGACGGGCTGATGATCAGCTGCAAGGCCAACCACGGGCAGTCGCGGCTGCCCGGCTACAGCAGCGCCGAGTACAGGCTGAAGGAGAAGATCATCATGAGGAAGACCCAGGTGGTGGACAAGGAGGACACCCCTGAGTACAGACACGCCTTTGAGCTGGTGTCCAAGGACGACAACAGCGTGCTGTTCGCCGCCAAGTCCGCCGAGGAGAAGAGCACGTGGATGGCGGCGCTGATCTGCCTGCAGTACCGCAGCACCCTGGACAGGATGTTGGACTCGGTGCTGCTGCAGGAGGAGAACGAGCAGCCCCTGAGGCTGCCCAGCCCTGACGTCTACAGGTTCGTGGTGGAGGACTCGGAGGAGAACATCGTGTTCGAGGACAACCTGCAGAGCAGGAACGGCATCCCCATCATCAAGGGAGGGACGGTGGTGAAGCTCATCGAGAGGCTGACCTACCACATGTATGCAGGTACCTGGGTTTGTGCTGCTGAAATTAAACCTTTCATCTCCTGTTTGGGCTGGGGTTTTTTCTACATGTGCTTAAATGTAAAGTAAAATTTGCAGCGGGGCAAAAATTACGTGTTTTTAAATCCCCCGGCTTTGCTGGCAAAGCTGTAAGTCAGTTTGGGGTGTGCAAACCCTTCACCCCAAAAAACCCCCACAATAGTGTGTTTCCTGGGACTGTGTGGTGGTTTTCACCCGTGACAGACTGTCATTACTAAAGCAGTGGAGCTGTTGCAAGTTGTGTGTCTGTGGAGGAAGCAAAAGGTTGGAAGTTATTTATTTTATTTATTATGCTCCATCTGCCTCTTTGTGCAGTCCCAGTGTTGAAGGGGATGCAAATCACAGCATTTTTCAGTCTTTGCTGTGAAATATTGTCTTTAAAGGCATAGAAATGAAACCTTGAGGTAGTGACATGAAGTGCTGATGGGTGAGGAAAATGTTGGGTCTCAGTTTTGGGGTGAAAGGCGAAGGCCAAAAGAAGAACCTGGGGGGACTGGTGTGCAGGTTTTGTTAAACTTCTCAAGTAGTAACACTCTCCCTTGTGCTTTTTACCAAACTGCCTGGTATTCAATTGATTCTTTTTGTAAAATTAAGATGACATGGTATGGAACTAGAGTAATTTTTTTCAAACAGCACTTCCCCTGTGGAAGGTCAGTGCTGAGCAGCTGCTCAGTGTGCAGGTAACCCACAGCTGTGTTCTCTGTGAGCCCTGACCCATGCAAGCCTAAAATGTTGTGGATTTTGGTGGCTTGTGCACTTCGCATGTTTCCTGAGTGAACTGGTGTATCTGAGTGTTGGTGTCATGAAATCCCAGGTTGGTTTGGGTTGGAAGGGAACCCTAAAGGCTGTCTCATTCCACCCCCCTGCCGTGGGCAGGTGTAGGTATTTTTGGTGTTAGAGGAGATTTTCTGCACATTAATGTTTTCTCTGTGTATCTGATTTCTGACATTTTGCAGTTGGATAAAAAACCCACTCCCATCATTCTCTCCTTCTGTCCTTCCAGACCCTAATTTTGTCCGGACTTTCCTGACCACTTACCGCTCCTTTTGCAAGCCCCAGGAGCTGCTGAGCCTGCTGATAGAGAGGTAAGGGATGCTCATCCTTCCTGAAGCTGTGGAAGGGTTCTGGAATCACAGAATAGAGGACCAGAATGGTTTGGGAGGGCCTTAAAGACCATTCAGTTCCAGCCCCTTTCCACGGGCAGGGACCCCTCCCACCAGCCCAGGGGCCTCCAAGCCCCATCCAGCCTGGCCTGGGACACTCCCAGGGATCCAGGGGCAGCCACAGCTTCTCTGCCCACCCTGTGCCAGGGCTGCCCACCCTCCCAGCCAGCAATCCCTTCCCAATATCCCTCTGACAGTGGGAAGCCATTCCCCCTTGTCCTGTCACCACAGATTCTGATGAGTTTTTTGTTTTTGGAATCACACATGTCCTGAATTGAAAGGACCCACAAGGATCAGGGAGTCCAACTACTCCTTTCTGGTCTGATGCCCAAAGCTGCGTTTCATGTGATCCACGTTGTTAATGCAACCTTCCTTTTCCCAGTTCAGATGAGTCACCTGAACCAAGTATTACCTGGTGTGCCTGGGTGATGTTGTGAACTGCTAAACCTGCTCCTGAGAGTGTTCCAAGTCTCGATGCAAATAAGGACAGAAATGTGCTGAGGGGTTTATTTGAGCAAACAGCATTTGAATGCAGTGTGATAAAGCTGCTCTTAAGCTCTCATCTAATCTCCCCTTAATCGAGCCTTAAAAACCTCAGATCCCAGTCTAGACACCTTGGGAAGCGCTGACTGAGGCGGGTGTGGATCTCGGGGAGGAGGGAGCTCCAGGCGGACTCGCTGTCCACACCCGCTGGGCTCGCAGCGCAGTCGCCCTCGGCTGGGGCTCCGTGCGGTGTCTGTGCCGCCACCGCTGCCCTCCCCGTGCTCTCCCCGGCAGGTTTGAGATCCCGGAGCCGGAGCCCACGGAGGCAGACAGGCTGGCCATCGAGAAGGGGGAACAGCCCATCGGCGCCGACCTCAAGCGCTTCCGCAAGGAATACGTGCAGCCCGTGCAGCTCAGGTCGCTCTGCTTTGCGCTCTGCCCCGGCCAGGCTGGAGGTCACTGAGCGCTCGGTGTTCCTGGGGGCAGGCATCTCTCCTGGAGCTGCCGGCGGTGCCCTTTGGTCCCCAGAGCTGTGGTCCCCACCCACGGGGCCGCAGTGGCTGGGGGTGAGGGGTGTGTAGCTGAGAGCCCTTCTGAATGGGCTCCTTGTTCCCAGCCCTGTGAAGATCGTCCCTCTGTCTCCGCTTCTCCAGCCCTGCTGGTGTTTTGCTCCCTTTCCCAGCCCCGTGGATGTGTTTGCACACAGACAGGGAGACTCTTGTCTGTGCTGCACGTTGCAGTGGCTGCAGTGAATCTTCAAGGTCTTGCTGACCAAGCTAATTTGGGGAACAATTAAGCATTTCTAGCGTGAATGAGGCTAATTGTTCCCCTGATTGAGGTCTGAGTCAGGAGGACACAGATCAGCGGCAGTGCTTGCCAGAACAACTTTTATCTGTTCAGCTGTTTGGATGAGTAGTATCAAGATGTTGCCATTAATGGCACATTAATTTTACTGTTAATGGCATTGTTAATTACGCACACGGTCCCCTCAGTTACTGCTCCCTCTGCTGCCACATGTTCCCAGTTACCTGTTGGAGCAAGAGCAGTAGACTCCAAGTGGAGGGTCACACTGACATGCCAGTACCTTCAAGGTGTTCAGAAAGTCACCTGGAGTCCCACTTTCATCAGATACCTGTGTCTATATGTATATAAGAGATGAACAAGATAAGGGTGTGTGTAGTACTGGAGTTTTCCTCCCTGCACAGCAGCCACCACCTTCCTGAACGTGATCCAAGTTACACAACCTCAGTGTAACCTTGACAATCGTGTGCTCCTGGCCTTGGATGCTTTATCAGGCCCTTGGTGTTCCCAGTGTATCAGCTCCTGTGGCTTCAGCAGGACCAGGAGTCTCCACAGTTATCAGTTCTTGGAGAGCTGCCTCTCTGCTGTTTCCTGGGAGCTCTTTCTGATCCCTATGACGTGTTTCCAGCAGCTTGAAACTGTCTGAGGGCTGAAAGTGTGTGAGTTTCAGCTGCTGGGCTGATACACTGAGCAAATTGCAGCGTTGTTAATGCACTGAGCTCTCTTCAGAGAGATCTGGGATTTGGGACCGGGGTGGAGATCCTGGAGATGCTCATCCCTCCCTGCCCAGCACTCCCATCTCTCTCATAGAGGCCACTGTGCAGTGCCCAGGCATGGAAAGGGCAGTGGCTGTGGCATAAAAGCACATGAGGTGAGGAGGAGGAGGAGCTGCTCAGCTGGAAGTGCAGTCAATAGACCCAGGCAATCTCTCTTGCTTTTCCAGTGCTTTTACTATGGGATCTCAAAGGCAGAGGTGGATTAGATAAGATCCTTTTGTACAGTCAGTGGGAACTCTTGTCAAAGCTTTGCTCCTTAGGAGGTGTCATTGATTTCCGGCCCAAACAATCCATTTGGGCAGCAATTCTTTGGTGGGTAAACCTTATTTTTTCCCTTAGACACTGGGAAGAGGAGAGCTAAGGAACTTCTCCATGTATTCACATGGATGTGATTCATTTGTCTGAGCTAAACCAGCCCCTCTCCAGAGCTGTGACTCACAGATGGCAATCAGATCTCTGCCCTGTCCCTCTTAGATCTTCTTGCCACCAGCTTAAAGGGCTGAACCACCAAAACCAGTCTCCTGATAGCCAATTAGCACTGGTTTCCCAGTGGAAAACTCCCAGTTGAGCATCACAGGGCTGGAGCAACCACATCTCCCTGGAACCATCCCCTCTGAGCCCCAGGCCCTGGGCTCTCCATCAGCCTGTCCCACCTGCTGAGTTGGCACAAGGAAGGGCTCTTGTCCTGGCTGATGTGGGAGGGTTTTGCTCACTCCTCAGGTAAGCTGATTGCACCTCGATAAATTACGTGTTTGAGGTGTGAGCTCAACTTGTTTACCTGAGGAAAAGGCAAACCAGTTTTTTAGTCTGATTTATACTGAGTGTAGAAGGCAGAAATTAACTTTGAGAGGTGGGTTTATCAGTGATTTGTTGAGGAAAGGGTAGAGAAAAGTCAAGGGGAAGTTCAGTGTTAAAAGAGGTACTGGATCTGGTATAACTTTTTGTGTCATTAGAAGTTGTATAAGTAGGGCAGTAACAACAAATGCAGCAGCTTCAAAGCTGAAATTCGTGTGTAGGAAAGAAACAATTTTGTTTCTTAACAAAATCAGCTTTATCATTAATGGCAAACCAGAAAACGACATTAGAAGTATCAGTGTTATCTGATTTTCATACATTTTTCCCCCATCTGAAACTTACCTCAACACTGGGGTTTCTGACATTTTTAAAACCCACCAAACTCTATGTATGCTACAACTGGGAAAGGAGGCCTTCAGTACCTGGCATTCCTGTGGTCTGCTCCTTTGCCCTCATGTCCTTGGACAGTCACCCACTCCCTGCCCACGTCCCTGAGTTTTGGGGGCTGGTGTTGTGTTTGCTGTTCCTGTGGAAGTCCTCAAAAAGAACCAACATGTGCTTTTCCTCTCTCCCCTCAGAATACTGAATGTGTTCCGGCACTGGGTGGAGCACCACTTTTACGACTTTGAGAGAGATCTGGAGCTGCTGGAGAGGCTGGAGACGTTCATTTCCAGTGTCAGAGGTGCAGTAAGGGGGCCCTGTTCTCCTGCCCCGTTTTGGGACAGCCTGGTCTCATCCTCACAGGATTTAGGCACAAGAGTATCTTTACACACACAAGTAATTGTCGTGACTCTCCTTTGGATGAGCAAGCTTTGGCCTGGAGCCTGAGCAGCCACCAAAAATGACTGCAAGCATTGGGATAATAATACTTCGAATATAGTTACTTCTGGACAGCCTCCTTGGCTGACTATAATTCAGGCTGTCACCTTCCCTTTCTCCATAGGAATTCCCTCCCTGTTTTTTATTGGGACTAGATTTGGCATCTTGTTCTTTTTCCCATTTATCTGAAATTCCAGTGAAAATCTTTATTCTTTTAGAAGGGGATACTTGACCCATTTGGTATCACTTCCTTACAAACTAGATTTTGTTTTTATGTGGAGGGCAACAGTGTTGGCATGTCAATTTTAATGGTTTTCCTGGCAGTTCCAGACTTGCCTTTTCAGCTTGTCAGGCCCTACACTGGGCAATATCATTCTGAGACAAGTAAGTAAATCCAGAGGATATAGGTCACTTTTCTACAAGGATGTGGTTAAACACACCTGGGTTCACATGTGTCTGTTTGGCAGCTGATGCAGGTGCAAGAACTTGCAAGAAGAAAATAGGGAACTACAAACCTACTGAATTTGCATGCAGAGATGCAGAACTCTTGAGTGCATATTCAAATTTTAGGGGGGGTTGGTTTCACTAAATTATCCAAAGTCATTTAAAATCATACAATCCTAAAATGGTTTGGGTTGCAAAGGATCCTAAGGACTGTCTAGTTCCAACCCCTGCCACGGGCAGGGACACCTCCCACCAGCCCAAGGGGCTCCAAGTCCCATCCAACCTGGCCTGGGACACTCCCAGGGATCCAGGGGCAGCCACAGCTTCTCTGCCCACCCTGTGCCAGCCCCTGCCCACCCTCCCAGGCAGGAATCCCTTCCCAATATCCCATCTAACTCTGCCCTCTGGCACTTCAAAACTTCAGAAGGTATTAAAAACTTGGGAGGGGGAGCACTTCTTTTATGGGTTCTGCCTTACAGGAAAATCCATGAAGAAGTGGGTGGAATCCATTGCTAAGATCATCAGGAGGAAGAAAGCCCAGGCCAATGGGATCAGCCACAACATCACCTTCGAGAGCCCTCCCCCCCCCATCGAGTGGCACCTGTGGCGTGTGGGGCACAGCGAGAGCCTGGACCTGATGACTCTGCACCCCATCGAGATCGCTCGGCAGCTCACCCTGCTCGAGTCGGACCTCTACAGGTGGGGCTGAGCTCAGGGGAGCAAGAAGAGTTGTCAACAGATTGACAACTGTTCATAGAACTGTTCTAAGTTAATTGAATTGGTCCAAAACACGACCCCGTGACTTGCAGAGGTTCTGGGGAGTGGTTTCCTTGCCATGTGTTCCATATCAAAGGATGCAGGGGTTTTAGCTCCATGGCAGTACAGAGAGGACAATCCATGGGTCTCAAAGGTGAAGCATCCCTTCCTTTCTCAGGTTGGCTGGTAAAATAAGCCATGTTTCCAGCAGGTTGCTCCAGGTGCTTCAGCTTCCCATTTTCCATTTGTAACTTCTTAGGTTGCTTTCCTGCCCCTTCAGAAAATTAATCTCACTCCTTTGTCATTTTCCTATCCGAAAATGCTAATTCAAAACCACCTGATTTCAATTAAGATAAAATGGCTTTCCCTCTGTGCTTGGATACTCGTCAGAAAGTTGTTTTAAGGGCTGTTTAGCAGCAGATTAGATAGGCTTGGATTTGTGAAATATCAGCTCATGATTAAGGGAAGAAATAATCTTTTAATGCAAACACAGAAATGGCAATTATTGTTTGTCCTGAGCATTCTGTGTGTTGGGTTTTGTCATTCCCAGGGCAGTGCAGCCTTCTGAGCTCGTTGGCAGTGTGTGGACTAAGGAAGATAAGGAAATTAACTCCCCAAACCTCTTGAAAATGATTCGTCACACGACCAATCTCACTCTTTGGTTTGAAAAGTAAGGCCAGGGCTGGCTGGGTCGTGGCATTAACCACTTCTACCCTGGGACTTGCTTGGGGTTTGCTGTTTTATTCTACAGGCTCTGCCAGAAACCTCTCCTGGCTTTTCAACTTGAATATAATCCCAGAATCAGCTGGGTTGGAAGAGACCTCCAAGACCACCAAGTCCAGCCCCAACCCCGCTGTGATTCCCAGCCCATGGCACTGATGCCACATCCAGTCTCACCTTAAACCCGTCCAGGGATGGTGAATCCCCCCCATCTCTGGGCAGCCCATTCCAGTGTCTGATCTCTCTCTCTGGAAAGAATTCCTTCCTGATGTCCCACCTGAACCTCCCCTGGCACAGCTCAAGCCATGCCCTCTTGTCCTCTTGCTGGTTGTCTGGGAGAAGAGCCCAACCCCACCTGGGTCCCTGCTCCTGTCAGGGGGTTGTGGAGGGTGAGGAGGTCCCCCCTGAGCCTCCTCCTCTCCAGGCTGAGCCCCCCCAGTTCCCTCAGCCTCTCCTCATGGCTCTTGTGCTCCAGTCCCTTCCCCAGCCTCGTTGCTCTTCTCTGCACCTGCTCCAGCCCCTCAACATCTTCCCAGAACTCAGATGTGATTACCTAAATTTGGACTTGAGATTCTGGAAGGAGAGCCAAAATCTGCATGCTGGATGGGTTTTCTTGGGGAAAAAAATGATTTAGTAGCTTGCAAAATGTCAGTTTTTATCTCTCAGTGTGTCTCAAATTGCATCTTTTGCTCAGGTGCATCGTGGAAACGGAGAACTTTGAGGAGAGAGTGGCTGTGCTGAGCAGGATCATAGAAATCCTGCAGGTTTTCCAGGATCTCAATAATTTCAACGGTGTCCTGGAGATTGTCAGTGCCATGAACTCTGTGTCAGTGTACAGGCTGGATCACACATTTGAGGTAAGGCTTGGCCATGGAAAAAGAAGTTAACTCAGCATCCAGGCCTGTCTCACACACAGCTCTGAGGAGAACTCCATGGTTTCATGGAAGAAAACAAATGTGAGATGTTGGCAGCAAAGCCTCCCCTGAGAAAAACAGGAAGAATATGAGTAAAATGGTTTGAGTTTTGCATGTTTGAAAGGCAGCACTTAAAATCAAGTGTTTGATTCTTATTAAAAGGCCAAGATCTGTTTATAGCAGTCTGAGGATTCACATGACTGCATTGCTGGGCTGACAGTGCTGTAAAATCCAGAGCAAATCTCTGATAAAAGAGGTGCTTTCAAATCTGAATTTCAGCTCTCAGGTTTTTCTAAGAGAGCCGGGGAATTGCTTTGTATTTGCTGAGCATGGTGTTGACATTTCCATCCCTGTTTTTTTTTTTTTTGTTTGACAACTTAGGCACTGCAGGAAAGGAAAAAAAGAGTTTTGGATGAAGCAGTAGAACTGAGTCAAGATCATTTTAAGAAGTATTTAGCAAAGCTCAAGTCAATCAACCCTCCCTGTGTGCCTTTCTTTGGTAAGTCACACCAGTACTTTGTGGTGTGTCAGTCCAAAACTCACTTTGCTGCAGGTGAGGAGTTAAAAATTCCTTCTCTTTTTATCAGGAATATACCTGACAAATATCCTGAAGACAGAAGAAGGGAATCCTGACTTCCTTAAAAGACAAGGGAAAGAATTAATCAACTTCAGCAAGAGGAGAAAAGTGGCTGAAATTACAGGAGAAATCCAGCAGTATCAAAACCAGCCTTACTGTTTAAGGATAGAGCCAGAAATCCGGGTAAACAACCATTCAGTATCCGTTGGGGGATTGGAAAGGGGGAAGAGGTACACACCAAAAAATGCCAAATAATCTTCTGGTGCTGGACCCAACTTTGCATGAATTGTGACCATCAGAAGAGGGGGGAACAGTGGCTGGTACAAAGCAAAAGTATCACCACTACGAACTACCCAAAAGTGGTGACAAACTGGATTTTAGATCAGTGAATCACAGGTATTTCATTAAAATTCTGTGTGCATGTTTCTTTTTTAAACATTATTGGTGCTTGTTTCATTTAGAAATTCTTTGAAAATCTCAATCCCATGGGGAAGATTCCAGAAAAAGAGTTTACAGATTATCTGTTCAACAAGTCCTTAGAGATTGAACCTCGGAACTGCAAGCAGCCACCTCGATTTGTAAGTCTTGTCCTGAAAATTCATGGAATCACAGAATACTCTGAGATGGAAGGGACCCACAAGGATCATCAACCCCTGGATTATTTAATTAAAATCAAACAGCTAAAATCCACTGGCCACAAAGCATGGTTAACTTAATAAGCATTTCCTTCAGAATTCCTTATTATGAGGTGATTTTCCACCTAAACTTGATTTAAAAATGCCTCTACTCCTGATGGTTCTCTCTGCTGAAACACACAACCTTTGGCTTAGATAAGATTTTTTTCCCCCCTAAATCCTGAAATACTGCTATTAAATTTGTGTTTCTTACCACATAGTCATATGATAAAATATGGAGTAACATTTCTCATTTCACAATACCAAGAATCTTATATTAATACAAAATGAAATATGACTTTTTCACGTAGTTTTAGTTAAATAGAATTTTTTTTTTGTCTAAAAATTTTATATAGTTGCAAAATTTGCAGACTTGACCAGGTACAAGAAAATACAGCTCAGCTCAAAGGAATAGCAATTTTGGGGCTTAAAAAGGCAGCTACTGGAGCCCAGAGTTCTTTTATTAAGCAGGAAGGTCATGGTCTGGAGCAGCTGTTTGTTGTATGTGGTAATTGCCTGAGGAGCTGGAGATACCTCTGGTTTTTGAGAGAGCTGTAAATCACTTTTGAAGTCCCTGCTGGAGGAATGAGTAAGATGGTATTACAAGTGTGGCAAGGAAACTCAAGAAATTGCTGTTGCAAAAACGCTGTTACAGTAATTTCTGTGAAATCTGTTCTAAAAACAGGAGTCCAGTCTGGCAGCTGGGCAGGAATCCTTCCCAGCTGATGCTTTCCAAGGAGAGAATCCTCCTGGAACTTGAGGACAGTGCAGTTCTGGGTGCCGTACCTTGGCCACTAGTGCAGGGTGGGAGCACAGGTGACGTTCGAGGCTCAGCGCTGGGCTGGGCTGTGACAGCCGAGCCTGACAAGGCTGGTTTCACCCCCACGGTCCCCTGGGTGAGGGAGTTTTGTCCTGTGGTGTGTGTAGGCTCCTGGTGACTCTCTGTGGTCACACAGAGAGCACATCTGCAGTGCTGCTCTGAGCCTTGAGGTGACTTTCCTAAGACTGTGATTTGCTTTTCCATGCCCTGCTTGGCATCAACTGGGCTCTTCGTTTTTCAACATTGTAGGAAAAAGCCTAAAATGAAGCTGTGGAAAAAAAAACAGTAAACTCCTGTTGTATCGATAACACTGTACCTCACACCAGTTGTCTCCTGTGATGCTCTTTAGGGTGTATTTGATAAATTCTGGTTAAAATATCTCATGGAGCCTTGGCAGTGTTGCTGTCTGGAGCATCAGCAGTGCTAACAGCCTGACTCTCTCCAGCCCAGGAAAACAACATACCCCCTGAAGTCCCCTGGGATAAGACCCAACACAGGCAGACACGGCTCCACCTCGGGCACCCTGAGGAGTCACCCCCTGCCACTGGAGAAGGAGCCAAGCAAGATAAGCTTCAGTCGGATCACTGAGGCAGAACACGAGGCCACAGTGTCGGCACCGACCTCTCCCAACACGCCATCTACGCCGCCCGTGTCGGCCACTTCGGAGTTCAGTGTGTTCTCAGACATTGATCTCAACAGTTCTTATGGTAAATAGGTTTGAAGAATTGTTGTTGACTGTCCCCAGGGTTGCTCCTGCTTTTGCCAGCCTTGAACAAAAATAAAAGGTCGCCAAATTTAGAGTAATGAGGTGAATTTCCATAATAACTTCAAATCGATAGTTTGGGAATGTTTTACACAGGAAATTTTAATTCATGTTGGCAGGAGATAAACTTGGAGGTTTTCGTGATCTTTGAGGTCATTCAGGCATTCATAATGTGCAGTTGTTCTCTCTGGCAAGTCTTTAATCCACTTTTTTTTCCCACAGGTAACAACAGCATCTTTGCTCCTGTGAATTTGCCTCAGTCGAGTGAGTACCAGAATTCTGTTAAACATTTACCTCTGCCTTTCGTGGGCTCAGGAGAGCTGAACATGAGTGAAAATCTGAAATCTGGGATCAAAATGTGGGCTGCATTCAGTGGGGTTCTTAGTAGGTCAGATGTTCAGTGAGGAATGGAAAGTCTAAAACCTGGTTTAGTTTTGGTTTGGGTTTTTCTCTCCAGGCTCTCACATGATTGTGCTCCTATCCTTAATGTCCTTGATGATTGTTTTGTTTGAGTAATGCTACAAATGAAGCAGTTGGATCATTTTCTAATTCCATGGCTCTGTTGCTGGGCAGGAAGAAGCTCTTTTTGTACCACACCTGTGAGGGAAATGCTGCATTCACCTGTGTTTTCAGCTGCTCTTTTTGCTGATTCCACATAAATTTTGTCATAATATGATTAAAATTTCCAATTGGAGAGCACAGGTGCTGGATGTTCTGACACAGAGCTCTGGGCACTTCTAAGGAATTAACAAAGGTGTGACAAAAGCCATCAATACCAGCTGGGGGGTTGTGTTGTTTCTTAATTTGAGGATTTTTCTCCCCACCTCTGTAAAAACTCACTTGGAGTTCACTTGATTTATTTTCCTGTCCTTCAGCACTGCCTACTGATTGTTGATGCATATCTTTGATACTGGAAATAGGAGAACACTTTGTGAGACCCAGATCTGATTAAAACAGTGAATTAAAGGTTTTCATAGTGCTGCAGTTACGGGTTCATGTTGCTGTGGAGCACAAAGATTTTCTTATCTGAGTTGCTTCGAGTTTGGCTTCATATTCCAGAATATGTTCCTCAGAATTGCACAAGCAGTGAAGGATCTGCTTTTCCCCCTCCAGAGACTTTCTTCAGCTCCTGGGGGAGCTTTCCTAAACTGAGTGATGAACCTCAGAACCCTCCTCCACTTCCTCCACGAAAAAAGATGGATCAGGATGCTTCTAATGCTAAGGTATCTCTGTCCTGGATTGAATAACTTTGATTATAAATCAGGGATCATCCAGAGTCATTTGGGTTGGAAAAGACCTTTAGGATTGCCAAGTCCAACCACTGAGCCAAACAAGACTCTCTCAGTCTAAAATACTTTGAGATGCAGAGCTCCAGTTGCCTTTTTCAAGTTTTATGCTCCTGGTGTCCAAACTCTGCTAGGAATTTCAGGAACATGGTGGTCCTGTTTGGATCAGTGGGGCTGTCCTATTTCTGCACCAATAGCAGAGCTGAAGAAAATTCTGCATCTCTCAGATCTGCTGTTTATCCAAACACCTTGACAAGGGGAATGGCTTCCCACTGACAGGGAGCAGGGTTAGATGGGATATTGTAAGGAATTGCTGACTGGGAAGGTGGGGAGGCTCTGGCCCAGGTTGGGCAGAGAAGTTTTAGCTGTTCCATCCCTGGGAGTGTCGAAGGCCAGGTTGGACAGGCCTTGGGATGGGACTGGGCTGGTGGAAGGTGTTCCTGCCTGTGGCAGGGAGTTGGAATGGGATGAGCTTTGAGATCCCTCCCAACCCAAACCATGCTGGGATTCCACAATCTCCGTATCTTCACCATACCTTTTCCTTTCTAACTCCGCAGGGAAACTTAAAGCCAGACGACGACCCTCCAGCAATCCCCCCTCGGCAGCCACCGCCTCCAAAGCTCCAGCCTCGTGCTCCTGCTTACCCCGCCGCGCTGNGGCAGCCGCCCGTGCCCCCCGTGCCGCCCCGGCACAACTCCAGCCCGCAGCTGCCCAAACTGCCGCCAAAGACTTACAAAAGGGAGCTCTCCCACCCGCCTTTGCACAGACTGTCCTTGCTGGAAAATGCAGAAACTCCTCAATGACCTTTGCCGTAGTAGTCATTGACACTGGAATAGTATTTGTGAAGTTCCTCCTTTTTTTTTTTTTAATTTATTTTTTTAAAAAAAAGGGCAGCGTGTTTTAGTATTCTCACAAATTATGCTCTTAAAGTGCTGCTGATCAAAAAAAACATAGGTTTAAATTGGAAAAGTTCAGATTCCACACACTCCAGCCTGTGTGGCTGGGCAGCATTACCCTCAGGTGAGCAGCAGCATTGCCTTGGTTCACACCCTCAGTGCCCACAGTTCTGCCAGGACACAAAACCAGACCTTTTGCACTGTAAACTACACTAAAGGAATTTTAAACTGACATCAGTTAATTGCACTGAGCCAAAAAAAAGGTGCATCTGTGGATTTTTTTTCAAATTTGAGCACTAGTGGCCTTTTTTTAATGGAAAAACCCAGCAGTGGACCTGTCCCAGTTATAGCAGCTGGGACCAGTTTGTCACTGTGTGGGTGTAACCAAAACTGGGTATTCTACACCCTCTATGTCATTCCTGATGGAGTGTCAGTCATGGCCTGTTGGCAGCAGCTGCCCAGGGCACCCCTGAACCCTCAGGACACACCTGGGTGTTACAGCACCCTGTGGGACAGGGCAGTGTCCCTGTCTGCACACCAGTGACCCAGCTGGGAGAACTCCTTTCTTCCACCCCTGTCTGAGGGCTCATCTCTGCTCATGGGCTATCAGGAACTGGCACTATAGGCAGTTGCAACAACCCAGACCATCAAAGATTCCCAAAATATCCCAGAACTCACAGTTAAATCATCCACGGTGGAACTCCCCACCTTGGAGGAAGTGCTGGGCATTCCCACCTGAACCTGAGCATGTTTAACCTTGCGGTATGGCACTTCTGGTACCACTCTGGGATCCAGAGGAGGAGCAGAACCTCACCAGGACTGCCACTCTCCACCAGACTCTGCTCATCATCCTCACCAACAGGTTTCCTTTCTCTCTGCACCCAGAGGGCCCACATGGTGCTCAGCACAGGGGCCAATGAACACCATTCTGGTTGTGCCCCAAGGGGCTGAGATGTATACCTGTTCCTTGTAGGTTAAAACCAGGTTTTCTCTGTATTCATTGTATTTATTGTAATCTTTTTAAGTAAATTGTAACTCTGACATGCAATCTCTCTTGAGCTGGGTTCTTTTCTCCTGCAGGTTTACCTTTAAACCAGCACATCATCTGGCACCCAACACAGGGCAGGAGAGAGGTCAGACCTACAATTTCATTTGAACCATTTGTGCATTTGGATACAGAAACTCCCTGATCACCATGTTGCTCAATGCATTCACATGGATGTTCACCTTTAAACCAGCACAGGGAGGATCAGCAACACGAGGATATGAAGTGTCACAGATGTGAAATCTCTGGCTAAGACTGGAGGTTCCTGAGTGACAGCACCTGTTCTGGGATGTTTTCATGCCATGTCTTAATCGCCAGTGATTTGCTGCTGAAGACAAAAAATAGGTTGAAATCTAAATACCAAAATACTCAGTTGGCCTTGGTTATTTGGAGAAAGGATGAACAAGGAGTACCTGTCTGGGATCCTGGGAAGGATCCCAAGTACATCCTGTTCAGATGTGCCTTTTTGTTTTGGTAGGCGAAGGTGTCTTAAGCTAAAGAGTTTGTCTACTGTTGTGGAGAACAAAGCTATGCCTGTGTCTGTACAATTGTTTATATTGTATATTTACATATATTCTAATCACCTGTATAAATTGAAGTTGACTTTGAGGCCTATAATGCAGTTGCTACTCCTGCGATCGGATCCGGTCAGAAGCGTTTCCTCTTGCTTAGGAACAGTCTTGCCTTCCAAACCTGATAACTCTTCTTTATATCTACCCTTAACTTAATTGTGAATCCATTTGGGAAAGTGGTAGCTTTTAAACCAGCAAACACTTAAAGCTTTATTAAAACTTTTTAAACTGATAAGTGAATGGAACTTTTCTTTGCCAGTCAGACCATGTATTTGAACTGGTGAGTCTGTTTTACTGGTAGTACTGTAGCAGCATTTATAAAGTGGCCTTCAGAAGCCACATTTTATTTACTGGTCTGTGGCCTTTTACTGTGCTTTGTATCAGAGTTCTTAACAAGATTAATAAATCACCCCAGTCTTAATTTTTACGAGCTTGAGCGGTGCGTGTTCCTTGTAAGGACAAGGTTGGGAATTGCATTTTTGTCAATACAAAATGCCCCAGTTTTCCATGCTGCTGGTCCCAGTTTGGCTGTCCTTTGGTCTTTGGCAGCTGGGCCCATCCCAGGCTTCAAAGTCACACTGCAGTTCTCATCATCCTCCTTACAGTGCTCCTACTCGGGCATTCCCTCAGGAAAAGGAGACGAGATGTGTCTGGGAAGGGATGTTAATTAGAAATATCATGAGTTGCAAGGGACCTACCAGGATCATCAAGTCCAGTTCCTGGTCCTGCACTGAGCCAAAAAAAAAAATCCCACCATTTTCTCATGGGAAGATGTATTTTGTCATCTGTCTCTTGGACAGCCTTCTCCAAGTGCCTCTCCCCTTCATGTTCCTTTCCTGAGGAAGAAGAGAGGGGTGGAATCTATTCATGCAAGGGGCAGAACACACTTTTTATAGCAGAGCCTGCTTCATTTTGCAAAAACAAGGTCCAAGAAGGGGAGAGCAAATAGGAAATAGATGATGCCTCAAACAAGTAAAATTGTTTATCTAGTTCTTTGCATTAACTCTTCTGAATTATTTACCAGCAGCTACTGTAAAAGAAAGAAAAAATATTTTTTAAGACTTTTTTGTGTTACCAAAGAGGAAAAAATTCTGCCCCAAATTTTAGAATATACAGACATCAGCTTTATGCCTTCCTGTACAAGTGCTTATGTCAGAACCATTTTTAATGTACCATAGGAAAATGTATCATAACATGGGCATGGAAGTGGTCAAACACCGTCAGATTCTCACCAGTGTGGTTCAAGGAATGCCAAGAGAGCAATAAACTAACATTTCAGTTACTTTAAAATTAGAGGGATAGGTAAAAAGAATAACAAAAAATGCTGCAGAGGAGAAGTTTGGGTTTGAAGTTGGCATGTGTGGGAAAAGGAAGCTCCTTCAGAAAAGCACAGATAAACAGATGGAACATGAAGGTAGTTCATAGCAAAAGAAATATCTGTAGTTGTTTTCAGTGATCCCATTTTGAGTTCCTGAATTACAGCACTTTCATCTGGTCAAGCTGGAATAATTTGGGTGCTCTGGCACTGCTGAGCAGATGAAAAACCAGGAGGGACAAACAGAACCATCTTTTTTTTTTTTTTTTTTTTCTCCCCCAAATTCACAATTTTTCCACCACAAGTCTGAACACACCATTAAGAATCCCTTGGACATGCAGTAAGTCCTGCCTGGAGCAGGGAGTGAGCATTACAGAACCAGAATGTCCTGAGTTGGGAGAGACCCCCAAGGACCATCCAGTCCAAACCCTGGCCCTGCACAGACACCCCAAAAATTGCCCCCTGTGCCCCAGAGGATCATCCAACCCCTCCTGCAGCTCTGGCAGCCTCGGGGCCGTGCCCACTGCCCTGGGCAGCCTGGGCAGTGCCCACCACCCTCTGGGGAAGGACCTTTCCTGAGATCCCACCTGGACCTGCTCCAGCCCTGCCCTGGCTGCTGTCCTGGGTCACAGAGAGAAGGGATCGGCCTCTCCTCATGAAGAAGCCACCGTGAGATCCTCCCTCAGTCTAAAAGAAATGTAAAGAAATAAAGTTATAAAATCTTCCCACATATCCAGAGGGTGGTGGGGGGAAATAAACCCCAAAGGCTTTTGCACTTCAAAATGTTGGTGTGCAATCAACGCATCACGTGTTATTAATTTATCAACACCTTTCGGGGGGTATTAAAAAGCTTTTCTGTAGGTTTAATAAAACCTTTCTTTCAGGTTTATTAAACCCTTTTTGCAGGTTTGTTAAGCCCCCTTTTGCAGGTGTGTCAAGCCCCCTCCTTTGCAGGTGTATTTAAACCTTTTTGCAGGTTTATTAACCCCTTTCTGAGCTGTGTCAGGGCTGTTTCTTTCAAAATGGAGGGGTTTGCCCTGAAGGGTCGGTGCTGTCCGTGCTGCCTCAGGGATACGGGGATGGAGGATTTATGGAATCATTTATGTGGGAAAAGCCCCCGAGGCCATGGAGCTGTCACCGAAAAGGGAAAAGAGCTCTCTAACCAGTTTGTTAGGTTAGAGGGTCGGCGTAGCTTTGACCAGCATGAGATACCTGAGGACTGCCCCACAAAACACGTGCACCAAGTTATCAAAACTTTTGCCTATCAATACATCTTAGCAAACAAAGTGTTTATTGTCTACCAGTTACATAGTTCTCTTACTAATTAGCACACTATCTTTTATCGGTATTGAATTCCCTCTCCTCATCCTAGTTAATCAACATTTTCAGTCTTTTTTTTATTACCTTTGCCCCAGGCAGGACATCTCTGATTTCCGCGAGGCGGCTCGGTGCTTTGTAAACTCCGCTGAGCTCCCCAACCACCGAAGCTCCTCAGGCTGCTACACTCCTTCTGACTCGCTTTTCTCCAACACGCCGCATCACCCGCGGGTTAAAGCCTCTCTTAACAATTCCCCGCTGCCGCAAAGGCTGTCTTTTTTTTTTTTTTTTTTTTTTAAATAAACCGCTCCTGTGACATTACAAGATTTTTCTCTGAATCTGAAGACCGNCGGCCGTGGCGCGTTCGTCCCCATGAGGGGCTCTGAGCGCAGGGCGCGCAGCCCGCCATTTACCGCCCCTCACGGGGGCGGGACCGGCCATGGCGGGCTCTGTGAGGGAGCGGGAGAGGCCATGGCCATGGCGGGCTCTGTGAGGGAGCGAGGGCAGTAATGGTCATGGCGGGCTCTGTGAGGGAGCGGGGGCAGTCATGGCTAAGGAGGGCTCTGTGAGGGAACGGAGCCGGTCATAGCCATGGCGGGCTCTGTGAGGGAACGGGGCCGGTCATAGCCATGGCGGGCTCTGTGAGGGAACAAGGGCGGTGCTGGCCATGGCGGATACGAGAGGGAACAGAGATAGTGCTGGCCATGGCGGGCTCCGTGAGGGAGCCGGGGCGGCGCTGGCCAAGGTGGGTTTCATGAGGAAGCAGAGCGGCGGGCGGGGCCGGCCATGGAGGGCTCTGTGAGGGAGCTGGGGCGGCGCTGGCCAGGGCGGGCTCCGTGAGG
>VXAU01005660.1:0-10408 GCA_013399695.1 Formicarius rufipectus
TAATAATATATTAATAATATATCTATTATAGACTTATATAAATTCAGATGATATAACATTTCACTGACAAAAATTCATTGCCAAAAAAAATATGATCCTGAATGAAATAAAAGCAAACTGCAGTGTTGGAGTTTGTTAATTCTGTCCAAGAAAATATATGTCAAATATTCCAAAAAAATACATAGGCAAGCGATATTTTCAATTTTTTTTTTTTTTTTAACATTCCTTGTTTTATTTTGGATGTGTGCATGGCATTTGCTTTCCCTAGTAAACTGTCTTTATCTCAACTCATGAATTTTCCCACATTCTTCCTCCTGATTGTCTCCCCAGTCTCTCTGAGGGGCATGGAATGAGCAGCTGTGTGGGCCCTGTTGCCAGCCGGGCTTAAAGCTCAACAAATAAATTGCATTCTCTTTCCCCAGTTTGAACTCTATAAAGGAATAAAATTGTTTAAAATACCTTGAGTATTGTGTTCTTGACTATTGTGTTGTGTTCTGGGCCCCTCAGTTTAGGACAGATATTGAGGTGCTGGAGCGGGTCCAGAGAAGAGCGATGAGGCTGGAGAAGGGACTGGAGCACAAGTCCTATGGGGAGAGGCTGAGGGAGGTGGGGGTGTTTAGTCTGAGAAGGTTTAGAGGTGACCTCATCACTCTCTATAACTCCCTGAAGGGAGGTTATGGCTTGGTGGGGGTTGGTCTCTTCTCCCAGGCAGCAGCAATAGGATAAGGGGGCACAGGCTTAAGGTCTGACAGGGGAAATTTAGGTTGGATATTAGAAAGAAATTATTTCCAGAGAGAGTGATCAGGCATTGGAATGGCCTACCCAGAGAGGTGGAGGACTCACCATCCATGGAGGTTTTTAAAGTGAGATTGGACATGGCACTGAGTGCCATGATCTGGTAAATGGCCTGGAGTTGGATCAAGGGTTGGACTTGATATCTCAGAGGTCTTTTCCAACCCAATTGTTTCTATGATTTTAGAAGGACACATTATTTTTATTCTACTGCTATATGTATTCTCTGTATTCTCCTTGCTGCTATAAAATCCAGCTTTTCACTATGCATTGTTCTCCATCTGTAGTGTATCTCCATAGCCATAACTCTGCCTTCTCCCAATAGTTACACTGGCACAGGTTGTTACTTTCCACACTTTTCCTTTTTGTAGGAGGACGTACAGCAAGCACAGGAACACCTTGCAATCATAACTGAAACCTAAGAGTCGAACTGTACTAACAAAATCATTCACTGTTATAAATGTGGTTCACTGCTGAAAATTCATCTCAGGTTTTTATGATCCCCAGAAGGGAATATGATTTAAAAAAGTAACCCCATAGTGGACCATCGCTTGGATGCTGTAGGATGCTCTCATACAGATCTCCTCCACTGGCTGAAGGTGGCTTGCTGAGGGCATTGGATACAGTTCCAGCCTTGGTTCCTGAGGGGATGCACTCCAGAAAATGCAAAGTCTGCTATTTTCCCTAATGTTTGCACTCTCTTTGTCATTCGGTGGCAGAGGGGACAAGGCCAGGTCTTCCCCTGGTGCTCTGACCCACGTGGGCTCCCAGGATTTCTCAACAGCCTGACATTATTGCTTTTCTGTTTGTATGTTACACTTGAGAGGCGGCGGGCGTTGGCCGAGTGGCGCAGGCCCCCNACATATCAGATTGGGGTTTGGGGACTGGTGGGACCACTGGTCATATGCAGAGGAGGACCAGAGCCTCACCAGGACTGGGACTCACACTCTCAATCAGACTGATCATCCTCAGCAGGTTTCTTCTTTCTTTTTACTCTGAACTCAGGTGGCCCACGTAGTGCTCAGCACAGGAATTGGTGAGCTCCATTCTGCTTGTGTCCCACTGTGCTGGGCTGTATATCTGTTTTTGTGGGTCAAAGGGATTTTCCTTTTGTATTAGTGTATTTATTGTGATCGTTTTATTAAATTGTTATTCTGATTTGCAATCCCATTCTGAGCTGGGTTCATTTCTCCTGTTGGTTTACCTTTAAACCAGCACAAACTCTTACACTACCTCTGCAAATGTAAAAGAGATTGTTTCCTTTTTTTTTATTTAAAGGTATGAAACATTTAAAGTAAAGAAATTTCAACCCCACTAGAACATTTATCATATATTACTCTTACTAAGGTAGATTTGGTGTCATTAGAAACTGATGACACATTATTCTAATAAAAGTGGATGGAAAATTGTATTAAAATGTCCTGTTTAGCCTCTGGACTTCAGCATGATTACAAGACAGTAGCGAGGATTATGACAGAGACAACTCTGGAGAATATGGGTGTGGAGTTCTGAGAGCTCATCAGAACATAACAAATGGCATAATCAGTGTTTTTAATGATCATATAATGCTTATATAAATTCCTGCATTCTGGCTGATAATAGCCTTCAGCTGGAGTACATGGATTTGCATTCTGAAGAGTTCCAGAGAAATTGGCTTATTGGCTGAGACAATTCTATACCTACATAATGAAGAATAATGCATTTTCTAGCAGACTACACAAAATTAATTTATAATACAGAAGAATGCAAAAAATATGAGTATCTAAAAATAGTATACATGGCCTACAGCCAGGGTTCCTACTAATGTATTTTGACTGAGTGCAAATTGTGTTGTTGAAGATTAGTTTCTGTCAGAATAAAGAGTCTATAGAAATAGAGCAGTGGAAGGTCTGGGAGTCATTTATGGCTTGAAAAGGAAAAGAGAATTAATATTGAACTTAAGTTTTCCATACCTTGTATACAATAGGTAATTTTTGCTGCTTTTTCAGTTATGTTTACCTGGTGTTAGTGCTCTTCTTTGAACTTCATCTTCTCTACTTTAGTCCACTTCTTCAGAAAAACTGTGTTTTCAAATACATTGGATTGGACAGACCAGGTGAATTAAATACAGATGTGAAGAATTTAGAATTTGTTTCTTTTTATTTATTGTCTTGTACAAAATTTGAGTTTACCTGCTTTCTGAAACAGAAACCACATTACCACCTGAAAGACATCTAGCCACCTCAAAATTAGAATAGTTTCATTCCAGTATTAGTAACTATTTTTGTACACCTGAAATGCCACCCCACAATGTCGATGAAGTTCCATTTTTCTTCAGCATCCAGAGCAGCTGTTTTTTGGTCACCTCTTTTTTACATCTCTCAGCACAAAGAGAGTAATCTTACAGCAATATTCACAGAGAGTGTGCAACTCTGTTATTAAATGTTTAACATGCATTAAGGGGGTTTCTGAGGGTAGCAAAACAAGCCCGCTAGGGTCATCAAAGGGCAATGACACTGTGTTTATATTTACTATTTTTAAAAAATTTCTTACCTTCTGTATTTTTTTAAATATCTCACTCTTGTTCATTTGAACATCTTTTTCCAAATGAGGAGAGTGTTATAGGTTCAGGTTCTAAAGGAATTTTTCTTTCCCCACCCTCACAATGAGGAGTGAATTGTCCCAGCCCGGGCCATTTGTCTCTAACAAAGGAACCAAGAGTACGGTGATTAAGGGAGGGGCACACGGGGTTTTGGGGAGTGGGCAGCAGGAGCCTGCAGGGAGAGACGGCGGAGGGAGAAACCCCGGAGTCTTGGGTTTCTTTTCTTGCTTTTCCTGCTGTTTCCCTTTCCCATACCTGGATTACAAAGCTTTGATTTTTTGGGACCGTTTGTTGATTTTTGCCCGAGAGAGAGAGAGAGACAGAGACGACATCGCTAGCCGGGGGGGGCCCCTTACATCGGGCCTTCTGTGAGGGAGCCAGCGGCACCCATCCTAGACGTGGGAGAACTTTTTCTTGCATCGGAAGCTCCAGCCCGAGACCAGCAGCCCCGAGCCTTTCGGAGGGACACACCGGAGCTTTTCTTCCCATCCACCAACACCCCCCGGGGGCATCCCAGCACCAACCACTCATCTCCTCGCTCGCTGCCCGTAAATACCGGGGACAGACTGTGTGTGTGTTTGTGGGGGGTTTTGATCCAGGAGTTTTTATTCATTCTGCCTTGGTTGTTCTGTTGTCTCTTGAATATACATATATATATATCATAGCTAGGAACTGTTATCCTTCCATTTATCATACCTTAATTAAATTTTGTTTTGAAATTAAAGGAGACTTGTCGCTCTGTTTTAGTTATAAATTTTTCTAAGTTCTCTAAACTGAGACAGAGAGTTATTTTGACTCCTTCTAATTACTTTTTGTAGTCTGAGAAGAATTAAGAAACTTTTAACTGCATCCAGGAGAATTATTTTAGTGTTCCCCAGAACGTCTCAACTAAAGCAATCACACCAGTGTTTTTCTGGATTCTTTTCACTAATTTTCAGTGAATCCTATAAGCCATGAGTTGCTCACAATTTCATAAAAGTAAATTTAAAAAACCCTTCAGGTTTAGTGGTCATGTAACATGCAACACACTCCTGAAGGAACACAATTGAAATGGTCTTCCCAGAACACTTGCAGAAAATCTTGGAAAAAGTAACACAAAAACTGGTCACTTTATATAGAAAACACAAAGCTGTTGAAGGCAAACCTGTGGTCACCAAAGATGTTAAAAACAAAAAAAAAAAAAAAAAAAGGAAAATAGAATAGCAAACTAATTAAAATAATTGTTAAAGAAAGTGTTTTTAAATGTTTACCTTCATACTTCTCTGTACTGATATTCCAGGGAGAAATGACACTTGGAAATAGAAAAGTTATAATAAGTAATATATTTTGTCTTTTTTGAATAAACTTAAGTTGCAACAGCATATTAAAGTAAACTCTTGAAAGCACAATTATTTTATTGAGCGTTTATCCAAAAGTGGAATGATTTTTGAGTGTATTTCCCTCATAAATATATTGTAAAATCATACTTTTGCTAATATCAGCTAATCTTAATTTGGTTTTAATTCATGTGTTATGCTGCCTAGTATCTGCCTTGCCATATGCAGTGCAGAATAATAGGATGTGCTTCTCATCTCTCTTGTAAGTATTCTATTTATAAAAAGGGAGAGATTAGTATATGTTTATGAAATTAATTATTTAGTCTTAACTAAATGGAGTAAAGGATCATAAAATCTAAAATTTAATTGCTCTGTTGGTAACTTATTTTTTGTTTAAAATGATGATGTACATGACTAAATTTCAACATACAGCAATTCCAATTAGGCTAATGAAAATTAATTATGACTTTTTCCAACTGGATTAGGAATACCAGTACAGTAATTTTTCTACATAAATTGTGGGAGAATCATCCAAAGTAAACAACTGAATGAGCAGATAAAATGTTCTTGAACTTCAGAAATTCATTATACATCTTGTCAATGTCCCTGTAGTAAATATTTCAATATATGTCCCTTTTTGTTATATAGACTTCACTTTAAATAATCATGACCATGTTACTGGTAGCACCAGAGGAATGGCCCATGGAAAAACAAAATAGTATTTCAAGAAAAAAGAAACAGAAAATTATTATTATATGACCATAACTGATTATCTTCTACTTGGAACTGATCAGTTGTTTGGATGTAACAAGCCTGAAGTACTTTAAGGGCTTTGATTCCCTTGTACATTAATTTATCTTTTTTTTTTTTTAAATTGAGAATTCCTAACCGTATATTTTCCTAATGCAAACAGGGTTATTATTTTGCATTATAAATTGCTAGTAATTAAATATCAGATAATTTTGCTTCATTTAATTCTAAAATTATTTTAACATTTATTTTTATTAACATTCCTTATTAACATTAATAGTAAACAAGAATTATTTGAAGGGCTTGAAAAATTCTGAGCATATTCAAGAATGATAAATGCATCCCTAAATAGTCAAAACACTGGCTTATCAAAATGCACAAAAGAGATATGGAAACTTGTTTCTGTATACATACCTCTCCCTTCTCTGGCATTGCAGAGTAGTATTGATGTAGCTGTCTGCCTTCTTTACACTGGAAAATCTTATCAAATCTTGCCAAGAAAATACGTAAAAAATAATGAATTTTATCCTTGAATGGTCTGAAAATGTTCATCAAATATGATGAGACATGTACAGGTCAAAAATTTTTACTAATTTCAGGAAAATATTGAATATATATATATATGTATATATATGTAATGGTGCAAGTGGTTTTTTCCTTGTGTAACTTGATGCAAAATGCTTGAAACCCTGATTAATAAAAAGAACTCTTGAGTTGTCCGTTGAGTTTCTAGAAGGATAGAGAAATGGGTGCAAGTTTTCTCTTAACTCTTCAAGGGCATTGTTTCTGGTTTTGTTTTTGGTTTTTTTTTTTTAATCTAAATTTAATCATGTCATCTTGCTTGCTGCTCTGCCCTTACCAGTGACAACTGGAATCAGTGAGCCTAATTTTTGGAGGACTTTTTATATTACTAATACACATCATTATGTGAGTGGCTGCATGGTTGCCTGAGAATTTAATGTTATATTGATTTGAGGGAAAAGAAAACCCAAAACAAAACATTTGGGGCAACTATCACTCACTGAAATGACTTAACTACAGGTTTTCAGGAGACTGACGCTTATTTTCTGCTCTCTTTGACATTGGGACTTTTTATTTTGAAAGAGAACTAGGCAACTTTCTGTGAGAGGCCAGGAGGCAACTAATGCACCATTCTAGCAAGAATGAAATTCAGAAATTAATAGCTGAATGGTTAAGAGCAATCATTATCTGTCAAAAGTCTGCAGCTGAGGAGATCAAATAGACTGTTGTCTCTCATTTAAAAGGCAGTAAAATTTGTATCTAGGCATTTTCACCCCATGCCTGGAGGACCAAGAGCTCCAATGGTAGACTTATTTTCATTTCAATCACTGGAACAGGATGCATGACTTCACTTGGATTAGAAGACTAATGGGACCAAGTCAAAGTTCAGCCTTTGGTTTTATGGGGGTTACTCAAGTAACCCATTTATGTTTTAAGGTAGAAACTATTTTCTGGCTCTCTTAGTGCAGCTCACATATACAAGTGGGATTTACATGCTCATAAAAGTGCATATATAAATATATATATACTAAGAAAAATGGAAAGAGTACAGTTGCACATAAATAGATAACAATAATTTATGTTTAGGAGGACATGGAAATTTTGTCTGCTTTAAAGAGGCATCTATTGAACTGCTAAAGCTCGTTCATAATGTGGGTAGACCCACAACTGTCCAAAACTGAGTCCAGCAGCAACGCCAGCAGCATCTCTGTGAGAGTATATTTAGGAGAGGTAAAAACCTCTGTGCAGCAGATGTGAGAGAGGACAGGATTTGTGAGAGGAATGACTCGGTTAGATAACAAGGTCAGTGCAGAAGGAGAGGGAAGAGGTGACCCAGGTGCTGGAGCAGAGATCCCTGCAGCCTGTGGAAAAGACAGTGGTGATGCAGGTTGATCCCCTGATGCCTGTGGAGGACGACAGTGGAGCAGATATCCACCTGTAACCCATGGAAAACTCCACACTGGAGCAGGTGGACATGCTCTAAAGGGAGCTGCAGCCTGTGAGGCGCTTGAGCCGGAGCTCTGGAGAGCATTCCCTGAAGGAACAGGTTTTCTGGTAAGCGCATTGGGCTGTTGAGAAACCCTTCAGGAGCAGCCCACACCTGAAGAACTTACCTCAGAGAAAGGACCCATGCTGGAACCGTTCCCTAAGGATTGTTTCCCAGAAAAAGGATCCCACATTGGAGCAAGGGAAGAGCATGAGAAGAAAGGAGCAGCAGAGATGACATTTTACAAGGTGACCGCAAACTCCAACCCTGTCCACCTGTGCTGTTCATGGGGAGGAGTTAAGAGTAGTGCAGCCGAGCACAGCAAGAAGGAGAGGTGGAAGAAAAGCGATTTTAGTTTGTTTGTATTTGTCTCTATCTTATTCTGGTTTTAATTAGCAATACATTAAATTAATTTCCCCCAGTCAAGGCTGTTTTGCCTGTGATGTTAATTGGTAAGTGACCTCCCTGTCCTTATATTGATATAGGAGCTTTTTCATTGGATTTTCTCTCTCTGTTGTGTTGAGGTGGGGGAGTGATAGTCCAAGGTCAAACCACTGCACCCTGGTATGTCTTCTTTGTAACGCTGTTTCACTATTCTATATTGCTTTGTCTTGGCTTTTGTAGGTAAAGTTTTGATTGTATTTCATGACAACGACAATTTTATAATTATAATGCCAACCATTAAGAGGAGGGAAGAAGTTCCACTTAACTCAGATCCTTGTGATGGGGAGAATTTCAGCAGTCAGCTATCTGAGTGTTTAGTGTTAAAATGTTTTCTGCTTCAGCTCCAAGTGATGACAAAGAGAAAGAAATTACATGTTCTTCCCAAGATATTGCTTCCCTCTCTTAACTTGCTTCTAGCCACGTCTTGTGAGTTTGAAATCACAATTCTAATGTGTTTGGTTTAGCATTATTTGTTTCCCTTTACATAATTTAGAAATATAATTGCAAACTTAGTCTGTGAAATAACCAACACTCTGGCCTCAACATTATTTCCATTTCATTGCTAGAATAGAAAGTCTCAGAGTACAGGTTTGTGCTTGTCTGTCTTTGTCCTGTCTTAAAAGGAAGATAAAATTTCATGAATGTGTTTTATATTATACAATCTATGCTGGAGAGACTATTTACAGGAGCACCCAGTGACAGGACAAGGAGGAAAGGCTTCAAACTGAAAGACAGTAGGTTTAGAAATCAGGAAGAAATTCTTTGCTGTGAGGGTGGTGAGGCCCTGGCACAGGTTCCTGGAGAAGCTGTGGATGCCTCATCCCTGGAAGTGATCAAAGGCCGGGTTGGATGGAGGTCTGAGCAATCTGGTTGAAGGTGTCCCTTCCCATGGCAGGGGGATTGGAGCTAAATGACCTTTAAGAGTGACCACACACTGGAACAGATCATCCTGAGGGGTTGTGGAGCCTCTCTCAGTGGAGTTATTCCAGAACCATTTGGACACAGTTCTGTGCTATGTGCTCTGAGATGTCCCCGCCTGACCCACTGTGGTCCCTTCCAGCCTGACCCATTGTGGCATTCTGTGGTTCTGTTTTGATTTGATCAGAACTTTGGAAAAAGTTTTGGAGATAACAAACTGAGAAAGAGTTAAAGTTGCCATAGAGGAGAAGCACATCTAGACCGCAGAGACAAGAATTTAAAAACAAGGTTTATAAGTAGCAGAGATATGGAGAATCTTGCCATTCTCCTAGTTCTTTGCATTTATATCTGTCTTTTTTTGAAGTTTTCACTTACCTTCATTTGTTTTACCCCTGTGTTTCCCAAATAACATGTAACCCCAACCTTTTCTTTTTGTCACCATCTTGGCTAAAACAGCACTCACATGGCAAAAATCACTTAGTTGGTGATTTTCAGTTGCTTCTGCCAGAGTAGAAATCACATTGTATTCTCCAGGGGAAAGAAAAGGAATGAAAATCCCTTTCCTGGAAGCTTATCCTGTTTCTGTTCTGCATTTGTAACTCTGCACAGATAGTCATGAAGTCTTCTGTTAGACAGCAGACTTTGAGGGCAAAGATCTCTGGAATGACGAAAAAGCAAGGGAATAGATGAAAAAATACAGGAAAATACAGGGTGACACAAAGAGAAATGGGAAAATGATTAGAAAGAACTGACATTTTGGGGAAAAAAACCCACCCAAACCAACTTATTTCGAAGTTCTCTACTATGAATCCTTGTCAGAAATTTGATAGCTTTTTTGTTTGGTTGGTTTTCTCTATAAATGCATGAAAAGTTCAGGTACAATTGAGTCAAGTGCTGCTCATGGCAATCAAGTACAATAAAAAGGTAAGCACTATTTCAAGTCCCAGAACATTTGTCTTTTAGGTAAAGGCTGGCCAACAGGAGCTTATTCAGGGAGGACTTGCAGACAGCACCTTTAGAATGTATCAGGAGGTTAAACACTTTCTTATTCCAGTCATACTTGCTGCTCTCTTGATTTGTTAAGCATCTCCTGTTATCACAGTAATAGCAGTGAAGGTTTTTTCTAAGTAGACAGTGATAAATACTTGTTGGATTTAATATCCCAATGATTGCATCTTAAATGACAGTTTTGAAAGAGTCCAATAAAACTGTATTTTTTTTTCTTCTTTAAATTTTAAGTGAAGGTTACAAAGCCAGAATCTTAATTTCTTACAGAAAACAGGCAGATTTTTTTTAAAAGGTTTTAAAAAAACTTTTAAAAAAGCAGTTCTTCATCAGCAGAAATGCCAAGATCTTCCTTTACTCTTGTCTAAGTTTAGGGAGCTTAGAAAATTTATAGTTAAAACAGAGGGACAAATCTCCTTCAATTTCAAAACAAATTTTAATTAAGATATGATAAATGGAAGGATAACAGTTCCTAGCTATAATTTATATATATCTATATATTTAAGATAAACAAAAACAACCAGAACTAAACGAGTAAAATAGAAGAAAAACCTGAGCAAAACCCCTTCCCTGCCCCAGTCTGTGTCCCTAGCA
>VXAU01005660.1:19361-45592 GCA_013399695.1 Formicarius rufipectus
GAAAAGAAAAAAACAAGATAAAGGTGCTCTCCAGCTGTACATTTGTAATCAGTTCCACAGCAATTTCAGCTATTTTCTGTACTCTGAGGGCTATTGTTGTGGTGATCTGAACTAGAGAGGTTAAACCTAAAGCACCATTGTAAAAAACACAGAAAACCCAAGTTATTCCTTGATCTCTGGACTACCTACCTGGGCAGCGCAGGGAAAGAATAAAAAGAAACTCACTGTGTCCCACAGTAAAGCCATGGCTGCCTCGAGACTGATATAGATTATTAGTTAATCTCTAAATATCCGGAGGCAGTTTAGTTTGCCCTCCTACTTTAGAAACATCTGCCACAATGAAGGCCTGGCAACTGCTCCGAAACACCTCTGTGCTTAGATGATGCTAATGTGCTGCAACAGAATTTCAGCACTCAGCATTAGTTTGCTCTGGTGCATATAAAAACCACAAACGAGAAGTAATTTCTTCCAAGAGCGCTGTAATCGCAGTATTTTAATGAGTGCTTTACGTGCTTAGTAGATTAATCACCCCCACATCACCACAGGTGAATCAGAGCTTAAGTCAGTTCAGCAGTTCAGCTATCTGGGAAGCATCATTTCCTGGGATGGTAAGATTGACAAAGGGATTGACAACAGGTTAGCAAAGGCATACAGAGCTTTTGGAAAATTCCATAAGAGAGTCTGACGCAATAAACACCTGAAGAACAGTACAAAGATCAGTGTCTACAGAGTCATCGTACTGTCTACTCTTCTATGTGGGTCTGAATCTTGAGAACACATGCAGAATCAGTCTTGAGGAGAAAAGACATCACAGAAAGAACCATGACTTGATAGTGCCACCTACAGAGACTTTCTGCTGTGTCTTTTGCAACCAGACTTGCCTGTCTCGCATCGGCCTTATCAGCCATCAGCACTTGCAGTAAGCATAGGTAGACCCCTTCCCAAATCTTCATGATGATGGTGATGTCTTGTTTTACTCTTCAAACTTGTTAGGAAAAAAAAAGAGAGTGGCAAAGAAGGGAAAGTGTTAGGAAAACCTGAAATTAAAGGAAAATCTTCCCCTGAACCAGATCTTGTGAGGTGCTGCTGATTTGTTTAGTTTACATTGACTGCAAGATGAGTTTTCCAGATGAAATTTAAGCCATAAATGGGTGGAAGGGGAAGCTTTTATGATTCAGATAACAAAATACAACCTTGTAGACTTTTATCTCCCTGATTTTTACTCCAGATATTTAATAAAACAGGAATTGGGTTCTTACCTTCACCTAGCTTCTGTAGATTTTTTTTTTTCTTTTATGAAAGAAATATAAAGGCTTTTTTTTGATGGTTGCTGGAGGCTGAGCAGGTGTTTTGAAAGCAGACCATCTTCTACATAAGCTTTTGTCTGGGAGCTGAGAAAATATCAGACTGTGTCTTAACCTTGAGGTTTCCTGTATCACCTGGAACAAGTCACATATGACACTGGATGCTATAGTGTCTCTTCAAATCTGTTAGATCCCAGAAAGACTTAGTACTAGAACTATGAAGACTGTGGGACTTACACAATATAATGAGAATGGTCAGGAAATAAAAAACAAAACAAGATGAATGGTTGTGAGAGAAGGTCTAACATAAAGCTCCCGACATGAAAGAATGACTTAAGGCTAAACACCAAAAAAAAAATCCACCCCCCCAAAAAAAACCCAATCCTTGCCAATTATCTTCTCAAGAAATGCAAACCCCTGGTCCAATCAGTTTAGAGGTTTAACTATTGCAGTGTGTGGTGTGCAATACTCTATCATTCCTCTTCATCTGAGGGAATTATGTCCTCTCCAAGACACTCAGAGTCATGCTGGGGCTCAGAAAACTTGAGTTGTCTCTAGGTTTTGGCCTCGAATATTGAAAGAATCAAATAATCTTTTTGGGACGGGCTATTCCCTGCAGGGAAAATGGATCTTAGTTATGGAAATCAGACTCTAGAGGAGCAGGCTCTTAAACTTCTGTCTTTGGACAAAACTTGTATGTGATCCTGAGCAGGTAGTTCGTTTCTGATTTATAGCAATGGCAATGTTTCCTCACTCTTGGTCTTTATAAGCTCTTCCAATGATAGGACAAGGTTTTGAACCTTTCTTGCTGTATGTGTTTTGTTGCTGTTTCAGAACTCTTTTCAATATCAGTGTTTCTGCGGGCACCGTTTTCCCATGGCTGTCACTCAGTAGAAATAGATCATAAATTTAAAAAAAAAAGGGGAGTTTCATGAAGAAGAAGAGTTCCAGAGCAATGGAATCTCAAGATATAACGTGAATAAAAATGTTGGGGCAATAAAGTCCTTGATATTTCAAAAGAATACTGAAGGTGAAAACAGAAAATGGACTTTTTCTTGCAGTGTTCAGAACACAAGCATCTTCAAAGTAATGATAAGTACACTTTCTAAAAGCATACTTTTAAAACATTTAATGCATTTAAAACCTTTGTTTTTAATAAACCTCTAAGTGCTAGATTGTTTTAAAAGTACACTTTTCTGAAAGTCTCTTTAACCATTCAAATAATAATCATTATTTTGTCATTTATATGTATTTTGGGCTACATAGTTATTCTAGAAGAAAAGTGATATGTTTGGAATACACATATAAAACATTCATTATGATAAAAATATCATAAAAACAATCTTTTGGATTTATCAAAGAATCTCTTTTTGACAGTTTTCACTGCAACTTTCATAGAAAATACTAGATATGCAAGTGATTATTGAATTTAATTAAAAGGAAACTTTAAAATAATTACATTTGATTATTGACTTCTTTACAAAAATACCAATAGGGGCTACCATGCTTGGTGTCTACTAAAAGGGAAAATATTGGATTCTTAAAAAGTTTTCTCTGATTACTTTGTTGGGGTTTTTTTTGTTTGTTTTTTTGTTGTTTTTTTTTTTTTTGGTTTGGTTTGGTTTTTTTGGGGGGGTTGTTTGTTTTTGTTTGTTTCTTGTTTGTTTGTTTGTTTGTTTTTTAATGGAAGTGATCAGGAATGCTATATATCTAGAAGACCATTTAATAATTTTTATAAGAAGTCAAGAGTCTTCCTATCCCAGGAATTCTTCTGAAAAATTTTAATTCTCCATTGTAGTGGTCAGGCACGGTCCCCATTTGTGGGGGGTCAAACAGGAATGTTTATTGAAATTACAAGATGCGATATAAAGGTTCAACGAGTAAATATTCATCTCAGGGGCTGGTTTTATGCTAAATATGGGAGGAGATGTTACAACTATGAGATTACATTATGGTTGCTATGGAGGTCAGTCAGGAATGAGAGGTCAGAAGAAACAAAGGCACTTTATACATGAAAGTTCATTTAGTTTAGGAGGAGTACACAGAAGCCACATATCTTGTCAGATGTAGGTGGCTTTGGAGATATCTGAAGCAACAGATGTCAGCAAACTTGGTTGAGTTTTATCAGGCTTGGGGCACTCCCAATATACTTTCCCAAGGCTTCTTTGACTTTCCAGTCAGCTTTCTTGAAGCCAAGATATTTTCGAATCCCGTACTCCATCACCTTGAAACATCGTGTTTGCTGTTAGCCTAAAAACTATTCTATAACAGTTCAGAATTATCCTATTCAACTCTGAAAATTGGTCCATTTTTTTTAATTTATTTTATTTTTATTTTTACACCTGACTTTTAAATTTTAAAAATAAGAATTATGGTAGCAACCTTTCCTCCCAACCTACTAACATTTTCAATGATCTAAAATAACATCAGCTATATGAAAAGATTTGGAGGAGACATTCTTCTAAAGTCCAGGTCAGGTTGGCTGGAGCTCTGAGTGATCTGCTCCAGTGGAACACCTCCCTGAACACAGCAAAGGAGTTGGAACTTCTAGTTTTAGTTCTTATCTTGTTAGTAATAAATTTCAGTATTTAGCCACTCTGAGTTTGTTTTGCCATTATAAAGGCATAAAAAGGCTGTTTTTTGCCTTTTCTCCTTTTCCTTTCCTTCTCGGAAAGGGGGGAGGGCCTGGAGGTTCTGGTGGACACTGGGTGAAAGCTGTCACAGCAGCATATGGAGGAACCCATTATGAACTGTGGCTTCATTGCATTACATAATGAAAGAACAACAGCTGAAATATCTTGCAGGTGACTGCAGAGTGGCAGTTTCATAAAACTGAAATGAAAAATAAGAAAAACAAACCAAGGGGGAAGATGAGAACTCAAGATTTGGTAAGAATAATAATATAAATTCCTTAATGTACAACTGCCTTGACACTTCTACAGCACTGATATTTACAGTCCATGTCTCTTGACATGTTTTCATCTCAGTGCATTTCCCTATGAAGATGTCTTGTTATTTATTAAATTTATTAAATGTTTTGTTTTCCACTTTAATGCCACAGGTACATAAGACTGCCCAACTACCCCACTGGCTAGCACATCTCTGTTCACCAACATTTTCACCTTGTACCTTAACTTCTTAGAGTTGTGACGTCAATGAAGGTTTGAAATAACAGATTTAATCAATGGTTGGTCTCAAAAAAGTCATATATTTCTCTGCATTAATGTTACTGTCTCTTCTTTGAAATTTTCAGCAGGAAGACAAAGTTATGTAAAAATGTTAACACAGTCTGGATCACAAAGCTGTTTTAAAACGGTTTTGGTAAGTTCTGCCAGGACACACTGTTGACCACAGCAGTGATTATGACCCCCTCCCTCTAAACCTAATTCTTCTACAGGACACAGAAGACTCGGCAATTAAGTGTCATTAGAAGTCAGGGGAGGGGGGGTTCAGGCTTAAGCACCTGATTCCCTCTTGATCCATCATCAAAAATGTAGGCACTCACCTACACTCTGAACTGATGAAGTCGAGTGCTTATTCTGTGGCACTTACAGAGGTGGAGTGGAAAAAGGAATCAGAAACTCAGTGTGTCTTTTAAAATCTTGGGAATGTTGCAAGTCGGGTTTCACTGTTAGAGGATGATTGCTGTCTCCACTCTTGCAGGATAAAGTTAGGTTGGATGAGGCTCTGCCTCATAGCAGGAGTTTGGAATGTGATGATCTTGAAGGTCCCTTCCTGTGGGAATCAGAAATATCTTGGCTTCAAGAGAGCTGACTGGGAAGTCAAAGAAGCCTTGGGAAAGCATATCAGGAGTATACCAAGCCTGATAAACTCAACCAGTTTGCTGACATCTGCTGCTTCAGATATCTCCAAAGCCACCTACATCTGACAAGATATGTGGCTTCTGTGTACTCCTCCTAAGCTAAATGAACTTTCATGTATAAAGTGCCTTTGTTTCTTCTGACCTCGCATTCCTGACTGACCTCCATAGCAACCATAATGTAATCTCTTAGTTGTAATATCTCTTCCCGTATTTACCATGAAACCAGCCCCTGAGATGAATATTAACTTGCTGTACCTTTATATTGCATCTTGTAATTTCAATAAACATTCCTGCTTGACCCCCACAACTGAGGACCGTGCCTGACTGCTATACCTTCCAACCCAAACCATTCTGTGAGTCTATGATTCTACTGCTGGACTTTATATGTGTTTCCCCAGACATTCCCCATCTCTGTTAATTAATGCTCTATTCTGGTCTTATTTTACTGCTTTAATGTGACTTGTACTGTTCATTGCCTTCATTCTTTTTTTTTTTTAATGTAAATCTCTTTTCAAAGTGTATCTTTTCAAAGTGGATAGCTTGAGAAAAACACTCTGAAGAGGTCTCTCCATTTGAACTATCACTTTGATTGTTTGCACTTTCAACTGCTGTAAAAGTGACCAAACGATCTGTGTTTTAATATCCCAACTTTTTGGTGGACCTGTAGTGCAAATTGTTTTAACTGTTAAGATAATAGCTATTAATTTCTTTAAGCTATTAGGAGACTTCTCTTTTTGAGATACTTTAAAGAGAACCCCCCAACTCGAACCAACTGGCAACAGAAGGGCTGGATAGAGGTTTATATCAGCAATCCTGTTCAGGCAGAACTATTACAATGTTTGAAGTTTTAGTGGTGTCAGATTTGGACATTAGAAAAAGGTTCTTCTCCCAGAGGGTGGTCGGGCAATGGAACAGGTTTCCGGGGCAGCACTCACAGCACCAAGCCCGCCAGAGTTCAAGAAGTGAACATGGTGTGACTCTTGGGGTTGTTCTGTGCAGGGCCAGGAGCTGGACTTGGATGATTCCTGCGGGTCCCTTCCAGCTCAGGATATTCTGTGATTCAATATTTTTCTCTTGAGTTTTTGAAAGCTTCAAGGCAGCCAAGAAAAATGATTCTTGCATTGCTGCCACCCGACATCTGTTTGTCACACCTGTAAATTAACACCCACCACGTTCTCAAAAAGACTGTCAGAACACCATCATCTTGGCATTCTTTATGGAGCAGGGATTATAGGATTGCTTTTCTCCATGCAAACTATTTAACTCGGGGTTTCTCTTGTAAAGGTTTAAGAATTTATTTTTTTTCCCCACAGGACTCAATTCTAGTTTCTTTTTAAAACCCCATGTTGCTGGAGAAGAGTGCCAGGCCACTTCTCTCAACCTCCAAGTACTTGATAGACATCTAAAACCTTCATAAGCTTTGTAAAACATGAATGACTGGGTCTCTTTTTGTTGGTTTTTTATTGTTCCTGTGTTCCTGAAATTTTACCATTTAACCTGATTCTATTAGGTAATTCCATTGCTTTTAGTATCAACTGGATTTAAATTTTTTTACGTCCAGATATATCTACTCGTCTCTTCTCTCTCTGGAATCCTTTCTGTTGCATCCCAGTATTGTCTTTCTTCTTTATTTGTTCCTTCAGGTCACGGTTATTATTCTCTTCCAAACCGTGAACACCTTTTCTAACTTCTGAGGCTTCTTCCTTCAGATCAGCATCCTCTTTTTCCCTTCCCACTTAGTAACTTGAGCTGTTGAGTATCCAGCAGATGTTTTGACCACATGCTTGAAAATGTCATCATGGAAGTGAAATTCCAGTTGGTTAACTCCTCACACTTCTTGTTTTGGTTTGGTTTTGTTTGGTTTTTTTTTTTTTTCCTTGTGTGCTTGCTTGTTTGTTTAAGGGTTCCTTAGTAAAATGAGATGAAAATGAAAGAAATTAGTATTCGTAATATGAAGTAGCATTAGCAGTTCTATATTTGATGGTCCATGTAATTGAAAATAGGAAAAGGTTTTGTTCCATGCATATAATGTACAGATTTATTCTTTTGGTTCCTGGAAAGTAAATACTTCTTGAATGAAGCCCACACACCCCTCCATTATCTCGTTGAAGGAGCCAAGAAATAAATCCCAGAGAAAATGATGTAACAGGGGAAATGAAATGCCACATTGAGAGACACATCATGATAACCTTGGTGAAGCACACACCAGCAGTGATACCCTTTCAGCAGGCAGTTTAAATCAAATTTTCAGCATAATTTCAAATGAAAAACAATGCTGAACACTGAAGAACTTCACCACCCACCGTATTTTAGGTTTAAGAAAGACTACGCTTTTACACTTTCTCTTACTTCTATTTTCATTTAAAAAAAAAAAGAAAAGAAAAGAAAAGAATAAACAAAAGAAAAGAAAAAAAAAAGTTTATGGGAAGAAATCTTAAGCAGACCTTTAGTTGCCTATCTAATTCAAGGAGGAATGCTCCCTGAAGAAATATCTGGATTCCCTCTTTGATGAAGGGAGCACTTTGGCACAGAAGGCATAGGCAGGAAGAAGGAAAATGTGCCATTAAAGTTTCATCAGACTTTATGTCCCAGATATGTGCAGAAATAATCATTTCTTCGTCTTCTTGGCACAGACAGCCAGGTGCTATAAGCATTCAGACTAACAGAATTTTGGTTATCCACTCTGTTAGATGTTGGTGTCCATCTAACACAATAGATGTGTTATTTTAGATTCTTGGGAACGTGCTGCCAAAGTGCATCAGGAATATTTTGGGCTTTCCAATTCAAATTGCTGATCCATTATGTGTATTTTTCATAATTTCATATATTCTGTTGCAGAGGCTGTATGTTCACAAAGATGTACACAGAAGAAAAGTTTGCTGCATCAAGACCTGATTTCAGATGACAAATTTATCCTGCCTGTAATTTATATTTGTACAAGAAAAATTGCCATATAGTTAATTTTCTTAATAACAATAAATCATCAGGTATAGATAAAAATCTTGTAAACTGCAGGAAAAATTATTTTTCCCAGCACTCCATTACAAGTGGTGGTTTGGATAATTAATAGGGCTTGACTTCTTTGTGATGTAAGTGTCCCTGAGTATTAGGTTCTATCAAAGGCAGGACTGAATAAATATTCATGGCAGTGGCTACTCATCAAGATAAGGTCACGTAGACAGTGTTCTATTAAAAATACATTTAATTTACTCATAGTTGCCATCCAACATGTGAGAGAATTGATACTCTGACCAGTAGCCTTTGTCAAGATTCCTGGGGAGAGGTCAGGTAAAATCTTTGGGTCAAAATGTCAATTATCTTGCCTAATGGATGATACCTGGGAGTGTTCAGTCCTGTCTCCCAGCAAACGGATGGTCTGTCTCAGGGAGGGGTCACTGTCATGAATATTTTATTGAGTGTTCTAATTGAAGTAAACTACTAAATTGCAGCATACATGTAAAGCACTGCATTTGATGTTCCCAGATGCAGTCAATGGGATATAATAGTGTCCTGGTTATAGTGGGCAGAATCAGTTTGTCACTGTGTGGGTATGTATTCCAAACCCTTTACACCATTTTTCTCATGTACTGCTCACAATGGACCATTGGCAGCAGCTGCCCAGGGCACACAAAACCCCTCAGCCCACAAGCTGGATGTTTAGGAACTTCTGGGACATAAGGAAGTGTTCCTGTCTTCACACCAATGACTGAGAGATTAGACTCTCCCCCCCAGGGAGCCATCAGAACCTTCACACCCACCTGAGGGATCATGTCTGCTCATGGGCCATCAGGGATGCCAAAAGTATGCCATGACTGACCTCAAAGAGTAAATCACCCCTTGTGAAATTCCCCACCCTAGGGAAGGTACTGGGCATTCGCAGCTGAGCCCAAGCACATATCAGATTGGGGTTTGGGGACTGGTGGGACCACAGGTCAGATGCAGAGGAGGACCAGAGCCTCAACAGGCCTGTGACTGCCATTCTCAACCAGACTGACCATCATCCTCACCAACAGGTTTCTTCTTTCTTTTTACTCTGAACTCAGGGGCTCAGAACAGGAGTTGGTGTGAGCTCCATTCTGCTCATGCCCCACTGTGCTGGTCTGCACATCTGTTTTTGTGGGTCAAAGGGATTTTTCCTTCTGTATCAGTGTATTTATTGTGATCTTTTTATTGAATTGGTTTTCTGACTTGCAATCCCATTCTGAGTTGGGTTCATTTCTCCTGCCAGTTTAACTTTTAAACCAGCACAGATTCCTATCAATAGCAAATGGAATTAGATGAAATGTTCTAAAGATCTAAAGATACCGATCCTTAATGGGGGGAAAACCAAACCAAACCAAACCAAACCAAACCAAACCAAACCAAACCAAACCAAACCAAACCAAACCAAACCAAACCAAAACAAACCAAAACAAACCAAACCAAACCAAAACAAAACAAAACAAAACAAAACAAAACAAAACAAAAACAAAACCAAGAAACAAACAAAAACCATCCCAACACAACACAACTTCATCAAAACCATATTGTCACTTGGCTTTAGGCCTTTTACTGATTGCCAAAGTCAAATTCTGCTTGCACGTATTCCCCTTCATAAAATATGCAGTTGAACCAGAAGATACTGAAATCAAAGGAATTGCATCCATCAACTCCAATAATTTTTAGAGAGACCAGTATACAATGTGTTCACCTTTTGTTATTTCAAAGCATTTCCAGTGGAATATGGGGTTGTTGTTTGCCTCTTTTTTTTCTTTTTTTTTTTTCTTTTTCCCTTTTTTTTTCTCTCTTTTTCTCTCTTCTTTTTCTCTCATCTTTTTCTCTTTTTTCTCTTATTTTTCTTTCTTTCTCTCTTTTTCTCCCTTTTCCCCATCTTTTGTAGCAAAGCTGTCAGCATTTGAAATAATAAATTATATTTAAATATCATTTATGATGTCAGAAATGCCTATTGTGAGTTGGAGTGTGCTATGGATTTCATTAATGGTCATTGAACAATAACTCTTGAGGAGACTGAGCTGTTCTGTGATTTTATTATAAAGAGGTTTTGTAAAATAGAAGATCTTATAAATTACAAGAATGAAATCATTCTCATTCTGTGTCTGTCAGATATGGTATTGCAGCTCTGGCCTTCAGTAGGTTGAGAGCGGAATCCCTGATATTCTTGGACAAAGGTCAAAGAGGAAAGAAATGTTTTACAAATGGCAGATTCTTACTGATGTTTGGCAGTCAAATTTCTATAAATTGTTCTCTATCTATGACAGCTGAAAATGCACATATATGCTTCACATTTATTTCAGGTGATCACCATAAAATAGGGAGAGAAAAAAAAAACAACCCTTATCCACATCTTGGCATGAGAATGAAAAACTTATTTAAAATTTTCCCTACCTTAAGATCAACTCCATAATTTTAAGGACATTAGAGAATCTTTAGTCATTCAAAGAGCCATTGTATTTTAATTGTAATTCAAAAATTAATAATTCAAAAAATCATTATAATTGAAAAATTAATATCATGCCCAGATTAAAGTATTATTTCAAGTACCACTTTGTCACTGTATTCATTATTTCCCTTAAATCACAGCGAGCAAAAATAATACAGCTAGACTCATCTGCATTAGAAGATACATTGAATTTAATTGAAATAATATGAACTTCATAAGGAAGATGAAAATGCCCGACCTTCCATCTTACAGTTTCTGATAGAGTAATTCAATTTATTAACACTAGCACTGCTTGGCTTCAGTTACAGCAAGGAATTGAACACCATGTAACATCTGCAACTTCAGTATAGGACAGAGAAGAAAAATCATTTTTCACAGCCTTTCTTTTTGAGCAAATTGCTTTTTGAGCAAATTAGGGAAATTAGGGCAATTAGGGGGCAGAGAAAATGGAAGTTAAAGCAGTTGGAAGCACAGAGTGTCCCAGCCATGAACCTTGCTCAGAAAGCTTCACAAAATGTAGTCAAAGCAAAGGCATGACTGTGTGTTGCATGTTATTAATTTTTTAATTTCTCAATTATCAAGAAATCAAACATTTGAAAATAAAAATATGTAATTTCAAAATTTTTTTTCAGTAAATACACCCTAATGTGTTACTCTACAGTAGATCCTATCAGACATTGCCTTCTGAAAGGTGTGTGAAGAGGGCACACTGAAGGCAACCTCTGTCCCATTAAAACACCGTTTTTTAGCATCTCATAGGATTGAGCTGACTTTAATTTGCTTAAATAAAATTATATCAATTATATNACAAAACAAAAACAACAAAAAAACTGAAATGAAAATATTTCTCTGAGTACTGGGGAGATTTCTAATATTTCTCCCACTGAAGAAGTGTTAACATTTTTCTGTGCTTTTGTTAACAATTTACCTCTCCTGTCCATGATTACGCTGCATTTTCTGCTTTACAAGGGGTGCCGTTGCTAGTTACTTCCTCAAAAATATTCAAATTACTTTGAGCTTTTATGTGAGAAGTGCATGTCATGGCATTAAATTTATCTCAGCATCCAGCAAAAAATATTTGGAAATGTGTTTCTGTTTGCTTTTCATCCTGGTTTTCCGAGGTAAAGATTTCAGGATTGTGAGCATCTCGTGGGCATGCAGTGCCTGCACAGCAGAACAAAAAAGCAATGCATTTATTCAGTTTCTGCCTGCTAAAACCAAGTTTATTCATCTCCATATATAGTCCTGTATCTATACTGTATTTTTAGCTCAGTCTCTCTATAGCAACCTCTTTTATGTTCATTTAATGGTTGTTTTGTGTGGAACAAAAGAACAGAAAAGATAGAATTCTAAACTTTCTACAGTCTACAGTTAACAAATATGAGAAGTGTATTCTTAAAACTTTAACATTCAATCAGTGTTTAAACTCTGAATTTATCTTAGACAAGGACAAGTGAAGAATGTCTTGAATAATAAAAAACATTTTTAATTCCTCAGTATTCAGTTCTGTTCAAAATTCGAGCCTCATTTCATTCTTTTTATCAATGTGGACAGATTATTTTCCAGTTTTATTTGAAAACATAAAAAATTCTTCAAGTTAGGCTCCTATGCAGATATAATGTTAAAATAGCATGGTTATCAGTCCTAAAACAGCCTAGAATTTTTATCAAGGAATTTGTGGAGCTTCATTTCAAAATAAATGCAGAATGGATTGATTAAGCAGTACTTTCCCATTTTATCTGCACACAAACTTAGCTGCATAAATCCAAAGAAACCAAGCAATATAAACAGAAACTGTAAAAAACAAACAAGCACAAGGTCCACACAATCAAAGGAGTAAACTGCCATAACCAGAGGTCTTATAACTAAGAATAAGAATCCTCTACTTTTATTTCCCAAGGTATTCTGATTTTCTGCAGGAACAATGTATCTCATTTTGTACCTGACCTCGTGCATCCCTAGCCATATCAAATGCCAATGCATTAGAATTTTATTCTAAATATGATTGACTAAAGGGCTTCCTTTCATCAGATCTTATATTATCTCACTCTTTGACTTCTTTAAGGACCGCCTTTCTGACTAAGGATGGTGACAAGGTCAAACATCAGTCAAAAAAACTTTGGGCAACTTGTATCTCACAAATTTTGTTTTAGGATATTAAAGCTTAAAGAAAATGGTTCAGTCTTACTTCGAGGAGTCATTTCACGCCTCTGAACAGCTCAAAGGTAACAGCAGATTTGACCGGCGATATTGGACCATTTAAAGAACATACAGGCCAGTCTCCCCACTGCTGCCACAGCACCAGCAAACCCCACCAGACTTTACAAAAGGCTCGTTCAGGTGATTGCCAGGAAGACATGGAGCTTCTCCCTTCAACTCATTGCTTCCCAAAGCAGTCACATTATTGCTGCCTAAAATTCATGTCCTGCAAAATATAAGGACTTTTCTGGGAGTTCACACAAACAGGCTTGATGGGATGTCTCTTGTTTCCAGTGAGTGCAGTTTACACCTGGTATTTCTGTGAGCAGCAGAGGAAGGGAAAGCTGAAGTCTAAAATGGGATTTTTTTCAGGCAGTTGAAGCAGACTGACAGTCTCTTGTACCACCATTTTCTGTGCTATTGTTTTTCCACCAATATATGTCGGCAATTGTGGCAGTTTTCACTCGGTGTCCACCCAAACCTCCAAGGCTCTCTCCCCCCTTTCCCCCTCCCCTTCTCAGAGGGAAAGGAAAAGGAGAAAAGGCAAAAAACAGCTTAGAGATAAGGACAAAACAAGCTCAGAATGGCTAAATACTCAAATTTATTACTAACAAGATAAGAACTAAAAAAGTAAGAAATAAATCTGTCTTAAAACCACCTTTCTCCTCCCACTCCATCCTCCTTCCAGCAGTTCAAGGGAGCAGGGAATGGGGGGTTTGCAGTTGGTTGTTGTTTCTGCCATTGTTGTTGTGACTTCACCCCTCAGACAGTTCTTCTCAATCTGCTGTCCTGTGGGTAACCCATGGGGTGCAGTCAGGTCTCTGAACCCCGATGGTCTCCGTGGGCTGCAGGGGCACAGCTGCTCTGCCACAGTGCTCACCACGGGCTGCAGGGGGGGCGCAGCTCTGAGTCTCTCTCCTCCTTCCCTGGGATCCCTCCCATGGGAGACAGTCCTCAATAGACCTCTCCAAGATGAGAGAGGGTTGTCTCCCTGGGCAACACTTCTACCTGGGGAAAATCCTGCTCCAATGTGGGTCTTCTTCTCCACGGGCCACGGCCGCAAGTCTCCTGCCGGATCTCATTCCATTCTGGGCCTCCGACTGGGTGACAGCTGCTTCCCGCATCCACCTGCTCCAGCATGGGCAGCAGGGAGTCTGTGCTTCTCCACGGGCTGCAGGGGGGTCACAGCTTTGAGTCCTTCCCCCCTGCTCCAGCATGGGGTCCCTCCTCCTCCTCCTCCTGCTCCAACCTTGGTCTCTGCATTGTTATCTCATCTCTGGAATTTCCAACTGCACCACACTCCTAAATTCTTAACTATGTTATCACAGATGTGTGACTATGATTCTTAATTGGCTCAACTTTGGCCATCAGGCAGGAAGTCCCTCCTGGACCTGGCTATCATTGGCTCCAGATGACAGGAGAAGCTTTCTAGCATCTTCTAACAGAAATCATCCTGGATAGCTCCCCCTTCTACCAAAATCCAGGATCAGAACCACTTACTTAAAGCACTGAATTTAATCAAAATATTTTGGAGGAATAGGCAGAGACAGAAGGGAAACAGGCTTATAAAATAAAACCCTTTTTTTTTTGTCTTCAACTCCTTTCCCTTGTTTTCACTAATAAATTATTTAATTAAACTTGCTCTTAGCTCTCTGCACAGCCAGTTCTTAGGACACTTCTATGATCAAAATTTACTTTGGAAAAAAGGTTAATGAGGCTGGCAGCAATATCACAAGACTGTGAGGAAATAAGAGAAAACATTGCTTAAGGCATTGAGTAACTAAATTTCAGTACCTCTTTAGAGAATCACTTCCATTACACATTCCTTATGTCCATATGAAAAAAATCTCATGTTCTTGGCTATGGTGTAACTCCATCTCCAAAGAAGAGCTGTCAGGTTAAGCCATCCCCTGCTGCATTAAAGAGCTCAGAGAACAAGAGCAAAGTGTTTTTATAGGGAATGAAAAATTCATGGCAAAGGAGAAACTTGTCCCTGTAATATAATATTGGGCAAAAGATAGAAGAAACCACTTAGTATATAGAAATACATCAATCATATATGCCCAGACTTACTAAAGACTGCTAGCCTAAAAGGCGAGTAAAACAGGCAATTATCAGTAGTTCAATAAGGACATAGTCAAAGCTTTTAAAGTAAAGGAAGTGCTTAATTCCTTATTTCTTTCATGAACTGTGACTGGTGGTTTTTTGTTTTGTTTTGCTTCTTTATTTTATTTTGGTTTGGTTTTGGCTTTTTTGGTTTGGTTTGGTTTTGGTTTTGTTTTCCAGCTCTATAAAGGTTCTGCAGCACCATGGACAATTCCTGATGTGTGAGATTATCAGTGCTAATTCACATACTGAGTTATTGCAAAACTGTTTTATCAATGGCAATATCCTCACTACATTCCACAAAGCAGTCCTGTTCAGCTTAATTTTTATCATTTTAAGATTTTCAACCTAAGACCCTGTTTCAGAGATTTAATCTTTGAACATCACACAAATGTCAATCACCTCTGTTGTATGTTCATCAGGTCAGTGCAATTCAGTGCTGACAACAATTAAGTAACCATAATGTACCACTTTTTCATTGCCTGTTATTTTTACTAGCAGCAGATTCAGAGGGCATTTATTACATTTAAATTTGTTCACTTAAAATACTCTCTAGAGGCTGATCTTTAAAATAATATGTATGTTTCCCATGCACAGTTATAAAGAAACACTGCCCTCTTCTGACAAAACAAGTTGAATTCCCTTGGAGATGTTTTATTTTGGAAAACCAAACTGGGTAAAAACACATCAAAATTATTGTTTTATATAGAAATAAAAGACTCTGTGCTGTGTTCAAACAGCACATTTGAAAACGTTCATTTCCATATTTCTTTTTTTGTTCTTTCAGCTCAATCTGTAGAGTTTCTCTTTTCCCCAGTTCAAAGAGACATTTCAGAACACTTAGCAAAATGGAGGCACATTGCAATAATTTTGTTTTATAAACAAGCACATCTAATTTTGCAGTTACTTTCTTGTGTGAGGAGATTTACCTATGGCAGAAATTTCACAAATCCAAATTCTAATTTTTCTTCTTTATATGTTCATGTACTGTGACCTGTGATTAATATTCAGATTATTTTATCCATTTCCATACATTTGTATTTTTCTTCTTCCCTGGAGCAGAGGAGTACTTATAAACTTGTGACAACCTAATAGCTTCAGCATTCAAAAATGAAGCAATGCCAATTTTTCAATGAAAAGCAACATTTTCAAAACAATATCTTTCACACAATCTGCCTTGAATATTCACTGTCTAAGGTGTTCCATTGATATAAAAATAAAAATAAAAAAAAAAAAACTACCACTATGAGCCATTTCAGTAACGCAGTTATCACGAAAAGGGTCAACACACACAAAAAAACCCCACCCTCATTTCTTTTACCAAGCAATATCGATAACAAAAATAAGCTTTACGCATAAAAAAAATATGTACCCAAGATGTCTCTTAAAAGTTTTGGGAAAGACAAGACAATAAGGAAAAAAAATACTGATATTTCACAAGCACAAAACTTAAAATCTAAACCATTCCAGGATATTTGGGCATGTAACTTTTTCTCTAAGGCAATCTCCCCAGATCAGGATATTCTTTGAAGCAGTTTGTATCCCGTTACTTCAAAGATTTTTGAATTTGACTTCACTTAGTAAAACTTTTGAGACACACCTCTTTGGCTTAAGATATTCTAACAAAGCAGCTCACTTGCTCCAAAAGAGTTGTTTTTCATGAGCTGGACTTTTCTGCAGATGTTCCCAAATAGAAATTGTAAAATTAATTCAATTCAATAATTAATTTAAGATCAAATTTTTAAAATTTTCATGGAAGAATGTCAAAAGCACCAAGTTCTTTGCCAAAACATTTAAAAATTATATAAAATCAAAGTAAGGGTCAATATTCATGCCATAATCACAAATTCAAACTCCTTTTCAGACAACAGAAAGAAGATGAGATTAACTCAGAATCCAGTTAAGTACACAGTTTCCAACAGGTCTAACATGAACAGAGAGAAAAGCCATTTCAAATGTGTTTGGCTTTTAGTCTGGTGTTCATTTCCAGTTTTTTAGGTAGGTAAGTTAAACCTCCCTAAAGTATACGAAAAAGTGGCAGAATTTTTCTCCTACATTTGTTTTCTCAATGCAGCAGTACAAAGTTCTATCTTTTGGTTGCTTACAAAATATAGATTACAGACTCTCAGAGAACTCTACAGAGGATAAAACACAGGACAAAGGATGTCTTCTTTTTCTCTTCTCAGCTGGGAGTGGGACTGTATTTTACCTCTTGGAGTTTCATCCTGCCATTCATTGGTAGATTGTCATAGGTTTCTATGGCTGGATTTTGGTAGAAGGTGGGGCTATCCAGGATGGTTTCTTTTTGAAGCTACTAGAAGGTCCCCCTGTCCTGTGGAGCCAATGACAGCCAGGTCCATTGTGAGCAGTTCATGAGAAATAACAATGAAGTTTTAGAATACACACCCACACAATGACAAACCAGTCCTGGCCACAATAACCAGGACATCACTTCAATGGAACAAGGAAGAATTTGCAATTGCAGCTCTTTCTCAGAAAAAAACAAAAACAAACAAACAAACAAAAAAAACCCAAAACCAAAAACAAAAACAAACCAAAAACAAACAAACAAACAAACCTACCTAAAACAAAAACAAGCCTTTATGTAGCACAGCATTCAGCACAACGGTAGCACAGAAATGGAAAGGAAAAATTTCTAGAATTACTGCATCAAAAAGGTTATTCCTTTGGGACTTATTAAATAATGACATTCAAAATTAACCAAACTATTCATGCAAGTTTTCTTAACTACTTGAAGATATCAATCCTGATAACCTTTTATAATTACAGATGATATTCAATGACACCTTTTCGTCCCTAGATTTTCATAGGACTGTATATTGTTTCCCTCCATTAGAATTTCTAATCCAGAAGTACATTTTGGAAATGAAGTCAGGAAAGTTCCTAACTACTAAGATCAACTAGCAGACAAACAGCAAGGCATTGCTTGGTCAATAATATGTTGAATAATTTATGAATAATTTAGCCCTCGGTTTGAAGGTTGCATAAAGTATTTAAAAGTTTAAAATGTCCATTTATCTTGATTCAATCAATGCATGTTTATGTTGCTCCAATGGTTAAAAAGATTTTTTTCTGTTTAATTTTCCAGTTATAGCTCTTCAAAGTGTAAATTATCAATCTTTGCTCAGAAAAAGAAAATCAGGTAATGGAAAGTCTCTCTATAGAATACATCAAACGTGATCAAAGTACTCATTAAATAACTTGCCTATTCTATTCAGACAAGTTATACAATATTGGGCATATAATGCTGAACCTTTTTAAAGAACTAGGTTTCATTTTAGAGCATTTTTTTGATTTTGATGTTTTGCTTCACTACATAATCTTCCCCTCCCTATGTCTTTCAAAATTAATTTTATAGTCATAACACAGCTAAAGAGAATGCAACATGTGTCTTTGGCTCTGTGCTCAGACAAAATAAAAGTAATTCTTGTTTTCTTCACAGTTGTGGTATTACAATCCTTACCCTCAGGGAAAGGTGATGAAACAGTTAATGACAATAATGGCAAAAAGTAATGAGTGAATTCACTGCAAAAATAGTTAAGGGTTTTTTTTCCACAAGATGAAAGAAATTATCATGCATAATCAATGGCTAAAATTTTCAACTTACAAATTTAAACTTCAAGCTCCCATTGCCATGGAGATGTACAAAGAAAGCACATTTCAGAACAGAGTGTTTTAAATAAGTGGTTGGAATTTTCCTCATCTATTCTTTGTAGATTAGAATTATTCTTATGGTCTGTCGAAGCAGAAACAACTTGAATATGATGTCTTACAATAAACATAGTCAGTAGGAAATGCTTCATGCAATGTTTGCTTATTTACAAAGTGTTCTTGTAATAGTTCCCCAGAGAGAGGAAAAACAAACAAAACCCCCACAAGTTCCCAGAAACAAAATATAGGGTTTGAGATATGCTTTGCTTGTTACTCAGGTACGTTAGAGAAACACATGTCCACTTCTCTATGAGAGTAGGGTATTGCCCATAAGGAGACTAGCCGGAGTTAGACCTAAATTTTAATTAGAAATGTTCCTGAGCAAGAGCTTCGCTGAACTCAACATTTATTAAACACTTTCGATTTCATAAGCCTGTGCCTGTATTTGATGGTTAGTCTTTCCTTCCCCCTAAATCTGCACAGCTCCCAGAAGAACATGGGACCCAGCAGGGCATGGTGTCCTTGGCACTTCCATCTGGAAGTGGGTGCTTCTTGGTGGCATGGTGAAACTGTTTCTCCAGGAGGAAGAAAACTTTCTGGATTAAAATTCCATAAATAAATATGTGGCTTGGGACCACACAGAGCCTCTGCCCCCCTCTTGTGCTGTGAAGGCTTGGCTGTAAGCTTTCCACTGTATTCCAAATATTCTCCTGTCAAAGATGATGAATGATGACAAGAAGAAAAAAGTGAGCCTTTCCTGAGGTATGTGTCCTCTAGTTCCCTTGTCAAGGATGCTTTATTCTCACCAAGATGCCTTTTAGACCATCACAATTAGTTTTCAAAGTAATTTGTATGCATCAGTTGAAAATATTACTTCAAATTAACTTCCAGAGACACCGTGGTGTGATCAACAGGGTGCTAGACTGGGACATAGGGACCAGTTTAATTCTGGTTTTTCTATTGGCCTGATGGTTAACCTTGAGCAAGACAACATCTGCATGTTTCTATTAGTCTTTTAATCTATTTAAACTGTAAGGTCCTGGGGAAGGCATTGTCCCTTGCTTTGTGTTCATATGGTATTTAGCTCAGTAGGGCCTGCTGTAACATGCTGCTGCTGTAATTCATACCACTAAACAGCTAATACAAAAGGCAGACAGGTCAAAGATGCTATTCAGAGTTTCACAATTACTAAGGACAGAACCAGACTCAAAGGATTATCAGGTTTCATTATGCAATGAGATTCAAACCAGATGATAAACACAAAGTTAAACCCATCTTCAAAAATAATTTACAAACATGCAGCCTTCTAATTACTGTATTATTAAGAAAAAAAATTAAAAAAAAAAAATAGAAAGAAAAAAAGAATGTGGTGTGATGTCGGTCCCGTCCTCATTAATGTTCTAAGCTAACAAACCTGAAGCAAGAGCAAGGCCTAAAAGAGTTAACTGAATTAGTAAAGGTCCCTTGTTCAGTTAGAAAATTGCTAGATGCTTGTTCTGCCTGATACGTGATGCATAACTTGTCCTGTTCTATTTACTGGACCAAAACCTTAGAGGACTGCTAGGAGTGTTATACAATAAACCCAGTGGTCATAAATCAGAGTAACATGGGCATTTGAACAAGGTAGGAAGGCCTTGAGCCAAGGAGTTTTGCAAGCTTGACTAACCAGGGCACCTAACAAAGAAAGGTGAATAGGTCACAGTGAGAAAGAGAAGAAAATGACTCCTGAAGAGAGGCTGAAGGATGGACAGACCACCTAAAAACTGTGCCAAGAGGAGATCCTGAAAGGCTCTGCCCAAATTGCACCTCCTATGAATATGATAATTAAGTGTCACAATGCCATGAATATGTATCTTAAGATGTTGTCATCTTGAAAGTCAACTGGATAAATTACCTGGTTTCTCCTTGAAACTTTGGAGAGAGTTTGTGCCGTGGAACTGTCTCAGTCCCCAACATTGGCAATGAACACCTTTACTGCTTAAGGACAAAATTGCCTCTGGGCAGTTCATTTATTTTGTGCTTTTTGGCATCAAACCAACCGAACCCCTCTTCCTCCTGGCTCAGCCATCAGCCTTGAACAGTCAAAATGAAACCTGAAGGTCAGTTTGGATTCCTTCTGTCTCAAACATGATCAACACAGTCAACATCTGCACTTTCAGCACCTTTGCGTGCAGTCTAACCCTGCTCATCATGAAAGCTAGAAAATAAGTTGGGGACCCTCCCATAAGAATCCTGTGCTGCTGATGGAGAGGATCCCATTATTCCTTGGTGTGCACACCCTGCACCTCTGCAATGGTATCCAAGGAAAGCTGTTGGCCCACATGACAGAAACACATTGACGGTGACAGGGTGCTGATTTTTATATATGGATAAATCACTTCTCTCATGCACCCCCAGTTAAAATTAGCATGCACAGTACCATCCAGCACAGGATGAGTGTCAGTAACCATGGAGAAGCCCCCCAGGTTAGGCTTGCTGTCCTGGTTATAGTACCCAGGACCAGTTTGTCACTGTGTGGGTGTGCATTCTAAACCCTCTATGGCATTTTCTCATGAACTGCTCACAATGGACCATTGGCAGCAGCTGCCCAGGGCACACCTGACTCCTCAGGGTACAAGATGGGTGTTTAGGAACTTCTGGGAGATAAGGAAGTTTTCCTGTCTTCACACCAATGACTCAGAGGTGAGAACCCCTCTCCAGGGAGCCATCAGCACCTTCACACCCACCTGAGTGGTCACGTCTGCTCATGGGCCATCAGGGATGCCAGAAATATGCCATGATTGACCTCACAGAGTAAATCACCCTCGTGGAACTCCCCACCCTGGTGGAGGGACTGGGCATTCCAATCAGAGCCAAGCAGATATAAGCTTGGGGTTTTGGGACTGGGAGCTCTCTTGTCAGATCCAGGGGAGGACCAGAGCCTTGACTGGACTGAGACTGCCACTAAACTGCAACCATCATTTTCACCAGCAAGTTTCTTCCTTTCTTTTTCCTTTGAACTCAGGGGGCCACATGGTGTTCAGCTCAAGGGTTGGTGAGCTCCATTCTACTTGTGCCCCACTGTGCTGGGTTGCACATCTGTTTTTGTGGCACAAATGAAGTTTCCTTCTGTATCAGTGTATTTTGTGATCTTTTATTAAATTGTTATTCTGACTTGCAATCCCATTCTGAGTTGGATTCGTTTCTTCTGCCGGTTTAACTCTAAACCAGCACATTTGCTTTGAGCAGAAAGCATGCAAAGTGTTCTCAACACACCTTCCAGTCCAACTGCTAGCTGTAGGCATGACACCACACTATGCAAGGGAGCAGCCAAGGAAGGCTGTGAAGCTGTGTAGGGGCATTAATTAACAGAGGAGTTTCTCTTTTGATGTTATTTCACCAGAATACTGAAACGCTGCAAAATCATTCATTGCTGTGGTTCTCTTTCTGTTCTTACCCAAGACAAGTGGCATTTCCACTCAGTTTGTAACAAAACCAGCTTCTCTCAATAAACTGACTAGTCATGCTGAAAGGCAAAGTACTTACTGAAAAGAAAGCACAGAAAGGATAAAAATCAACACATGCCAGGGTTGCAAAATCCATTTCTGGTAACCAGGGTTTTAAATTGCTAACAAAACAAATGTGACATATATATTCTTTCTGAGCAGGTGCCACAAATCCATAAATCCAGCAGAGTGTTCCTTGACACTCTTTATTAAATATATAAACCTTTTGGGTTTTAATGTAGAGAAGTTGGAGGCCTGTTTTAATTGCTACCTTTTTAAATGCTAAAGAATATGTTTCTCATGCTCTTCTGAATCTCTTTTCAAGAATGAAATTTTAAGTTCCTGTGCAGAGTCATATGAAAATAACACTCAAACAGGCAGTTTCTTCATACTACACCAATACCTGCCAGCTTAGGTTTGCTTTGTGCCCGTCTGATATCCCGACTCCTCAGCTGGGTGAACAAAATTTTGTGAAGAGAGGAGAGGTGAGGAATTAAAAGATTTGCTTTTCAGATGAAAAAAAGAAAATAATTTATTTGTGAGGACTCTTCCCCAAAGAAACAAAAATGAAGCAAATTTTTGTCTTATTTATGTAACTACTTTTGTGATTTTATTCACTCCTGAATGGAAAATGTCCAAGGCATAAATGCCAGACTGCTAAATTTTCTCAAGTAATCCTCCTTTCTCACTGTAGGTATCTTGCAAGTTAAGATTGGATTATTTTTTGCAAATATTATTTTAAACAGTTTTGGTCCCAAACACTCCACTTTATGTAAGTTTTATATGAACTAAAAATAAGAAATAAATAAAATGCTATCTTATAGTAAGAGTTTAAAACATATTTTTCAACCAGGAAACAAGGTGACCTATGTAGAAGCACTACCAAAAATCCTATAATTCTCTACTGTAAGTTCATTAACTGCAAGTATACTAAGGTCTGGCAAACAATCCTTTTGGATGAAATCCTGATCTTACTAGAGTGAACAAATTTTTATTCCCAGTGAAACTCAGATTTCATACAATGACTGTGTGGACTTTATTGTTACAGTAGATTTATGCATATAGAAAATACTTCTCAGGAACAGGCCATTAAACAAGGGAATACCATACCTTATTCAATTATTCCAGCTAGAAATTGCTTCTGGTGTAACACTGCCAGCTTGTCTCTATTTTATACCAGACAATTCAACTCGCGCAGGATCAGTATGAAATTCAAAGGGAACAAACTCTTTATTTAAACTTCAGTGACTCCAGATGTTCGAAGAACAGCAAGGACTAACAGTTTACAGTCTTAGAAGTGTTACCATACTGCAGTGTATGAGTAGAACCCTAAGTAAAATCCCCCAACCCCCCATATTCATGGTAAATAATAATTTGATTATTTAGACTAAATTCTACACTTCTGAATGCAGGCTGGAATTTGAATTGAAAATATTAACAATAGTACTATAAATACTATACTTGTGATAGGTAAATAATGAGCACATCTTCAAATACAAACCTCCCTAAAAAGGGGGTGGGGGGAAAGGAATGGGAGGAGGGAGGGAGAAGTGCTACTGTTCATGATATAAAACAATTTGAAAAGTCAAAAAGTATTCCAAAAAAGTTTGAGTGAACTTCAGACCAACATCTGAGCAGTCGGGTGCTTCTGCACTCAGAATCGTTTGACCTTTTGCCTGTCATTAGTTTATGCCATCTTCCCCCACCATGGCAAACAGCAAGATGCCTATAAAACTTTCCAGCAGCAGACCTGAAGTCATTCCTCCTCTGTGTGATTCCTCTGATTTAATGGCCATGGAAAGTTCTGTAAGGTCATTAAACCCCTGTAGTTTCTAGCATCCTTCAAATGCCACAGAAACCAAGATTCTATGGACCAGTAAAATAGTTACCCATTATCCTCAACTTCGCTGCTACTTGTGCCTTGCTTTTGACATTGCTAGGATGACAGAAAGTATTTTTCCTGCTCCAAAATCACCTTTTTGGACCTGTCCCTGAAAGTTTTATGAAGCCATCCATTACCACCAACTCATATCGGAGAGAGAGAACTGACTCAGTTAATGTGATTTGGGTCATGAAACATCTGCAAAATGGGTACGTTATTCCCACTTCATGTTCTGAATTACAGCTGCTTAATTTCCTAACAAGGAATGGCAGGGAGTGTTATTTGGTTGTTTTTACTACTATTGCCTATTCTGTGGAAACAATATAAACTTCAGACTGAACAACTCTGCAATAAAATAGCAAGTCCAGTTCTTTTTATTGGCAGACTGATATAGGAGAATTTTCTCAGACTAAAAACACTTAAAAGCTCAACTCTGCCAGGTGAAGAATAATTCCAGCTGTTGTATAGGAACATTTTACAGGTAAACTGTACAATTTCTTCCCATCACCTCGGTATGAACACTTCTCATCTGTCTTTCTATGAGGAGCATGTTGTATAGCTCGCATGAAATATTTTGATATTTTAGATCTGGAAATTCTCTAGTAATAGTAGAATCCCTTAGCCATATCACATTTACTTTCTTTTAAATGAGATTGAAGAAATCTAGAAATCATAAGATGGAACTCTATATGAACTTACATATATATATATTCACATAGATGAAAAATATGCAAACTTTAGACATATGTATATATGCACTTAGACAAATTTACTTTTTCATTGGGATTGAAAATGCCTCTGTATGGCATGAAATTGCTTGTAAAAGGGCTATTGGCATAAGATTATCAGCCAAATTTAGTATTTACTGGCAGGCATATTCTTACAGGGGACCCTGCCACAACAGCAACCTCCAAAACCATTTTGCTCAACGTTGTAGTGTTGAACATTATTTATAAGACTACATGCAGAGAAAACATCAGAATTTTGAAATATAGGCTATAATTCCTCCTTTGAACAGTGAACTTGAGCAGCAAAACTTGAATGCAAATCACCTAATGATTTTCAAATTATTAAACATAATAATACATGAAGAGGCAGGGATGTAACCTCATTCATATAAATGAAGATGAAATAGGCTTTGTAAATAGCACTTTGTCAGTTGCCCCTCTGATAACGTCACCGAAAGCACATGGGTTTTCTTTAATAAAAGCCAACAGCTGTAAATTATTATTCTTTTATCCCTAAACATTCAAACAATGCTTTATTTCAAGAAAGAACAGAATTATAGAACTAGCAAAATATATTTTAAAAATTAAAAATGAATAAGAAATACAAATTGTGTTACTGCTGCAACCTTGTACTGGACACTTTTCTTCTTCTCTTTTCAGAACCCTTTCCTCATCTTTCAGAAAATCAAAGAGGCAGAATGCACACACCTCTGGGAATGGTTATACAGACTGGATAAAGATATGCAAGTGTCTCTGAGATGGCAGATAAACCAACAGGAAACTTTGTCTTTTTATTCCTTTATTACACCATGTCAGGGTCCAATTCCCTTTGACCAGGCTTTTTGAGATAACCCATGTATGGAGGGTGTACCATTTAATATGAAATTCACTAATTTGAAGATATGTTCATGAGATTTCTACTTTAGCAGAAAGATAAAAAATGTACTGAAAACACAACAAAAATGGAAGTAATATATAGCAAAATATAGCAATTCCAGTACACAATTCAATCATCATACCAATGTGATTCCCAAGAATATGCTCATTGTCATGACACTGGGTGTCTCCAACCTCCAGGAAGAGGCTGAAGACAGTTCACATCCTTTGCACTCCTCAGAATTACTTTGGTAGTTGTCCAGTTTTTGCACTCCTGTTGGGCCAAGCCACATGTTCACTCTCATCCCATGCTGGTCAGCCCAACTCAGGGAGACATTCACACTCTTCAATGAACTCTGATGCCAAAAATCACAAAATAAATTAACTGCCCAGATACAATTTGGCCCTTAAGAAGCAAAAGTGCTTATTGCCAACATCGGGGACTGAGGCAGTTCCATGGCACAAACTCTCTCCAAAGTTTCAAGGAGAAACCAGGTAATTTATCCAGTTGACATTCAAGATAACAACATCTTAATATACACATTCATGGCATGGTGACCCTTAATTATCATATTCATAGGAGGTGCAGTGTGGACGGAGCTTAGGGCAGAGCCTTCCAGGATCTCCTCTTGGCACAGTTTATAGATGGTCTTTCCAGCCTTCAGCCTCTCTTCAGGAGTCATTTTCTNCCTAAGTCTTTATAAACCCCTGGTTCC
>VXAU01005663.1:0-46517 GCA_013399695.1 Formicarius rufipectus
GCCCTCCATCCCACTGCCTGTGTTGCCAAGAAAGATGTTGAACAGGAGCAGCCCCTGTCCTGACCCCTGAGGGACACCACTTGTCACTGGTCTCCAAGTGGACAATGAGCCACTGACCACAACTCCTTGTTGTGCCATCCAGCCAGTTCTTTATCCACCAAGTGGTCCCTCCATCAGATCCACATCTGACTAATTTGGAGACAAGGATGTTGTGCAGGACAGTGTTAAACACTTTGCATAAGCCCAGGTAGGGGATGTCAGTTGCTCTGCCCCTGTCCACCACTGCTGTAGCCCTGTCATGGAAGATCATGAGACTTGTCAAGCACGATTTTCCATTAGTAAAGTCCTGCTGGCTGTTACAAATCACCTATTTGTTTTCCATGTGCCTTAGCATAGCTTTCAGGAGAATCTGCCCCACAATCTTGCCTAGCACTGAGGTGAGATCGACTGGTCTATAGTTCCCTGGATCTGCCACTTTCCCTTTTTAAAAATGGGAGTTGTATTTCCCTTTTTCCAGTCAGCAGGGACTGTAAAGTGCAAGAGACTGCTTATCCTGTCTTTCTGAGAAAAAAAATTCAGAAGACAGGCAGTATAAGTGTACAAATGAAATCAGAGGTAATAATGCTGAGAACTGAGAAGGACTAACCTTAGAAGAGAAAAGCAAAGAAACTTATTTGCTGGTAGCAAATTGGGCACGAATATTTCACCGAAGGTATACCCACTCACTAAAGGAAACTGCCAAAAGAAGTAGTGCATTCTCCACATTTTCTTGTCTTCTCATCATGATAGCCACTTCCAAATGTATTTTGGAACTGAACACAAATTCTGACTTCAAAAAACATGTATTACTGGGCTTACAAAAAGGGTAACTGGGACAAAGCATAGTATAATGATCTACTAGGGCCCAACATCCATGCTGCTTTTTTCCATTACTAGTTTACGTGATGGGAAAAAGGAAATATTCACATGTTTCCATATCCTTAGCCAAAATAAACATAGTTCCTTGCCAAGCAGTCAAAAACCTATAGTGCCCCAAGTTAACTAAGATTCATACACAAACCAGAATAAACTTTTATATAAAAGTGAAATGTGCAAATAATAGATATCTGACCAAAGTTTCCATCTCATATTATTCCCTTTAGTATTCTCTTTGGATGATCATTAGCATGAAGATGACAGACTCAAGCAGCATTTCCTGACTTACATATGGAGACAGTATGGTCTGTTCTAACACTGAAATTTTGGATATTTATCTACAAAAAGCTCAAAAGAAAATACAATGAAAATCCTTTGGCTATGCTGCACTTTCCAAAGATGTTTTAGAATATTTAGGCTCAAGTATTCAGGCAAATTTAACAAACACCACAGCTACTTGAGTTCATGTCAAAACCATGCAGACCAACACTCTCTTCCCAGTCTCTTACAGGTTCTGAGTAATCTATGAAGGATATGTGAAAAATATTTGGCCTTATAATTATGACTGCAAGAAAATTTCATTTTCTTAAATCAAATGGTTACATTTCACTCCTGACTTACACATTTTATGAATGAACAATAAACTTTTCTTTAAGACTGATACAATCTTTTAAAATAAACAGATAAAATGCCTTCTATCCTCTTCTGTACAAATCTGACCTATTTGACATATTCCTGTATGTAATTGTAACTATGAGCCTAAGAGAACTGCTGGACGTCTCTGAAAAGACCTGATGCCTCAGTGACAGTGGATCTATTAAGTAGGAACGTGCCTGGCCTATGATCTCTGTACTCTGCTGTTCAACACAGCTGCAAAACTCAGTTTACCTCTACAGACAAACAAAAAACCAAAATGGACTCCTTCATTAAGAGAAAGCATGAATGGGTTGAAATACTTCTTGGTTAAGCATAACTGGTTTTGCATCTCTTTTCAATCAGAAGTTTATATCATTTGAGACATTATAAAGTGCCACAGGTTATCAAAAGCAATCTTTAACATGAGCATTTCATACATGGATGTCAAATATTTATCTTAAGACAAGTCAAATCTGTACTACAAAGCTTAGTTGATACTATTTTTTGTGTGCTTTTGAAGGCCAACCTGTCATCCAAAAGTGTGTTAGGTATCAAATTACGAGGCACTGGCACATGTACATAGATAAGTGAAAAAGACAAAGGCATTTAAGGTAAAAATGGAATGATTTTTCTAAACTATTATTTAATCAAACGTAGTTTTAATTTGTCCCTGAAGTTATTTGCAAACCTTAGTCTCAGCCAAACTCAGGAACCACAAAACCCCAAACCAGAGTTTGTTATTTTATCTTATTTTCAAAGTAAAGCATGAAATAGCATTTATTGAAATTGATTCAACTGTTTATAATTAACAACCATGTGTCAAGCTCTTTCTCAAGTACTTTTTTGAAATATAAGTGTATGAGATGAAGTTAAAGACTACAGTAATGCACTGCATATTGTCATAAGTCATGGTTTTTTTACACCAAGAATCCAAAGCACCCTGCTCCACCCCTCAAAAAGCAGAGTGGAGTTTGCTCTGAGAACCACAGCACGCTCCTAAATAGAGATCAGTATATAGTTATTGCCCTTTCTAAGTTACAGTATAAAGAAAACTCCTACCCTCCTGAGGAGCGGATGCCTAACTACCTCTGCAAGAACTAGAAGGTCTCACTGAGAGTCTGCATGCCTAATCCTGTGTGTCACTGCAGAACTACTGCTGAGCTCCTGTTCTCCACTTGCTTCCCATGGAGCTCAAAGCTTAACTTGGCAGCCCTTAAAGTTCTCTGTGCAAACGGCTCAAACTGTTTATCATCACATTCTCCCACACACATGCAAAAACCCACAATGTTAAAAGTCATAGATACTTTTTTTTAAAACATGAATATCATGGAATCCATCACTCTTATAAGACAGTCATGACAAAAATGCAGTTTTATTGATGGATTGGCAAAAAGTTTATGTAACCCTAGACTCTTCTAGTGGAGAGTGAGTTGAAGAGCATAATATGGTTCACTGCACATTATGGAATTTTTTTCCTGTTTTATATGGTTAGAAGTGCTTAAAGCCTGAAAAGAGAACCAAGTGTACATGAGTTCTATTTTGGCATATTTTGCAAGAAATCAATATGAAAAAAAATCAGGTTTTAAAATGTCCTGCTATATAAAAAAAAATAAAGCTTTAAAATCAACGCTTTTGATTTGTGGCAGCATACATTTAAAATCTTAAATCATTCTAGACAAAGGATAATTATCACAAACTGGAGGACACAGGAGAAAGGAAAACAACCAACCTAATTGTGAACAGTGCTCAACACGAGATCAAAGTAGATCAGACAAAAAAATTAAATAGGAAGGAGAAAAAACTGGGAGAGAAATGAACTATGCAGATGTGAAAAACAGGCTAGCATAGAGGCAGATTGCTACACCAGTAGGTATGCCATAGAAAACTTGAAAGTAAATCAGTAATTTCTCTAGTGTTCTGTTCAAAACCTTTCAGAGAGAGGGAAATTAACTTTGGAAAAATTCCTCTTTTTCCAGTCAAGTCCACCTGACCCTAACAATGTAAGCAGAAACAGTAATATGTAAGTCCTTGAAAATACATTTGAAGGAGAAAAAGCATCTGATGTTGTATTTGAATTCAGCACGTCAGATTCATCAATTACAGTAAGTTCCCAAGGAAATAGTAGGAAGAAACTTCTTGTTCTGCATCAGGCTATTCTGCTCACAATGGAAAAAATGGTACTAGTGGAAGTAGTAAAACACTGACCACACAAGCTTCACTTCCTTCCATATTGAAGTAGAAACTGTTACTAGCAACATGTTCCAAGAGAATGCAAGGTCTTAGATTCTAGTATGTTCTTCAAATTCTAATGGTAATAAAGAAATAATCTTAAAAACAATGTAATACTATTATTTCTTACCACTGTGAAACTATTACAAGACTGACAGGCAGAGTAGGGAGAGGAAACGATACGATATGTATGATCTTAAGGGTTCCCGCACCAAAATACCTTGGCTTTTCTAGGGCGAGTGATGCAATAGTACCAATGCTATATAAATCACAGAATTTCATGATTTTAAAAAAAAAATATTACCTACCATAACATCACAACAGTCCACACTTCTCATTAATAGTTAAGTAACAAGTCTATGTGTAACTAACAAAGATTTAATGGAAAGGTAAAGATCAAAACACAGGAAAATTCTGAACTTGCTTTAATACAATTTGACAGCTGTAATACTGCGAAGTTCCACAGAAATTGTTTGAGATTTACCAGTATGAATAGATGTTCTCATGAACAATCCAGCTGATTCAGTAGTCCGCTGACATTGAAAACAGGAAGTTTTGCACTACTATTCTGTTCTAATCTGCTCTTCCTTTCTCTATCATGACATCTAGTTTAGGCAGCCTTACTCCCATTTCAAAATCATACTTTTAATGGCTTTTGCTTAGGTAACTTTCCTCCAAGAAAGTTAAACAGTGGTATTTTGATGAAGGCTTTTAGCATTACAATAAATGGTAAAAATGCAGAAGGAGAGGGTATAGGGAGAAGAGAGTAAAAAGAAAAATTAATCCTGTCTGCAAAACTGTAGACCTGATGATGATTATTTGGGATTGTCAAATAAATTTTAATTTTTGATAAGTAAACCAGTCACCTCTTCATTTTTCAGGTTTTTAGGTCATACTTTAAATACTCATCATCACTAAGCTAGTTTATGGCATTTGCCAAATTTGTTATCTTTTCTGCTTCTGTGTAAGAAGAACATATCCTTTAGCACGCAGCCATAAGACTCAGAGATAAGAAACATATGTGACAATTACAATATAGAATGAATTTGTGCTATTGGTAAGTCCCCTTAATTGGGTATCTCCTATATCTTCATTTTAATGGTTAAAAAAAAAGCTAATTTAAAAAAAGAAGATCCTACCTTTTCAATTAAATATTAAATTTGAGATTTTGTGGAATACAAGAATTTTTCACTCCTTACATCAATGCTGCTACAAAATACCTATTTCTTGGCTGATCTATGAAAAGAAGGACAGACTGTAGAAAGAGACCTTAAGATATGAAATACATTGCTATAGTGTGAAGTACAAACCCCAGCAGCTAAAACTTTTACTTCTGTTGAGAGCTCCTTAATATACACTTGCAACAACAATCTAAGTATCTATTTTGAATATGATTTTTTTCTCTCCCTGGCAACTACAAGGCTTCAAATAGTAAACTAATATAACTGTGACTGAAATTAAGCATGAAAAGAAACAGCAAGAGAATATACTTAGAAACATGAGAAAAGGACTTGGAAACTGCAGGACAAAAATCTACCAGAATGACCCTATGGTATGACACCAAATGTTTGGCCTAGAGGAGAATGGAGTCTACCTATGACAAAAATATTGATTGGTGTAGACAGCATGCATTACTGAGCAAAGCTTAAAATGACTGACCCTGCCCTTGAAGACGATAATTCCGATGAAGAATCTCAGCTGATATGCAAAGGTTTTCACAACTCTTAAGTCTTCTCCTCTGGCAATGCAAGAACCTAAAGCTTTGTGAAAAACAGATTAGAGCACCCTTAACCAGCTGTTTTTTAGAGATTCTCTGGGCAGGTAATAGAATTATAGAATTGTTTAGGTTGCAATGGGCCTTCAAGATCACTAAGCCCAACTGTTAACCCAGCAACTGCCAAGTCCACCACTACATCAGATCCCAAAACACCACATCTACTCACCTTCTGAATACCTCCAGGGATGCTGACTCTGCCACTTCCCTGGGCAGCCTGGTGTAATGCTTGACAACTGTATTGGTGACGTTTTTCCTAATAATCAATCTAAACCTTCCCTGATACACCTTGAGGCTATTTTCTCATTCTTTCTTGTGCGGGAGAAGTGATTGACACCCACCTCACTACAGCTTCCTTTCAGGTGGTCTTAGAAAGCAATAAAGTCTCCCCTGAGCCATTTTTTCTCCAGGCTAAACACCCCCAGCTTCTTCAGCTGCTCCTTTTAAGACTTGTACTCCAGACCCTTCACCAGTGGGAGCAGATGTGGCTCTGAGGGGCATGGTCTAGTGGTGAACATGGCCATGTTAAGTTCATGGTCTGACCCAAGGATCTTACAGCTATTTTTCAACCTAAACAACTCTGTGATTCTACCAAGTGCACCACCAGTAAGCTTGCAGACAAGTTGGGTGAGAATGCTAACCTGCTTGAGGGCAGCAAAGCTGTGCAGAGGGATCTGGACGTGCTGGATCAGTGGGCTCAGACCAACGATAAGAGGCTGTCACAACAATGCCAGGCAGTGCCACAGGCTGGGGGAAGAGTGGCTGGAGAGCTTACAGCCACATCTCAAATTCTGTATTCAGCTTTGGGCCAGAGAACAGACTTTCACTCTTTGAGCAAAGAAGGAATGGGTGATGTAATTTTGGTCACATAAATGAGAGAAGAGCAGAATGTATTTTATTCAGTACTGTACTCAGATTAGTCTTAGAAGTCAAAGCAAGACAATATCAGAGCTTCCTTCTGCATAGGTAAAGGGAATTCAAAGATTAAGCACAGAACAGGGTCTTAATCCACAACTGACCACTACTCCTACAACAAAGTATATTCCACATGTGGATGCAGTAATTTTTTGAAAATAATAATTAAAAAAAAATTTGGCAAGGCTCAAAGACATTTAAAGAACCTTAAGATAGAAAAAAACCAATTTATGACTAGAGTGAGAGTAACCACACAGAATTACTTGAATCTTCAGGTACAAGTCTGAACAATTCTCAGTATTTAGTAATATAAAGGGATGTAACACTCACTTTAAGACTGGTTCCTGAGATTCTGGTAAGACTGTAAGTTATCCAGCATATTTTCAACCATGGAATTATGAGAAATAAACAGGCAGTTTTATTACAAGCAAAGGAATTGAACAGAGATTACAAGTCTAGGGGTTTACGTTTTTGGGTTTTCTGTCTAACCCGTAGGCATACCGCGGAGTTGTAAGGTACCAGATCCTGTCCAGAGCTGGTACCAGGGATCATGTGGCCAGGAATAGGGGAATTGTAAAATGAATATAGATAAGGCAAACTCCCCACCAAGTGGCCAGCCATGTGGGCAGATAGGGGCTGCCATGTTGACTGGGGCCCCACCTATAGGCAGGGCACAACCCACAGGGGGAGGGGAACACCCCTCCTGTTATGTAGATGGGGCGGGAGTTTAGAAGCCTCTAAAAGTGCTTGTTTTGAATTAGGAGACATGCTTTCTGGATCTGAGGGACCTGGACACCCAGCACATGCTGTATTAGCATTCTCCTGCTTGTCTCCCTTCTTTGTTTTACAAATTATATTTTTGCCATTTTCTAAATTTAATAAAGAGGTTTTTCTCATAGAACCTCTAAAACACACTCACCTGCAAGTGCTCTAGAACAGATCTTTTCATGTCACTTATGAAGACTGCAATCACGTTATTTGGATCTCAAAGTAAGGAAAACTCCACAAACTTGATGGAGTTTCACAAGCATTACCAAATACATGTTATGAAACTGCTTGTACAACTATACTAAGAAACTAAACCATAAAAGATTAATACTGTTATTCATTTCATGTGACAGTGATTTCACTGTTAAGAAACTGTTCTGCCACAAAGGGAATATCTGTACTTCACCAATTTCACGACAATATATACTCAAAGTTTATGAGGATAGAAATGAATGAACAATACTTATAAAATTATGATTTTGCATATATAATTTGAGACAGAAAAAAGGGAAATGAAAGTATATTGCCCATAATTACTTCATAATTTCAGTAAGTTCCTCTTCAAATACATACGAATCCTAGAAGTACATCTTTAAGAATTATATTTATATCTTACCTCAAGAACTTCAATTTTCATGTCATACTGGTTGTGCATCATTGTATTTATTGACAAGACATGCAGATATGACACTTAGGGACACTGTTTAGTGGTAGATTTGGCTAGGTTTATGTTTGGACTTCATTATCCTAATGGTATTTCCAACTTAAATGATTTTATGATTCTAAGTTAACAGTTTTAACATTTGTTATAAAATTTCCAAAAGCATACATTACTATAAAGATGAATATCACTCTGAGAATTCCAAACTTCTGTACCTATTAAAATGTTTAAAGAACAACAGAACATTTTAAAATCAAGGTATTTTTGAGCATTATAGCTTTTCTATAACATTATATGAATCACAACTCATACTTGTTATACATGTATTTAAAAAAGTTGAGTATCTTTTGGAGTATGCTAACAGAACAATCAAACAATTATAGCACCAATGCCTTACCTGCAGTTGGCCTGAACACAAGTATTACTCAAAGATTTGAAGGTATGAAAGAGGAACTTCTTATTTAGCCTCTTAGCATATGTATTTGAGTAAGTGCAGTGGAAATAAATTTGTTTAATAAATGCTACATAACTCCTTGCCCTGTAAAAATTAGAAACTGCCTTGAATGTTCTGGCATCAAAAAAAACCAACATAGAAGTAAAGAGACAGAAACATAACTTCATGACTTGTAAGTGTTGAAAGAATTATTTCATACACCAAAACAATACAAGTAAGTAAGGTGGACTGTGCAAGATGCAATTAGAATTCTTTCTTCCTAATAGGTACTAGGAGATGAATCGGCTAGTAAGAATTCTGCTGAGCAATATATGAAATTTAATACAGCTTTTCCCACTCTCAGCTTTTAGGGCGTTTTGTACTGTCATAGTTTATCAGCAAGTTATTCCCATGAACAGGAGACAACATTGTCACTTTATCTGAGCAGGCAATCTTGCTGATCCTCTAGCCAGAGGCTTCTAATGTTGTTAGAACAATAGCCACCATTCAAACCCATCCTTTTCTGCTAATAGCCGGCAACCACCATTTTAGCAGTCAGTGAAAAAAACAACAGTAAGCCTAAAGGTTACTAGGCAGTGAATTTGAGGAGGAAGTGCTTGAATGAAAACTACATCCATGAACGCATTTTTCCTCTCACCAATATTCTACAACCTTACTGATGACACAGTTTTGAAAACTGCTGCCTAATCCTTTAAACTTCCCATCAGAAAATGCCTACAAAAAACCTAAAGCCTCGCTATAACCTTATAATAATACAATGGATAGACTGCAGATAAAATTTTGCAAATGCAAAATAGGAGTATTTTTATGCCTTTGAACAAGTTAATCTATTTACTTTTGTCTGACCACTGGAAGTTTCACAGAAAACACTTCTGATCGTACATGCTTCTGACCTGGAGAGGGATATATATTATGTCACTTAAAATCTGTCTCTAATTGAGGACACTGATTTTATTGGATTCATTTTTGTTAAAGATCTGCCAAACTAATATCACACTATAACAGTTTAAATATTAATAACTCTAAAAAGTATCACTGGATTTTGAATAATGCAAACAGTAATATAAATACTGTCTTCTTGGTGGACATAGGTTCTTTTTCAAAGAGGCCAGAATTCAGTTATACAGAAAGGGTATAGGACAGTGTCTTAAGAATGTTTTAAAATTCTGAAAATATTCAACCAACTGCAACTCTTTTTTTCTGGGCAGAGGTGGTATTAAAAAGGCCCAATAGCTTTAAATAAAGGGATTGTTTTCACTTGATCATGCACTTGTTTTTAAAAACAAAAATTTGGTTTTAATTCCACTTTTACACTTTTAAACCAATTAACGATTACTGTCAAACTTAATTACTTTTTCAACTGAAAATAATTATCATAAAGATATTATCCTTACTATGAAATTGAAGAGACACCATGATATAAGAAATTGTTACTATAATTAAAGTGTTTTGTTTGTTTGTTTTTTTAATTTAAAACCTTATTTTTGTAGATGAGAAAAACATACTTTGTTGATGAAAGCAACTTTAACTTCATGACTTCAACTTCAAGCATATAACGCTGATATACAAACTGACATTTTAGACAGCTGAAGCAATCTGCTTTTCTTTGGGCATTTTAACAAAATGACTAGTTTGAGATACCTTATTTTGTAGTTACAACAGCTACCATACCTGAACATACATAAGAAATATTTTGGAAACTACTTGTCTCAGGCTACTGCGAACGAACAGTAAATTGCTCAGTGTTGAATTGTAAGAAAAAAACCAAGGCCATAAAGCATCTATGAAACAATCTGAAAGCTGAATCACAGTTTCATTATAAAAATAGTATATTTCATCAGAATACTCCAAAGTGTATTATAATTAATATCCCAATGCAAGTCATGACAAAGCTGTCAGTTTGAGCATTTCATAGATAATACCTATTAAAAACTAAATTTTAAAAAAATAAAAATAAAAAACTGCAGTTCAGAATAAACTGGACATGTTAAGTCCATCTTCTTTTCGTGGAAGTGATTACGCAACTGCCGACATCAATTCAAAATGAAAGTTGTTTTGTTTTCCATTTTCTGCTCTTGTCATGGAAACAGTGTAACTTCTTTTAGAATATTATCTTACAGAAGAACAATATATCCATAAAATCATCATGGGTCATAGCTTCTACTACAGCAGAAGTGGCATAAACATTTAACTCGCTATCATCTATTCCATATACAGTGAATTACAGGATGCATATACTTGAAAAGAGTTCCATGCTGCCATTTCTTTGACAATGATATGCTCTATATAAAGTAACTTCTATTTCTTCATGAATTACTTTGGAAAAAATGAAACATCAACACTGTACTAGGTTAGTACTTAATCTGCATACATTCAGAAATACATTCAATATACAACCAACAACTTCCAAAGTAGATGTTATGATCTCGCAATTAACATTAAAATGTTGATTCAGTCATGAAAACCCTATCAAACTTACACCCTTCTCTGATGAAATATGATTCCTGTGCCCCAAGGGGCCATGAGCCTCATTCAGAACTATATAATTGAGAAACAACATGGGAACAAACTGCATATAGTCAGATTCTCCATTATCTATCCATTCACACTTTATCCTGCCAATCACTTTTCCATTCTCTCCAAGCCCCTACCTGCCACAGTGTAATCCTGCCTTTCTCATGTGTTCCATGCTGAGCTGGTGCTCATATTTCTTTCACATATTCAGTCTCCCTCGTTTTGTCCTCCACATTTTTATGTCTCTTCCCTTCCTTGCCTTTTCTATTGACATCCCTCACCCTTTGGTCCCACTTATTCTCTTCTCCTTTTTTTGGAGAACATGAATTAATTTCAAATTCACAGGAAAGATATGGAGATGATATTTTTACCTAAAGTATCTTCATTTTAACCATCCACATATATTTAAGGAAAACTGGGCAATTTTGGTCATATCAAGCTATAGTTTCAGTATTATCTATACTAACAGAACGTAGCAGCTAATCTTGTCACATAAAGCTCCACAAATTTGAACAAAACTCAAACTCCCACCAAAAAGCCCAAGGAAAAAATTCAGATTCTGTAAAGGGCCTACTGAAAAAACAAATTATGTTCTATTCCCTAAAAAGTTACAGATTCACCTGTTCATCCATGCAGGACTCTCCTTACTAGGTTAACCTCACTGTATTACATTTTTAAGGCAGGTGGCCAAGGCACAATATCTGAAGAAAACTCTATTCAACTTAAACACATTACTTAAAACATAATGATCTGCTGTAGGCCACCTGTATTAAAGCGTTGTTATAAGAGAGGATGCAATACTTGAATTGATGGTCACCAAACCATTCAGAGCGGAGGCAGAATGAGCTGCAATGATCATGCACGTGGTGTAGTTTAGAGCCCTAAGGAATATTTGATCCTGAATTTTAGGAAAGTAAAATCCCAGTCATTCACGGTGTTAGTCAACCAAACCCCCTGGGAAATTGCCTTCAAGGCCAGGGAGCAGAAGAGACCTGGTAAATCTTTAAAGACACTTCCCACTGAGTGCATGAGCTCTCAGATTGCAGGGTTAAGAAATCAGGAAAGGACTGTAAGGACTAGTTGAGCCCTGCTAGTCAAACTTAAGCAAAATAAGCAAGTGCACAGGCAATGGAAGCAGGGAAAGGTATCCTGGAAAGAGTATAGGGATAGTGCCCAGTTGTGCAGGGATGGAGTCAGAAAGGTCAAGGCATACGTCTAAGTTTAGAGGAACTTAGGAAATCTGTTGGACTAGAAACTAAAGGAGGAGACAAGCCCCCTTTAATTTCAAAACTAATTTTAATTAGGGTATGATAAAGGGAAGGATAACAGTTCTTACCTATAATATATATCTATATATGTATTCAAGAGAAACAAAACAACCAGGACTAAACGAATAAACCCCCTGAACCAAACCCTCCCCCTACAGTCTCTGGCTCCGTTGGGCGCAGTGGTATTTACGGGTCGCAGGTGATGATGTTGCTCCTCGGCCGGTGTTGAGCTGCCCCTGGGGGTTGGTGGAAAAGNACCAAAGAGACCAAAACGCGTAGGGCAAAAGTTTCCCCGAGAGCTGTCTCTCACTCCCTCTCCTCCAGCAAACTGAAGGGAAAAAAACAACCAAAAAGTGTGTCCTTTTGCCACCACACCCAGTGAATTACCAGTCACCAGGTAACACCCTGCTTCTTTTGTTAGAGGCAATGGATGAAGATAGGCCTATTCACCCCTCATTCTGGTGGTAGGGGAAAGAAAAATTCCACTAGATTCTAAATCTGTAACAGCATAGATAAAGCTGAACTTTGCAAGGAACACAAAGACTAACAATAATAATGCCCTCCACATTTAAGTCAGGGAAAAAAAAAAAAAAAAAAGGCAGAAAAGGTCAAAGACAGCATACCCCTCCATGAACATGACTGTAATAACACGAGAAGGCTGAGGTACTCAATTACTTTTTTGCCTCAGTCTTCACTGTCAGCCTCTCTTCCCACACCTTTCAAATGGATGAACTGCAAGGTGAGGACTGGGTGAGCAAAGTCCCTCAATAAGAGAAGGCCAGGCTCATGACCACATGAGGTCATGAGGTCTGCGTGACCTGACAAGATGCATTCTGGAGTCCTAAAGAAATTGACTGATGTAGTTGCCAAGCCACCCTCTGTGATATTTGAAATCAGGTGTAGTGCCTGGTGAGTGGAAAAAGGGAAACATGTTTGAAAAGGGTAAAAAGGAGAACCCTGATGACTACCAACCTGCCAGCCTCACCTCTGAGCTTGGTAAGAACACAGCAAGGATGCTCCTGGAAGTTATGCTAACGCATATGGAGGTCAGACATGTTTTAAGGCAACCAGTACAGCCTCACCATGGGCACAGTCCTCGATACAGTGCTTCACAACACTGTAAATTCTCCATAAATTGGAAGCTTACGGATTTGATGGGTGGACTACATGGTGTATGAGGAATTCATTGGATGGCTGCATTCAGAAAGTTGTGGTCAATGGCTTAGTGTCCAAGTGGAGATTGCTGATGTGTGGTTTCTCTCAGTGGTCTGTACTGGGATTAGTAGTATTCAATAATTTCATCAACGACATACACTGTGAGATCAAGTGCACCTTCAGCAAATTTGCAGATGACACCCAGTAGAGTGGTGCAGTTGACATCCCTGAGGGCCAGGATGCTATCAAGATGGATCTGGACAAGCTCGAGAGGTGGGATGCCATGCACCTGGGTCAGGGCAAGCCCTAGTATCAATACAGGCAGGGGATGTGATCCAGCAACATGTACTCACAGCCCAGAAAATGAATTGTACCCCAGGCTTCACAAAAAGCAGTGTGGCTGGCAGGTTAAGGGAGGTGATCCTGCCTTTCTGCTCTCATGAGACTCTAACTGAAGTGTTGCATCCAGCTCTGGAGTCCTCAGCACAGGAAACACATGGACCTGTTGGCCCATGTAAAAGAGGTCCAGAAGACACCCATAAAGATGATCAGAGAGGAGTGGAACTTTCCTTCGTCCAGTAAGGAAAGGCTGAGAGAGTTGGGGTTGTCCAGCCTAGAGAAGAGAAGGCTCTGGGGTAACCTTACCGTGGTCTTTAAATACTAAGTAGGAGCCTGTAGCAGGGATGGGGACAGTCTTTTTAGCAGGACTTGATGTGATAGGGGTAATGGTTTTAAAGTAAAAGATGGCAGATTCAGATCAGATACAAGGAAGACATTTTTTTTACGGTGAGGGTTGTGAAACACTGAAACAGGTTGCCCAGAAAGGTGGCGGATGTTCCATTTCTGGAGCTCGTTCAAGGTCAAGTTGGACAGGGCTCTGAGCAAATGATCCAGTGAAAGATGTCACTGTCCACTGCAGGGGAATTCAACCAGATGACCTTTATAAGTCTATTCCAACTCAAGCCATTGTATGATTCTACGGCATCATAACTTTTTGCAAGAACATTCCTATTTTATAAAGAATGTTATTAGAGATTCAGTTAAGCAAACTTATTCAAATTGTTTAACAAGTTCAGCAACTTACTTACTATAAAATGTATTAAAAAAAGAAAAAGTAAAGCACAAGTTAACTCAAAAAGCAAAACACAAGTTAAGTCAAATTTTACTGCCCAAAATACTCAGATGTACTTTCAAAATTCAGATACAGTATCAGCATATGTTGAAAGCAAGTATTTTCCAGATGTATGGCAGGACTCAAACTATTTAACTAGCTGAAGGCACACAGGAGTTGAAAGACAGTTTATGTATATAAATAGCACCAATATAATTACTCATATATAATAACTAGACAGATAATTCAATCTCCCCAGACAGGATTACAGAATAAAAGGCATTACAATGACAAGCACCTGAGACTGCTGAGGACCCAAACTCTATGACATGGAAAGGACATCTAAATACCAATGAATACATTTGTGTGCATGTTACCTATAGATATCAAGATATATTTTCATTGGCTTCATATTAATTTTATATTCATACTTCAAAAACCACAACAAATTCCAGCTTTAAGAAGAAAATTCAGAAGTATTTTTCATTCCAAGGGAGAAACCCACAAATGAATACATTCTTAAAAAAACCCCCGTGTTCTTAACTAAGCATTGCCTCGAAGGAAAAGAACCATGGACTTTATTTTCTAGTTATCAACAATATTCTCATTTTGTGAAGCTCATGTCAGTAGCTGAAACGTGACAATTTGAATTTAATACGCACTACAGGTTGCCAGACTAACATTAACAGTGTTTCACAGTGCAGCCGACTTGGTCCTGCTGAGCTTTCCACACGTGGTTCAGAGACCACTGATTAGAGCTGCTAACAAGTGAGAGAGGTGCAGCCAATTAACCCAGAAATGATGTAACAGTGACTTTCAGTCTAAAGCATGAAGTTCAGCAAATAATGCTTTTCCATCAATGAGCCCAGTATGGCCAAACTTAATAAGAACTTCCAAAGGTCTGTACTACTGATACACTCCTCATTAAAAAGTGATTTTATTGTGAAATTATCCAACTGTGATTATGGTATGCTTTGCTGTTCTCCAACTTGCGAAGCTGTCAAACAATGAGCATTAACCTTTTTACTGAGTGGATCACAGACTTTTCAAGTACCCAATGAGCAAAACTGAGAACTAAAGAAAATGGTGGTAAGAATCACATTGTTATGCTTACTGTGTTTCTCTTTTTTTTTTCTCTCTTTTTTTTTTTTAAAGAAGGAGTTAATTTCTTATTTGGTTGGTTGGTTTCATAAATTGTCTCCCCTTCCTACCTTCCCCAGCTAAGTATATAAATCCCGCTTTGGCTCAGTAAGTTCCAAAAAAACCTCCACGCTCTGGAGGGTTACAAGACCTGTGGTGAAACAGCATGGTGCAGGCTAGATGCTGCAGAAGATTCAGTAAGTCACACTGACTCCATACACCACCATGTGGTGCAAAAAGGTCAATTCTACCTCTCTAAGAACATGTGCAAGAACACACAAGCACTCTCCACATGTCACTTGATAGGGTGGGCAGGATTTTAAGATTTTCATTCTACATTGCATTAATACAGTCTACACAACTTTAAAAATTGAGTTTTCTTTGCAGAGAGTTGAGTCACGTTTCTGTACCAAGGCACAAAGCAATCCCTCTGATTTAATGGAAGGGGTAGTACCACTAATTGCTTGAGCTCTGGGATGAAAACTTTCCTCTTCTGCAGGGAAAGAAGCAAACTGTAAAATGAAAATTCATATGCTAAAGCCCAGTTCCAAGAAATTGTGTATTTTGAACTGCTGTTCCCACTGTCGTTAATAGTACTACCTCTACGCTTTCCTCAAATCACATATTCAATATGCTAATATCCCTGGCATTAGAAAGCTGAATGGATAGCCATACTATAGCCTTAGTCCAAACCCTTTACACCTTCTTGGTAATAAAGGCAGCCTCTATGCAATGCCAACTCTACAGAAAATGTCAGTACCCGGTCTAGCTATTGGTAAAGGTAGCTTGGGACAAAGACTATTATATCATGGTATTCTCCTGAGGAAGAAATCACACGAATTCATCAAATCAGTTTTCTCTAAGGTGTTCATTCACAGACAGGCCTATTTTCAACTTTCAACATATCAGAATACAAAAAAACCACACACTATTTTCTAAGAAAAACTTTATTTAAAAAGATGCCATAAACATATGGTATTTGGCGTTGATGCTTTGATTCTACCAGTAGCTTTAATTTTATATTCAAGTTTCATGAAAATACAAAGAGTGAACAGTTGTTCAGAGTGAACGGTTTGGCTAGTTATTTGTAATCCGTGGCCAAAGGCCTGAATAAAAAAAATGGTACAAAACAGGGAAAAAAAATTCTTAACCTCAGACATTTCAACAATGTAAAAATATTTTTACATGGAAAATTGACTGTTAAATAACCATTGTCTAGTTACTTATGGTAAAAGATACAGCTAAAATTATACAGACGTTCATCTTTGAGCATACACAGAAACCCCCACACAATTCTAAATTTTTTTAATGTTAGGGATTCACCCTATAAAAAGAAAAAATACTCAAAATGTAGAGAGAAAAACAAAGCAAACCACAAACCACAAACCAAGATTCAATAGCTCTCTCCAATCTCTGAGAAAGCTGGTTATGACATCTTAAGATGATGCTTTTCTGTCGTGTTGAGTTGTCCCAAAACAGAAGGAAATTCAACGAAAAATACACAACAGAACAGAAGCAGCAACAGGGAAATTTGCTCCAAAGTGTTTTTAAAACAGATTTATAGAGATTTTTGAGCAACTGTGAACACTGATTATGAATAAAATGGGAGGAAAAAATCAAGAGCTGAAGGGGATGAAAAAAGGGGAAACTGAAGTATTATATCATTATTTATAACAAGAAAATATATCTCAGGTAATTATATGCCTAACACTGATAAAGTGTTCTTGAACAAAAATAACAGAACTACTATCTCAGAATCATGAAAAAATTATTTTTACTACTTCTGGACATAAAGAGACTATGAAATCATCCTGTGAAGGAAGAAAACACAGCATAATTTCGGACCAAGTTTTCACAAGACAAGGACTGGAGAAAACAGTAAAATGCCATTAAAGATGGCTAACGCTCCATCTACTTGATGCATCAGAATCCAAGAGAGATCTGGTAAAATTCACAAATGAAGACATGCTAAAAAATGGCTGGCAGATGAGTAAGAAAGGGTATAACGGCTCTAAGAGGAGCCAAAGCAGACTGAAAGGCAGCAGCATTTTTATTGACTTACGAAGAAAGGCACTTACCAGAGAAAATTTTAGTGGAGTGTATTTCAGTAAAAACCCAACATTAAAAATGGGGGGTTTTCCATCAAAAGATAAGAGTGGGATAAAAGAATTTAAGAGATTCTTGTGTGCTCTTTTAGGTAAAACACTGGATTAAATGATCCTAACAGCCCTTTGTGCCTTATCCCTTCAAAGTCTAGGCTTTTTGGATGTTTTCCATTTTCATTAGATAAACAGCTTCATCTCATTAAAAGCAGATATACCCTTATAAGGACTGAAGTTGGGTTTTCTTTTTTCCTGGTAACATAAATTCTATTCATAATCTTGATTAATCTTAGAGTTTTATTCCGGAATAATCAATACAATTGCTTGTAATGGGAATTTTCTGGTAATACATCTAAAATAGATTGGTTTTCATATTTACAATTATTAGAAAAATCTAGTGNGGAAGTTGGACCAGATGACTCACTGTGCTCTCCTTCAACCTTACCCATTCTGTGATTCAGCTCACAAAGGTTGTTATTTATTTTGTTTCATTATTACCAATCTATCAACTGCTACTATTAACCAATAACTATAAAAAATGTAAAACAATAAGTTTTTAGGCAATAACTGAACTTCAGAATCTGATAACAAACATTACTTGTCCTACACTATATTAAGAATACTTACTACATATTTGGCTACGTAGTAAGGTATGCAAAAATAATTTAATATTTAATTATAATATAGATTGACTGTCTAGAGTCAAACAGCAGATGTGATATTTAAAGAAAATATTCAAACACACCACAATCATCCTTCATTGAAGGACTGCTTTAAGATGTAGCCCTCATATTTACAAAAAATATATTCTATAACAGAAACAAAAACATCAAAATGTCTCTTCCCATGCTACTCAACTCTATTGAAACAAAGAAAACAAATAGAGCATGAACATTTAGCAATTAAAAAGTACGTGGCTATACCACTGCTAAATCCGTCTTGTTACAAGAAAAAAAAATCACATGTGAAGCTAAACAACTGAGAACACTCCAGCTCTTTGAAATGGTATCTTACCCACAATGTAGTGCTAACAATTCACTGTATAACAAGGATTACACGTTCTCACCTTCCATCATGATAACTGCATTTTCACGGGTCATCTACGCATCCTTTCTTCCAGGTGACTAGACAAACGCACACACAAACTTCACTAAAAATACACTGAATCTTGCCAAGTAGCAGCAGGATGAAATATACCACAGTAACAATCCCGTCTTTGTCCCAGGCTAACACTATACCTATTAACATGCTTTGATGCTTAGCCAAGAAAAATCTTAGTGCTGGGATTCTGGGTTTTGTGCCCAAACAATCTGGGTTTGTGTTCAACATAGTATAGTCTGCTTTTAAGTTACTGCCAATCATTAACTCTACAAAGAGTATGCCTGGGATTATTTTTTTCTTCACAATGAATGTTATTAAGGCAAAGAAGGCAGAAAAATCTACGTTATTTTGAAAAGAATAATTGATTGTGCAATCCTTAGCACTAAGTAAACAGTCTTATTCAGAAAATTAAAATATTTCTAAAAGGTATTCTGTGGTAATCTTTCTTTTCTGTATGTCAGTGATACATGTCTGAAATATTGAATTTCTTGAACAAGACATAAATATGCAAATAAAAAGAAACACTTATCTTCTTAAACTTACAGATAACTCAAGAAGTCACTTTTCCCACAAGAAAAGTAGATAACTGTTTTCATTTTCTGAGACAATTAAACAATCTCATCCATCAAAAAGTAACTTATGAATAGTATTAAAGAGACATGTATATAATATAAAACATTACAAATAGCTAAATCCAATATTATTGCTATCCTTCAAGAAAAATAGAATGAAGTGAGTCATCCCTCATGCACTGAGGAAACGAAGTATGTAAAGCAAAAGAAAACATCAATTAAGTGTACTTTAAAAATATTAATGCTATGATATTCGTGGAAAATATGAGGAAAAAAACTAGTAACCAAATAACTTGATAAAACATATAAGGATTAAAACAAAAGTATCTTTCAAGTCCCAGCAAGTGGCTGGTCCTATTTCACTGTAGGACTGAAATCTTCTATATAGAGTGCTGTGGATAGAAGGTCACGTACACTTTCTACAGCACTAAAACTTGCCCAAGAGTCTCTTGCCTATGACAGTTTACTTCTGGCCCTGATTTTGTAGCTGACTTTTTTAAAAAAATGTGATTTACTGGAGTTCTGTAAGCAATCCGTTTTACAAGGAACTTCACAAGCAACTTTAACACCCTAGTTGAGTAAAAGTTTACCACAAAAAGGGGCCTAGTGGACAGAAACAGAAGACAACAATCTCTTGAGACAGCCTTATGGAAACAAAATGTCACTCATCCCAATGGGAAGGAGTTTTTTTCTCCTTTTAGACAAAATCTTCCTTCCTCCCCTTTATCCTTCAAGCCATACTACCCTTGTCAAATTCCAGTCCAAAGGAACTTCATTGGTTCTCAGGCTTATTAGTGAATTTTTACTTACATTAATAATTCCACTGGAATCATTGAGTCATGCAAACATTTGCAGAAGTGAGCCATTTCCCTATGACTGTGGATGAATGGTAATTTATAAATTAGCAATCTGGTTTCTAATACCAAATTTATATGCTGACAAGATACTCAAAGCATACAAAATTCACATAAATTAATGTGGAAGCCTATCCAAATAAACATTGGACATGACTGTAAGACGATACAGGGCCTGTGGGTGGCTCTGTATATGATATAATTACAAACTTAGGGTATCAATAGCAACCAAAATACTCTGAAATTATCTTCCTTCAGACACTCCTGAAATATCTAGCACTAATTCTCTCCCCTCTTCCTCTTACCTTGTTAGTGAATTTGCGTATGTGTGATTTTCTAGTTTAACATCAGCCTTGGTCCAGATTAAGCAAGGCACCCTACAAATATCTAACATTTTTGTTCTGTGTTCTTTAGTGTATGAAGACACCCTCACAGAAGCTTAAGAATCCTCAAACAAAACCAAAAAAAAAATTCAGTTTATAAATTACAAATATGTGGAAACTAAATGTTTACAGTCTTGAAAAGGCTGATTGAACTTCATGAGTACACTGAGTTTCAATTTGAGTAAAAACTGAAAGCAGGGAAATTCAGACTGTATATTAGGAAGAAACTAGGGGGTGGTGAGATACTGGAAAAGGTTGCACGGGGAGGTTGTGGATGACCCAACCCTGGCAGTGTTCAAGGCCATTGAGCAGCTTGGTCTAGTGGGTGGGACTAGATGATGTTTAAGGTCCCTTCCAACCCTTAACATTCTATGAGGTTCACACAGGTCCACCCCTCAAGCCTGTCAAGGTCCCACTGCGTGGCAACCATCTCCCTCAAGATGCACCATTTGTATGTAAGAATCCAAAAGCTCCAGGAAAATGAGATTCAAAATGTAGGCAGAATAGTAACACATGAAAACAAGTGAAAAAATACAAGAGCAGGAGAAATTTTAACTGCCAAGGCAATCTCATGCAATAATTTTTTGCAGCAGTACAGTATATCTAGTGATATAAACTTGACAGGTTTTTTTCTACTATTATTTTATCATCTAACAGATGTTTTTATTTGAAAGCCTGGAACTTTATGGATTGCAGCAAAGAATTCTGAATCCAAAGTTAAGGAGTCATGATACAAAAGCAATAGGTTTGTCTGTATTATAATGAACTGCAGCTAAAGTTATCAGTTTCATAACATATCCTAATATGAATGGTTTACATGTGCTCATCTCAACAGCTAAATGAATTTTACATCAATTTCATTTCAGTGTATCTTTAAAAAAAAATATCTTATACTGTATTACACATACAAAAAGAAAGGTACTTCTTGAATCAACTTAGAATACAATAATCCAGTAAAACTTTCCCACAGGAAAATCACTAGTCAAAACCCAAAAGGCATCAGATAGCATACTGATTCTGACACAATGCTATTGGGGAATTTCTTAGTAGAATTCAGGATGAGTTCCTGACTGGTTGCTATTGTGCTTATTTTAGAGGCAATGCAAATACACCAGGAAAATTTGCTCCCTACTACTTACATGTAAGGAAGTCCTGAAAAAAAAAAAACCAGCAACACGAAACAGGAGGAAGAACCACCTTAAAGAATTAGGCTGCAAAGTTATTGCCTAAAACAGTTGTCAATGAAACATAAAGCAATGACTAGAAATACATTTATTCACTCCAGAGAACTCAGTACTAAATACATTAGTACTGAATCACACAAATTGTCAGAGTATCAAATTCTCATATCAGAACTACCAATCAACCTGGGCTTGTTAAATAAAATAGAAGTTGAAGACAGCTAATTGCCAACATCTAGGAAGTAAAAAACAAAATACGTGTATAAAATAAGAAACTAGTGATGACTGAAAAGACTCTGGAAAGCCCTAGCAACACAAGCATATTGGTGCAATACCAGGAAGAAGGGCTGATGTGGTCAATTCATGAATGATCAGGTAGGTGGAAGTAGGGATAAAGAGCGCTGCTGCTCTCTGATTACAGCACTATGAAGGCTAGTAAGAGACTAATAAGAAAAGTGCTTTAAAGAATGTTGAAAAAACAGAGAAGCTAAATAAAAAACCAAACAACCAAGGAATAAATTGATTTGAGGACTGGAAAAATTGTCTTACTGTGAAAGACTGAAAAAACTCAACATGTACAGCTTATCAAAAGAATTCAATTAGAATTCAAGTACTTGAAGAGAAAATACAGCAAACTGCAGCGAATTTCACAAAAAGGCACAGTAAAAGAGAATTCATTAGCTACAGGCTGAACCCTGTCAAATTAAAATGTAAAACTGGATGAGGTATCGTGAAGAGTAACTATCTAAATACTGGAATAGACTATACTCACTGACTAAATACTGACCAGACTACACTCTCATGATATCTACAAATTATGTTTGAATGCCTTTCCGGTTCAACTGTAGCCAAATAGTGAGTTCAGTACAGGAGTAACTGGCAACAAATTATGGCATGAGAGACACAGTTAATCTAATGGTCTCCTTTGACTTAAAACACTAGTAACAGATCACCTGAATTTGCTGTACAAAAAGAGAAGTTCTCCAGGTATAGTGAAGTTTGAAGTCAGTTGCAAAGAGAGTCGCTACTCAGGAACTCAAAAGCCAGTCTTATTAACTTAAAATGAATATTTTCTGGCAGTAAACAAAAAAAATCAGGAGACAAACTGTTGTTAGACAGGTTAGTTAGAAAATGCTAGTAGGATTAGAAGTTAATATATTTGAAATAGCAGTTATTGTGAAGAAGTAGTATCATAATTCTATAAAAAACAGATAAAACTTCACATTCTAAAGTAAATAGTTCTAAATATATGGTATTGACACCACATAGCTATTCTTACAAATAACCAACATTCACAAACAAGTAGCTTCCTGAATACAAGATGAGATACTGGATTAGTTTAAATAAGTAGAAGCATAAATAAAATACCTGAATACATATAACTTAATTACAAAAAATACAAATTACTAAAGAGCTGCTGGACTTATTTTTCCCAGACTTCAGCAGACTCTAAGGGGGCTTCAAGGGGAAATAAAAAAAAAAAAAAAAAAAATCAAAAAACCACCAGATCACTGAAGGATTCAGGTCAGAAGGAACCTCAAAAACTCAGCTACTCTAGCCTCATGCCCAAACCAGATAATATCCACTGCATTCTCATCTTGTTTTTACTAAATCTGTGTTGACTACTTCCAATCACATTTTCCTCCTTCACTTGACCAGAAATAGCTTCCAGGAGAACCTACCCTGTGATTTGCCCAGAGACTAAAGTGAGGCTTACTGAATCCTGCCTATAGTGACTGCCTTTTGTGAAAATGGGTACAACATCTACAACCTCCATCAGTGAGAGGATTTTCACAGTGTTTGAAAGATTACATGCAGGACTGTTGCAATGACATCAACCACCTTGCAATCAAGATTACAGTCAGCAGATTTGTATGACATCAGTCTCAGCCCCCTAGAATGCCTTCTGTAGATGCACAGATCTCCAACTTACAAAAAAGAATTTACAGATTTTCAACAATTACAAGAATTACAAGAATTCTTCCTCTGTAGAATTATCTGAGTCTTCAAAAGTATTTTTACTACTTTTCAGTATTATGCCAGCATTATAAGCACAAGGCAACAAGTGCACAGCAAATGCATTTAAAATAACACATTCTAACAAATACAAACTAATCCAACTCATTTTTTTGTAGTAACTGTAGATAAATCAAGAGAAAACGTTTTGATTTAAAGGTCTTTTTAAAAAACTTACATACGATCACATCAAATTACCTTTGGCTTTTCCACATCACAGTACAAGAGCACTATAAAAATGCAAACTTGCATGCTCAGTGTTATCAGTGTTTATTCAGATGCTAGGAAAATATTATGGTGTCTTAACTATAGGCAATTTTTTCTGGCTGGTGTGAAATTGACTTAGCATGAACTTGAATTCCTGTCTAACATTATTAATTATTTTTATTGCTATTATGCCTAGAAGATGAACGGACTGTGGAAATAGAAGTTATTTAGCCAAGTTATTTAATTTTGTCTTTTAACCAAAAAGTAAGTCTGAGGAGTAACACCTCAAAAAGAAAAGTGACAACTTAGTTCAATCGCAAATCATAGGGTTATTAAGGGAAAAATATACAATAGGAAAGTTAAATTCAAATAATGTTAACTGCTCAAAAAGAAGACAGTTTCTCTTCGTCAGTAGTTTAGCTATTCTAGGCACCTATTCCACATGGTTATTTAATAAGACTACCATTACAAGGATGCAACTGGAATTATTAACTGCCCAGTGAAAAACTGCAGTCAACTGTATTTCACTCCACACCGCATGTCTCGCAAACAAGAAGCACCGAAAATTTTAAAGTTGGTAACCAGAAATGTATAGCACCCAAGCCCCACCTACAGGATGAAAAGAACTGTAAAATATACATTATTTTTAACTATCAAACTAGAAGACGACTGTTTATTCTGAAGCCTTTAGGTCATTTTAAGTCACTACCATTTTCCTAAGTCAATGCAATGCTGATCAATTTGATTACTCTTGCAAGGATGGCAAACACTTCTATCTCTACACATTCCTTCATTTAAACAACTGTTCTATACTTTGAAATTTAGGTTTAACCTTTCTAATAAAAAAAAACCAACAGACTTGTGGAATTTAATAATTTGCCAGAATGAGTGGGAAACTTTTTCTTGAGGTTTCTTATCTAATATAAAGTTTCAAGGTGCATCAAATTGTTTTTTAGAACATATACAAAAGGTTAAAATGCATACAGAAGCAACTAAAATTAACTTCATTTGAACATTTCAAGTATGATTGCATTTAGAAGTGGTATTGGATCTCAGTACCATAAATTTGAGAAGGTGTCTATGGTTTCCATACTGTTTCTCTGAAACAGATGTGCAACCTTCTGATTTCACAAATATATTTTTATTAAAAGAAACAGGACTGATACAAATGAATGCAGGTTTGTAGAAAAAGTCCTGCATATTAAAGACAGTACTCTGAAAAAACAATTCTTAGAAGTTCAGTTATTCTATTAGCACATTTAAATATCTGATAAGATGAACAATTTGGATAGATACCAGATGTTTCTTGGCCCATTGATATGTTAGTAAACATTACCCTCAAGCTATGTATGTATGGTTGATCTAATATTTTGTTTGGTATTTGCACCTCCCAGATCTCTGTCTCTGATCAACACAGACTTCGACTACAGTGGGTGGTACACACCCATGAGTATATTATCTATCATCTCCAGAACACTTGGAAAATAGTCACTATTTCACACAATGAAACTTGATACTGTTTATTTTATCTCATCAGACCTCAAATTTACTAACACCTTATTTACAATAAACAATATCACACCTTTGATTTTCATGCCAGAGGATGCCAGACAATTACTTGGAAAATTACTTGGAAAACAGTAAGTTCAGACATTTATGTTACTTGTGATACTAAGCAGTGAGTCCCAAGGCCATAGCTCCCAGCTGCTAAAAATGCTTGCCATAAAAGTCTCTTCTGAGTTAAGATAAGCCATTTGGCTATACTACTACTGCTGCCTTGAAAGAGCAGAAGAGCCACAGAGCCAGCAACTTAGAGATTGACTATATAAATGTCTCTGAAAATAAGGTAAAACGTCACGCAAGCTTGGGCACTACCTCATTCCTAAGGGTATCCTCTAGCTTTGTCCTCCCTTCACGCTACAAACTTGCTATTGCACCTTAGGCAATTTAGTTTCCAGCAGCTAGCACTGTGAAACCCCAGATTTTGTTAAACCTGTTTGGTGGGCACGGGGTTGGACAGACAAGCAGTGTAGTAAATACATACAGATGCCAAAGAGTATTGTTATTCTTAGGATATCATTTGGCTGCCATATATTTCAAGGTTCTTTTTTAGATAAGAGTTTTTCTTGGAGTTTTTTTCAAATTTCTGAATCCTTGCCTCCATTATCTGATACACCTATTTAATGCTAATCTGTATTTCTTCAGTCTCCACGATCAAGAACAGTTCATTCAATCTGAGAAGCTTCCAATACTTATTCTGTATTGGGGATGTTATGGGTATTATCACAAACATTATTAGAGTGGAAGACTAACCAGTCACTGAAGACAAGAATATTGAAAACTAGGAACTACTTTTTAGTTCCATCAGAAAACTTTCAGCACAATGTTTCTGCAGGACTTGAGACAGAAAACTAGCCCATGTATCTTGCCCAACACAGTGACACAAAGCCATTTAAATTACATGAATATATATCTAGTGTCAATTAATCAATAGGATTATGTATCAATATCAACCATAGGAATAGGAACCAGATTTTGGGATTGAAGTTATCCACCATACTCACTGATCTCAGCATACTTCCTGTGGACCAGATGTCTATAGCAGAGATAGTACAACCACCAATTCCCAAAGCAGCAAACAGCACCACTTCAGAGGAACACCAGTAGATAGGTTTTTACAAGATGTCTTGTATATGTTCTTTGAAAAATTACCCAGTTATATCTAACATGGCCATAAAATCATGACACTATATTTCATGTACTTACATGTGACTTACATGCTTTTATAGAGAGAAAAGAACAATGAAAAAAAAACAAACAAAAAATGCTCATGAATTGGAGTTTTATGCTGGTGTACATAACACTACATGACTCTACAAAGCAATCAGATTTATGTATGTTCTAAAAGAAATGGAACATCAGTTTACAGATCTGACCACAGATCTTGCTCACCACACAAAGCCTGACAAAATATGAAAGTTAGTTGCCTTGCTGCTAACTAAATCCATGACAGGAAAAACTAGTGCCCATCTAAATTACAGACTTTGTTTACTGTATCTTTGTTATTGTATGGGGTCTTTGATGTTAAATGTTCTTGCTTATGAATCTCCAGCTATTAAGTGTACTCTCTTCAGCAAACACAAAATTATGAGGAACTTCAGAAGTAACACCATCTAGACATGAGAAAGAACCGAGTTGAACCAATTCATATCTGCTCAAACTACAAAGGCTTCTGAACTCCACCTGGCAAGATCCTTAGATTCAAATCAATAGTGGAGAAGATGTAGGAAAGGACACACAATTTCCCACTTAAACTCCAAGAACATTTTAGTTTCTAGACCTACTGTGCAGAGTTAAGAGTACAAAATCTAAACCAACCTTCTGATGTTTCCTCCATCTCCCAGTAAGTTTCACTGAACAAGTAAAATTACACATTTAACCTTTTAACTGCAAGGTCTTAATTTTTCAGTGACTTCTGTAGTCCATATTTACTGAAATAGTGGATAATAATTCGTAGTAGTCTTGACATCAGATCCTCTACTCATCACTTGCATACATGATGAGTGTTTTAATGCAATATCAACATTATGCAGTAGAAATTCCCAAAAGAACAAATTAACTCACTGAAAATTGAGTGCTAATCAGCACACACAGTCACAAAGACTGGCATAGTTAAATTATGTGACAGGAACCCACACTTCTATGTTTGTAAAGAAAAACTGATGTATCAACTGCAGTGTTGAAAAAATGGTATACTGCAAAAATGACTACTGTGTTAAACCAGACCTCAGTGGATGACTAGGAAGTCTTTCCTTTCTGTGAGTCTCAGTGGTGGATGACTACCATGTGTTACCACAGATAAAGAAGTTATGAAACTCATACAACTGAAACGGAACACAAAACAAAGCATGACAAATACGCACAACGCAAGGAAAAATAAAACCCCCCTAGAAGGGACCAGTAAGTGCTGAGTGTAACAAACTGTAACTTACCCGCTTGATTCAAACTGCCAAACAAAATAAAGAAATGAGAAAGCAAGAGGCAATCTCATCTTCTACAGATGACGGTAGGCAGGGGGGAGTATTTTTAAAGTAACACTAACCTATCAACATACCTGCAAAACTGGAATTGAGCAGAAAATCTTTAACTGTAAACAATCTAAAGAAAAAAGTCCTGAATAAAATAACCCTTACCTGCGACTAGTTGTTTTCTTTTCTGATTTAGTTTCTTCATCTTGAAGTAGCTGTTTAGCATTTTCACTTGTATCAATTTTCAATTTCTTGGCAATGCGTTCCTTTATTTGAGATCTCTCATGACTGGCAGCTTCATCGTCTACACTATCAGCATCCTCATTATATTCTTCCTCCTTTATTGATTTAGAACAATAAAATTCCTTTCAATTCTTTTTTACTACAAAATGTTGAATATGTTTTTCTTATAAATAAAAAACTTGAAAGCAAACTTTTCAAACAAATGTCTTCTTATTTGCTTCAGAGGGAACAAAAAAAAAATCAGAATATGCTAATAGTTTTTCATACACAAATCACATCTTTTTTTGTAATTTTTGTAGATTTTTTTTGTAAATTAAAAAAAAAAAAATTAAACCAGTCTGTTCTAGACTATAAAAACTACACGTCTACACGTGACATCATAGCAATGTGACATTACTGTGGTCACTGTTCAAAAATTGAAAAGGTGATACACTAAACTTTTCCTTCATCTTCCACTAAAAGAAGAAGAAAATTCAGTAACTGCCTGCCACAGTGCAATACTATAGTCATGATGGGATGAAAGAGGTTAGTCCATCAGTTTCTGTTATGAAATTTACAAATACTATGTTTGTGGAATCAGTCATCCAAACTTGCAGCACAGGTTCTAGCTGAGGCTTCAGGCCTCCAGGACTAGCAGAGGAAGACAAAAGGAGAGAAACCCACCTTGGTTCAAAAGACATTTGGTGGGAGGAATAATTGCAGAACGAAGAAGTGGCCTAACTAGATCAAGGGATCTAATTTTGTCTACTTTCTTCCTTGAAGAAGGAAGTATGCTTGAATCTGAATGGAAGAATGCCAGCTCAAAGATTACATTGGCACATCTTTTTTTTTTAACTTTGGTGTGATGCTAATCAGAAAAAGAAAAGTGCAAGATGTTACATAATTCTGATTTTAACCACACAGAGAAAGGACACTTACAAACACTATTCCAAAGGACTTCACTGTACCCAAGAGACAGCTAGTATGCAAGTGCTTGGAAAGGAGCACTCTAAAGACCATGTATATGATACATATCGCCTGGGTATGACAGACAGGAAGGCAAAAGAGTAACGTGAAGACCATGTTCACAAACACGGAGCAGGAGAAGGTAGAGAAGTAAAAGCAGCAAGAGGCACAATTTTGGCACAAAGAAGAGAAAAATCAAGAGCTGGATTTCAGAAGTTGTATTTCAGTTACTCTTTACGAATCTTCAGACGATCATACTTAGATCAGAGATTTAGGCAAGAGAAGATCAGTAAGGAACAGAAAAATAAATCTCTGAATATTCAACATGATAAAATACCTGAATATTTTGGCAATGAAATAACTGAAGAGTTGTTGCGGGTAGTTTGTCTGTTCTTTTTAAAAAGGGGAAAAAAAGTGAAACAAAGATCAGCATTTCCCTTAATTTACCAGAAAGGTATTATTTGACAGAGGAGATAGTGAAACTTTCTGAAGGATTTGCCTGTTCGATAAATTGTCAGGGAGATGAGTGACTACAGACCTCAACAGCAGGGGGCAGAATCCAGAAAAGAAATTGACAGGACTGTGTTCAAGGTGATTAACAGTCAAGGGTAAAAAGAGACTCTTGGTGGAGATTTGGCTAGAGCTTAGGTAGAAGTATTTCACTGACACAAGAAGAGTTGGATAGAACTTCTGGAATAAAACCTAACATCTCTGGACAAATTGCAATTGCTAAGTAGTACGCTAGTTAAAAACTACAGAAATCTGAGTAACGTGGGATTTTCTTCTAAAATTTTCTTCTAAAAAAATTTATATATAGGATATAAACTTCTGCCCCAACTTCTTCCATCCTGCAATTCTACTCTTTTCTTCTGCCTAGTCTTCTCCTTCAATCCCTCTTCTATATCATTAACTTCATCTGACCATTTCTATCTTTTAGATCCTCATTTTCATTTTAATCACATCAGCTGATAGACTGAACACATTTCCATCCAGACTGAAGTACATGACACCTCAAAAGGGAAGTGGCTGTTCTGTTGGATGACGAGTGCTTCCCATGTGACACAGAAATGGAAAACTGCCTGCCTGAAAACTGTACTACTTTTTGCAACAGTTATTAGCTGAGTGGAGTTGCCCTGCTCTTCTCTTTACTAAGGAAATAAAAATGAAATGAGATATTTTGTGACAGAATGACTCATGGCTACAGTAGGTAATATGATTTTTCTGTTTAACAAGGTTACTGAATTGGGGGTAGATATCAAGTTTTATCTGTACATAGTACTCCACAAAACTTAACTGTTCAGCAATTAACTCACTGATAGGGAGAAGAAAAATTGTGTAGAAAGGAGAAATGTCACTGGTGGGGAATAAATTTCAGTCTTGTGTACACATTTCATATAATGTTTTCATTAAGGACTTGGGCACAAAAAGAATCTTAACAGCTACGAAGTGTTGCCAATACAAAGGATTTGACCCTCAGAGATTGAAATGTATGACTTTGAGGACTGCAGTAAGAGAAATAGGATGATACTTAATAGCATGAATAGCAAGGCCAGGTCTTTAGGGAATAATAAAAAGAGTTTCTCTTACACAGTAGGGACTTGTTATTTGGGGGATATAAGGAGAGATGGAAGAATTATTTGCTCACAGGATTGGCTATAAAACCATCATGGTGTTGCAGCACGTAAACGCAAAAGTGATCCTGTGACATGTTAACTGAAATAACTCCAAGAGAGATGATAAAATATTAGTACACTTCACAAGACTCAGGTAACTGCCTGAAATGCTAGATCCTAATTAAAATCTTTCAATGAAATGAAATCTAAGGAGAACATCTCTCCAGGAAAAGAAGGAAAAAGCCTTCCTATTTCCCACTTTAGATTAATAAGGTATATTTATTTAAATTTTTATTCTTCAGCCTAACACATCCATGTGTTATACTCTCTGAATTCAGCTCACTTAACAAAGAACTATTTGAATGTGGGAATGGATTTCCCATATACAACCTGGAAAGAGTCCTGCCAGAGATGGACAGAAGAAAGCCATCCAGAGAATGTGGATACCTTGAACTGATGTTTTAATATTGCTTAAAATGTGTGTTCCCCTTCCCCCCTCTGGAATCCATGTCTTCCCTTTCCCAGAATCCCTTTGTACCACTTCCCCAAAACCATGTGCCTTTCCCAGAGAGTCCTTTCGGGGCTCCAAGACCACCCACCATGGAAAAAGAGGGGCGTGACCCACCTTCCTGCCTGAAACCTTTCCCCGCCTATATGTTAATCCCCTCATCCCTGTTGGCCCAAAGCCACACAATACCTTTTCCCCCCATTGGAGAATCTGAACCCCCTCCAAGGGACTATAAAAAGTCCCTGCTTCCTGAATAAACTCTCTCTCTCTGCTTGGACCTTCCCCAAGCTGTTGTGGTGTCTTTGTCCTTTGCCCAGGGCTCTGACACCACGTGGCCGGGGGGGGAACCAGGGGAGAGCACCCCCTCCCCCTCTCCTAGATGCATGGACTAAAAGCCTAGCCTTAGGAGACTAATATCATATCGTTGCGGTCAGTCCCACCACCCAACACACCAACGAGGCTCATCACCCCATATATCCAAACCTGGATATTTGAACATGAAGAATTACTAATTAAATAGACTCTCCAAACCCTTCTAACACTTAAATGTTCCTGCACAGCAGGAATTATAAAGAAGAAGAGTCAAAAAACCTGAACTCATACTACACTTTCTGGAAAAAGCAACAGTGAACAGGGTGCAAGCAGACTTTTTTCAGTAACGAGAATGGGACAGATTGCGTTCTTCTTTACATTCACAGTGCATCAGTTAACAGCATAGTTAGTACCTGTGCATGGTGGATAGACCTACAAAACAGTACTTTTCAAGATTCAGTTTGGGGAATGGGATACAACATTCCTAGTCAAATCATTGTCTCAACAGCACCTCACAGAGGTACTTCCATGATCTAGGGCTGAAAACAGACACAGTCTAGCAGACTTGCTCTGAAACCATGCACAACTATTTTTTTGTGTTTAAAATAGCCTCTGTGGTTAGTTTAATGTTGCTGCTTGATTATTCAGATTTCATGTCTTTCCAAGGTGGCAGTCCTCATTGATACAATGTAAGTGATAAATATTCATTGAAATTTTGTTTTCCTGAAGAAATCTTTCCAACAGGACTCTCACTCATAAGCAGACTAACCCTCAAACATTGCAGTTGTATCATTATTCACGAGAAATCTAATTGTAACTATTTTTTTAAAAAGCAATTTCAGGGCTTTTATCACTCTGGCGGTTTGTCGCTCTGTGGCATATTATCCATATATCATTATCCCATACAGCTAACCTACTGACTAAAATACAGCACAAGCAGTTTTTATAAAATGGAGTAGGTACTATGCTAACTCTACCCTTCTGTGAATGTTCACAATGGCCAAACCTCAGAGCTCTGAAAGGGCCTCCACCTTTTGCTGAAAATCTGACTTGAGCTAGTTCTCAAAAATCTCTAATGCAGCCTTTGTTCCCCCAAGAAAATCTAATTTGCACACAGTAAAAATACCTCTTTGTAAAAAAGTGTAGCTTACCTCACTCAAATCCTTCTCCTCACTTGCTGCTTCACTAAGAGAAGAACAAAAAATGCAATTACTTTGATGTTTTAGAGATTTAAAATACCATTCCTTAAAATAAAAAAATTTTGAAATTTTAGTCAACTTAGTCATTTATGTCATCCTCACATTTATCTTAAAAGTATCAATATAATCTTCTATCATTTGACTGTTACAATTTTTTTCTAGTTAGAAAATGTTTAAAACCATGGACTTTCATACAATGGATAAAGTCTAACTATCTAAGGAAAATTATCCAAGGTAAATACCAATGTATACAGCTACAACAAAAAACCCACCAAAACTCACTTAAGAGGTTTTTGATCTCATATATCAAACAATTATAAGCATTTAATTGCAAGCAGTTTATATTTTGGAAATCCTTCTTTACACAAGGATGTTCCAACATCCATTTTACCAATATTTAAAATTAACATCATAATTTTAATTTGTTGCACTGCTACAGTTTAGTGAATTCAGAAACAAATCCATTTAAATATACTAAGGCCACTGTTAATTATCACAAACTAATAAGTTTGACTAATAATAAAGACCCTTGAAATTTTTCTATCATGCAACTTAGAAAAGAAGTTATGTTACAGAAAAAGCAAGGAATATAAAAGAGTCCCGAAAGTCAAGGCTTTGAAGTCTGCTCTAAGCAATCAGTAAGTAAACAAGGTCATCAAAAGAACCCTAAATGTGTTGCAATAAATTACGCTAATTTAATAAGGTGATGCAACTGGGTCAAGGCAACTGCTGGTATCAATGCAGACTTGGGGATGAATGGACTGAGACCAACCCTGCAAGAAAGACCTGGGGGTGCTGGTGGATGGAAAGCTAATCACAAGGTGACAATATATGACTAAAGACCAGAAATACAATTATATCTTGGGCTGCATCAAAAGCAGCATGGCCAGCAAGCTAAGGGAGGTGATTCTCCCCCTCTCCTTTCTCTCATAACATTCCACCTGGAGTGCTGAATACAGCTTTGGGGTCCTTAGCCCATTAAAAACAGAAACCCGATTGAAGGATGCCAAAGATGGGCCATGAAGATGATCACCTCTCCAGTGAGGAAAGGCTTAGAGGCTCAGGGCTGTTGAGCCTGGAAAAGAGAAGACTCCAGTGACATCTTAGTGCAGACTTTCAATACTTAACAGGGGGGTCTATAAGAAAAATTGAGACATACTTTCTGGCAGGACCTGTTGCAATACAAGATGTGAAAGTTTTAAACTAAGAGAGGGTAAATTCAGTTTCGATATATGGAAAATATTTTTTATTATATAGGTGGTGAGACACTGGAACTGGTTGTCCAGTTCCTTGAAATATTCGAGGCCTGGTTGGGTGGGCTCTGAGCAACTTGATCTAGTTAAAGATGTCCCTGCTCACTGCAGGGGGTTTGGATGCAATAAATTTTATAAGTCCCTTCCAAAGCAAACTACAATTCTATGACAAGCAAAATTATTGGAGTTGAGAATTAAGATGAGCAAATTCCATGAAAATATATCGACTGTGGTTAGAATTGGAGGTTAACAAGTATTTAAATAGAAACAGATAAGAAACCCAACTTTATCCAAGCATACAGGTGTATGATTCACCTCATTTTGTTGTGTTCTTTAGATTTGAACAAAAAAAACCCATACTTCAGAGCATAAGCAGGGTTGGAGGGTTAGGAAGGGCAATGAGAATATCCATGGTATAGAACACCTTCCGCATGAAGAAAATCTGAGTAAACTTTGTATGTTTAGGCTACAAAAGATATGGTCTAAGAAAGGAGAGGCATAAAGGGACTGACTGCTCACTGTCTCTTTCAGAACAAGAGTTAGAATTTATCAAATGATGCTAGCAGCAACCACATTCAGAACAAAAAGGGGAGATACTTCTTCCTGTAGCAAACAAAAGAGTGTGAATAGAAATAATATTACAGGAGACTGTATTCATACTTTGAGGAGCTCTCTATTAAGGATTACTAAATAGATGAACCGTATCAAACTCTGACAATTCCTTGGGGTCAAAGTTGATGAGAGGTTGGGAAACCACTCAGATAAACATTATGCTTGCACTGCTCTTCTTCATTGGGCATCCACTGACGGCCAGTGTTGGTGACAACAGAGAGGGTTAGAGAAATTTTGGTCCAATCAAGCACTGGCATTCTTAATTTCTTAAAGAGTAACAGACAAACAATGAGTATACATGATGCTAACTGAGTGTAACAATTTGAAAGTAAACCTGTTCTGGAAACTGTTAACCTTTTGACGGCAGGAACTGAGCTTAGATGTGGATCATCCTTCAGAAGATCATGACTACTTTTACTCTTCCCCTTCATGCTCTGTTCAATGCAAAAAGAAAAAAAAAAAAAGATACTCATTTCAGTGTTTAAGAGGATAGATAGTAGGAAAAAGATAAACTGTTTCTTGTTAGCTTTAGCCTAACTAGTAAGCATGAACATTTTTACGAACAGAACTGAGAAAGTGTTCCAGAAAGAGAAGCATCAACCTGACTCCATGGATTTAAAATTTATTTTTGCAATAGCAATGCATTTAGCTTTAAAGGAAAGAGAGGAAAAATAAAAAAAACCCATAAACTAAGAGATAGTTTAGTCATCACAATCCTTACACATTATAAAGATACACGGTTTAGCACATATGCACTTGACTGAATGAAGAGGTAAGAACCTGACTTTCCAGTAACGGCACATGACAACTCAAAAAACTACTATGTACAAAGAAATACTTATTAATTGGAAAAACACTAAGTAGGTCCCTAAGGAAAAAAATTAACAAACTGCAAAACATCAACCTAGAATGCATCATGCAGGAATCATCTACTGACACAAGTCAAATCTAACAACACATAAGGTCTTCAGGCAGAAAGACTACAGTAAGAAAGTGTTCACCATGTTAATCTGAAAAAGAGTACACAAATTTCAGAGTGAAATTGACCGAAAAATCTCTGCTATAGAAACAGTCTGTATTGTGACCTGAAAAGCTGTGATTGTATTACAGATGCACTGTATAATTCTTCCAGGAGAACAGTAGTTGTGTGGACCAATCTCACTCATTTAAATGCAATTCTCATTCTTTAATATGTGGGAAACAAAGACTAACACATTCAGCAACATGAAAAAAATACTTCATTCAATAAGGGGGGTGTGTGTGTTTGGAGCGGGCCTGGAAGTGTGTAAAGTGCTTCAAACAAGTACAGACAGAAAGCAGTTTGGACACTAAACGCTTCAGTTTAAATGCTAATCAACAACCAACGAGGACCCCACTGTCAGATCCCTGCACCCACTAATAGCCTTTGTGGCCTTGTGGCCTGTAGCTCCTCTGCCCATGAGCATCATTTCAGCTCAGGCCTGAGAATACACTGACTGCCTGAACAATGTCAAACCCGTGTCTATTCTGGATGAGGCTGCTGAACTCACACTGCAGGCTTGTCTCCAGTCCTGTCTTCTGTTCCCATCTCTGACTGCTCATGACTACACCTGGCAGTTGTCGACTTTAGCCTTGGTTCCTGCTTGCCATTTTCAGGACCCCATTACCAGCAACCAACTCCGCCTGCTATATCCAGACCCAGTGGAATTGTGTCCTTGTTGGCAAGCACACTGTCTGTGTTGGAATCTCTTTTGCCTCTTCTTGCCTTCCCTCATGTAACTGTTCCATTCCTGCCTCTCCCTGACACAATCTTCCCAAATCCTGTCACCTCTGCCTTCTGTAACCTCCTGAGGTACATGAATTTTCTTTCTAAGATTCATACTTTCTGTAACAGATCCATTTGGAGACTCCTGTTACAGAAAACACAATTTGATCTGTAACATTTAAATTACAGCAATGGCCCTAATCCCTCATTTAATCTCTTTCTGAAAATGTTTATAATTTTAATCACATTTTGTGGCACAAATGTTCACAACCTAAATTCCATGAAGAAAAAACACTTTTTATTTGTATATGTATTTGCTTGTTTATCTTTGTGTCTCAAACACAGTATTGTAAGAAATAGGAAACAATTGTTCTCATCATTTCCTACAGCTCTCCTTTTTTTTAATATAAAAGCTACTGTGATCCATATCCTCAGGTATTATTCGTCATACCCTTCTTTGTACAACCTCAGGAACAGATAATGCATTGCAGCAAAGGCAAAAAGTGCACAGACTAAGCAAAGATAGGTACCCCAAAACATATGAAATAGTGTTTTCATCTACTCCTTAGATAATTTTAGGCTCACGCTCACTACTCTAAAAATTAACAGAAAATATTCCCCTTTCCCAGATTTGCTGGAGGATTCCTCAGTTACTTGTATACTTTCCTCTCAAAATCTGTCCTTAATAGTACACCCTTCTTACACTGAAAAAAGCAAGACTTCAGTGCACCTAGCAACCAAAAAAAGTTCACAAAGTGAACCAAATATGTGAAAAATTAAACTGAAAAGAAAAATAAGGATAATTTGGTACAGTACCTGACTAACTCTACTGACTTCTTCCTCTTCTTCTTCAGCTTCTTCCCCAAAGGAAAGCAGGTTAAAGTTTCTTTAAGAGAGAAAAAAACATTTCCTAGTAAAACTTTAAATACAATCTTAGTAACACTCCATTATTTTTAAACATATTACTTTCATGTCATATTAGATTTTCCAAGAAAGATTTTGTCCTCTTAATTGTACCAATTCCAAACAACTACAACATGTTGCTTTGGTATAAACCAAAAATATTTAAATAAGCATGTTCTATTGAATTCCTGGGACAAGGACAGTGAAGCATCACATAGAAAATGTAGAGACATTTTAAAAAATTCTGACTTGACTAACTTTCACAGACTCTTTTATGCTGACAGCTCCATTGCATTTTTATTTTTTTCTTTCTTAACACAGCAGTATTCAAGTAACAGACACAATTTTCAGGATATGATGGCTCAGAAAGGCATATCAAGAGAAATAATAATTTTGATTTTATTGTTAGGGAAATTTGTTTATGGTATGTTGGAACCAGTCAGTTGAAACACACTATTTTTGTGAGACAAAACTGATAGCGTGCACACTTCAGACTTCCTATTACTTTTCACTCCATGTTTGTGACTACAAATTTTCATTCACAGAAACTGAAATTTTCCATGTCAAAATGCCTGCCTTTTTCTAAGTATTTCAGTGGGACAGAAGTGGTATCTGATAAAATACGTTCAAAAAACTCGAGCAACTGAGCTATGACTTAACTACCAGAACGTTTTAACAGCATTGTCATCTCAGTCAGATAGTGCCTGTACTGAGCTACAGGAAAGACTTAAACTACCTTTTACCCTTGTAACAAACTATCACCACGCATGAAAAAGTCAAAGCTCAGCCGATGCACAGTGACCACTTCAGAGGGAGAAATTAGATTTGCATGATCCACCTTGGAAGCAAGCAATTTAGTTTTGCTAAGATTACATACGATGCCTCTGTGCATTCTGGTAAAGCTAAGTGCTTCAAAAACAGAAACAAAAAGATTGCCAAGGTGCAAAATAAAGGTGAAATAAAATTAACCACCACTCATGTTGCATATATTTACTTTGTGCCTTTTACTTTGGACTTTTTCGCTTCTTCTTCTGGTTTGTCCTTCTTCAGTTTTCTACTTGGTCTTGGGACAATGTCATCGAAAGGATTAAACAATACCTGTGAAAAGGACAGTATTTTAGACACACCTTTAATAAGTATTTTGTTGTAACTTAATGATTCAATATTCTTAAACAATATGCAAAAAGACATGCCCAGTTTTCTGAACGCTAGACAAAAGAATTTTAAAACATCACTTTTCAAAACAGAACATACTCACCTCAGTACTTCTAATTTTGTGCGGACTGAGAGGTCTCTCTTCTTTGTCAACTTCTACTTCAGCCAGGCGCAACATGTTATATATTGTATCCCCTGTAACCTGGAAAATTTATAAAAAAGCCTTGAAAGTCCTTCCCTGTACCTTTTGTTGTTTATTCAGTAAAATTCAATGCAATCCTTACGTAAGGAACTTTGAAAATTCAAATGATATAGGAAATACTTTAAGTACATAAGACTTCCAAAAGACAGCAAGTACAATGTACAAAGGTTTGGGTACTTTAAATTCAATGGCAAAAGTTGAAGGAATACAGGTAATTTAGAGAATTTATGCAGGGAAGATGTCAAATTCTTACTGTGAACTATGAAACAGGAAAAAAACCCCACTGAAATAAAAAAAATATTTGGTTTATTTTCTTTTAAGTAAATCATCAGAGTGGTAAATTCATCTTGTGTTTTTCATTTTCCTGACTCCTCTTGAGTAATTAGAATCTATGAACAGAATTTTCTAAAATGTCATTACTTTTAGATGAGCTGATTAAAAAGACAGAGCCATAATAATATTAATAAGACTATTTAAAGGCAGCACAATATGGAAATATTATTTAGAAGAGTAACAACAGCAAAGTACAGAATAACTGGAACAACCCATAGAAACATTTCTACCAGACATGGGAAACAAAGAGAAAGGAGACAGCTTACAAAACAGTGAAATACACTTCAAATGTAGGTAGCAGGAAACAACACTAAATTAGCCTTTAGAGAAAGTCATAGTAGCTTCTGTAAAACTTAAATGGGGACTGCAGTTCATGTAGCAGACCTTTCCAAAGATTGTATGCTTGTTGTTAAGTTCATCTGCACGACCCAGTGTAAAGAAAAATTGACTCCCATTATCATGGGGACCAGCATTTGCCATAGCAACGAGTCCTCTTCGATTAAATCGCAATCGTGAGTGGAACTCATCCTGGCAGAACAGAAGAGAAAAGAGCATGACTTAAGTATGTAACTACTTTTTTTACTTCTTTAGTTATGGCTTATTTATATCAATATGCACACACAAGATATACACTTAGTTTTTTTTAAATTCAGTAATAAATCCCCAGTATTTTGAAACTTAGTGACACAATTATATTTAAAAGTTTATATTTTGTCCATAGAAGATTACTTTTAGTCAGTATTTTTAATCTTTAGTGACCATAATAATGCAAACAAGGGAACAGTCTTCAAAAGAAACCATACACACATAACCAACAAACACACACACAAAAAATTAGAAATTATTACATCAATAATAGACAGATTCCTTAATAAAAACCCTCTAATTTCTGTCTTGTTAATTTTATCTTTTTCAATCATTTACTAAATATCAACTGTTGTTCATTACTTTTATTTTCATTACCCCCCAACACTAAGAAAATCAGAAGCATTTTAAAAACTAACTGCATTTCTTGCAAAAGTACCATTCCTGTCAATCATTCTATTTATGTGAAAAATTCGAATACATGTAAAGTAACTGAAAGCGCAGTAAAAGGTCGCAATAACACAGTAATGTAAAAATCCACAGGAAGAACATTTTCTGTACCATACAAAGACAAAATAGGGCTCATTTCAAAGCAAGGAGAAAGCACTGAGTAATATTTGAATACTATGGTATCACAATTCTAAACATTAGATATTGAGATACTATGGTAATATCACAATTCTGAACACTAAATATTGAGATACTACTCATTACAAGCATGAATGCTATTACAATATTAGTAATATTTCTTTTGTTCCCCACCTCAGGTACCAATCTCCCTCACAAAGGCCACAGTCATGCTCGATGTAAAAGTCTAGAGGCAATACAATGCAAGGCCAAGAGACATTCTGTGTAACTTCAGTCATGAGCTAAACATGCCTGCCCCATCTGAAACAAAACAATCAGGCACGACAGAACACAGCTGCTGAGCCTGCACAGCTTCAGTCAGCACCTGAGCCTCCTGGTTAAGAGATGAGCCATGATGATATCAATAATACCAGGGAACAACCTAAGTTTCTGCATCTGAGTTGTCAACATAATAATATCTACTTTTCATTCTTCGTCTTCCTAAATTTCTCTTGTAAAGTTCATGCTAGTAAGGCTATACACTCATCATAATATCAGAATAGCTAGATTTAAGAACTCTCAATTCAAAGGGACATACCTAAATGCACGGAAGCAGCATATGCAGTAAAATACCGCATGTGTACAGTGCTGTGTTTCATTTAAGGTTTGATTTTTCGCAATCTTACACGGTAGAAGAATAACGGGTAGAGAATAACCAAAAATTAATGTGTAAGATATACAGACACATACCTTGAATGGCGCTCCATAGACTGACTCTCCTCCTGATCCAGTACCAGTGGGATCACCTCCCTGCACTATAAAGCCAGGCACTACTCTATGAAATATTGTGTTATTGTAATACTCTAAAAACAAAAGAGGAAAAAAGAATAAGATATCAAATACATGTTAGTGGTCTCAAAACCAAACTTTCACACAGATGTGCAGAGATGTTCCAGAAAGCAAGTTCTGTAGGGAGATTCTGCTGATCCCACTGTGTTCCCCCCTACTTCCTCTAGTCTTATGGAAAAAAACCTGCAGTGTCATGTTTCTGTCACAGAAGACCCTGTCCATCACTAACAGGATGATCTGGATGAACTTTCTTTTCAGCTTTTAAGTTTTACTAGTGGAATGGTAGTACAATTACAATGCATTAGCTTAAAAACAGAGCTAGTACTACTGTGCTCTGTCCCAGACAACATCTCAGACACAACATCAGCCATATTTATATACCAGATGATGAGCATTTCCATGCACCAGCACTGAATGCCAGTGTCACCGCTTTCACCATCTACACCATGCCTAAACCAACAATTTTCGCAGAATGAAATAGATGGTACATTGTGCTCCTTAAGTTATCTTATTCTTTCTGCCTATCTATCTACCCATCCATCTATACATCCACAGGTTACAATATCATAAGAAAACAAAAGGAATGAAAACTTTACTTGACTTATATTTCCACTTGATTTTTTAAATTATTATTATTGAACAAAAACAAATCTGAAGCATGCTACAAGACAAAGCAGGCTCTGCACATTTTACAGCATAACTAGATATAGTCATGGATGGTTATATGCCAGGATACTCACAAGAAATACTCAAATGCACTATGCAAAGCATAGGATGCTACACAGCAGTTAGGAAAAAAATCAGAAAGGAAATAAAGCCCACTGAGGACAAGTGAATCCTTACCAAGGGCTCAGAAATAGATTTACCACTGCAAAAAATTTCACCACTAGGTGAAATGGTGTAACAGAAACAGGCTTTATCTGTGCTGGAGGCACAAATTCTAGACTGCTATTTTTGCATAACAGATGAAGGTGATATGAATTTTCGATACAATCTTTCCAGTAGGGAGCCTCTTATTCTGTCACCCACTACTTCAGTGGAGAGCATTACAGAGCTTTCGTCAACCAAAAAAATACAGCAAATGAAAAATCAGAAGTACTCACAAGAAAAAAATGAACAGGTAGTAAAGATGGTGATGCAGAATTGAGAATTTTGTAAAATACCCAATATTGCATCCGTGCCATTTCATACACACACTAAAGTAGTTACACTTTGTAGAGACTTGCTGTTAGTCTTTCCTCTGCCAGGCACCATTTCAGCAACACTACATCATCCGCTTAATTTGAGAAAAACATCCAAAAGTTTTTTCTCCACCTGTTTATTACCTGAATAAACTTTTCAAATATCCTTTTCTCCACCTGTTTATAACCTTGAAAAACACTGTGTTAGTTAATATTTTTTTAATACAAATAAACTTATTGACATGTGGATGTTAAAACACAGTTATGACCCCTATTTTAGAAAAAAGGCACATGAATTTCATGTGTTTCTATTCCATTTGGTCATTACCTTCCATACAAAGCTGGATGAAATTTCTACATGCTTTTGGTGCTTCTTTTGACCATAATTCTATATCAATCTCCCCTGCTGTTGTTCTCAGCAAAACCTATAAAAATACAGATAAGTGCAGCATCAGTTTTATTGTAACTCGGTCACTGAACAGAGGCTATCAGGGCGTACTTAAAAAATACATCTGAAGTCGGTGTATTAGTTACAGTGGTATACATTTAAATCTGCTCACTAGCTATTGTTAGTTCCAGATAACATTTCCAGAACTTGAGATACAGCTTTGAAGTGATATGTGTAGTAAAGATGTATAATATAATATAATATACAATGGGGCTCGTACGCGGCACATGATAGAAACTTAGGCACCGTTTATCACTTCCATAGCGAAACATGAGAGGAAAAAATGCCATAAATCTCTAAAGGTGTGTATCTCTCTTACAATTGATACCATTACACTCAGTCAGAGGTCGTAATAAAATTCAGAGCGTTAAGATGAAATCCGGAAATTAAACACTCCGGGAACTCCTCGATGTCAGGTATCCACACATCGCGCCTCGTGGCACGACTCTGCTACAGCGCTTAAGGGCAACATCACCTGGGAGTAACTTAAACCAAAGGAGCTCAGCACGGAAAACACCACGACGACATAAGCAATGGCACAGCTCGCACCCCTCTTGCCTGTCCCCACACCCCTGCAACCTGTGCAGGACCTTGGGCCCGGCTGGCTCACCTTCCCGTTGGTGGGCGGCTCCTGGATGTAGATGTTGCTCATGGCGGGCACGGCACAGCAGAGAACTGCACTGCACGGCAGAGAACTGCACGGCAGAGAACTGCACGGCACAGCCCCTCAGCCGCGCTTCGCCGCCCACCGCCCACAGCCGCTCGCCATCTTGGGCGTCTCTACGCTGCCCAGGGAAGGGAGGGACGAGGTTGCTAAAGCCAGAAGAAGGGACGAAGAGATGAATCCCCGGCCGGCGTCTCTGCGGGAGCCACGCAGAAAGGATGACTGTTGGGAAAAAATCTGGAAGCTTCTCCATGCACCTGCAGTTCCTCTCCAAGCTCCCAACTAAGGGGCGCTGAGGTCCCCCGCCTCCCCCGTGCGTGGTACGGACCGGAAGAGTGACGAGTAAAGCCTTCCGGCGAGGAGAGGCGTCTCTGCGGGCCGCGGCGGCAGCGGGCGCAGGTGAGGGGTGGCCGTGGTGAGTGAGGGGCCGTGGGACTGCAGTGAGGGGCCGTGGGATGGCGTGCCCGCTGGGGGCAGTACGGGGCAGGCAGGCGTGTAGTTGCGCCGGGAGGGCCGGAGGGAGGCACGGAGGTGCCCGCAGGGGCAGGGGCAGCAGCGCGGCCCGTCAGGAGCGGCCGGCGGGGCCTGCGGGGCTGCCCGCCAGGGTTTGGGTGGCGAGCGCTGCGGTCTGTACAGCCAAATCTGGAGAATGCTTCTGGTCAGGCATGGCTTTCCTGCTGTTGGGGACTAACGCATGTTTCTGCGGATCTGTGTCTAAACAGACCCGCTGGGAGTGGTGGTGAAGCAGGGCAGAGAGAAAGATGTGCGCTGTTCGTGGGGTGGCCAGGTCTGTGTTCAGTAAACATGTCGCTGTTGCCTCGTAGTCAGTTCTTGATCCTGAGAAAAAGGAGCATCTGGTTGGAGAAGATTAGCCATCAGCGCGCTTGCAGCAAGCGTGGGTAGACCCCTTCTCTAATCTTCGTTCGGGAAGCCCAGCTGTGATGAGGTTGGTGAAGAGCTGAACAAGCCTGGGCTTCGGTGAGCTGCTTTGAAACACTTGCTCCCATTCTGGAAGAGGTTTTTGAGGGGAACGTTTGTTTGCATTCAAAGGTTTGCTAAGTCCTGTGGGTTTTTATCTTGCCTTATGCTCTCCTGAATGAATCAAGTCCTTAGTGTTAGTTAAGTTTCTTGAGAATTAACGCACAGGGAGGAGAGATGAGAAAAGGAAATTTCTAGGAATTTGTTTGCTTTTAATCATCTAAAGTTTCATCTACTCTAAGCCTAAGCTTCCAGAATTATTCTTTAAACCCAGAATAATAATGAAATTTCAGTATTAGGAATTTGGTGGAAGTATTTGGTGACAAGATTCCTGTCATCTGTTGAGTGTTTTATTGAAAGTCCTTACTTACATGGGTGATTTTGTGGTGTGTGCATGGCTGTACTGACCTCCCATGGATGAAGTACCAAATATTTCTTTGCCAACAGGTCAGCTGTGCAGCAGGACTGAAGTTTACTAAGTATCTCAGAATGTTGAGACCAGGTAGGTAGCTAAGGTAATCCTTTTTTCCAATCCTAAGGTGTAGTGAACAAGCAAATGCTGTTTTGACTGTTTTGCTGAAGTGAGATTGCAAGGTACAGGCATACTTTTGGTTTTTGATTTGTGGCACTTTCTTCCATCTTTCCCTGTCTCTTGTGGGTGTCCTTTAAAAAATAGGCATAAACTAGGCATTTGAACAATGCTGAGTTAATAGACCTTTTAATGGGATATGTAATATAAAGGTTTTAGGATCAGCAAAAACTAGTATGTTAAATGGAATGCATGTATTTTTATTGCTTGGCTTTCCAGTACTCTTTAGGGCATGGACCAGTGAGTTGTCCACATTTCCAAGCTAGTTTTTCAACATGAGATTTTAATGTTTCTCTGCTATATTGAGTAGAATTTTCTGAAGACAGTGCTTGTCTCAGTAATCATAGTTTAAATTCATGGGGTCGATGTACTCTGTTTCTTGTTCTCTAATTTCTGTGATAAGTTTCTTATTATGATTGATTATTTAAATACATTAACTTATTATTAAGTTATTAATAAAACTGTGTATAACTGTTTAAGTCACTAGGGGTTTGTTGGAAGATAGAAGGGCATCCTATGCTTTTGGAAGTTCAGTTGTGACATTTATTATGAATAGGCTCAGGTGATTACAAATAAGATTGATCTGTTTGGAGGGAAGCAATTCTCTGGTGTTTCTCTTCTTCTGAATTGTGTCCTACTATGGTCTATTTAACTTAGCTGTAGTCTCATGTGAGAAAGTTCCAGGCTTTTTATACCTAAAATTTGCATTATTCTGATTCTCCTTCCTGCTTAGCACCTGCAGACTTTGCTGTTACTCTTCTTCACTTTATTACACATTTGCTTTCTTGTAGCCATTAATTCTTTGTATTTGGTGCCATGTTGGGTGGAGTCAGAATCATTTAACGATTTGTGGACCTTTTTTACTTCTGCCTCTTCATAAGACATTTTTTGTTGCCTTGTTTTTTTAATTGCCTTTTAAAGTCAATTCATGTAATTGAAATATAAATCACTTCTGAGTTTGCAGTGAATGTCTGTCAATATCCATGCAGTGCTAGAATTTATAAGTACACTTGCAGTGTGCGGTTATAGATTATTGGGATGTCAGGTAACTTACTCTGTTCATTCTGTAACTAAACAAATGTATAAGCTTTCAGAAAAGTGGAATAATTATTAAAATTATAATGGAAAGGTCATAGTGAATAAAATTAGGATTTGGCAATGAGTTGTATGAGGCTAAACTAGTGGTTTACAGCAGTCAGATTGGTTCTGATGGATTACTACATGGAAAAGTAACCTTAGAAATGCAGTGGCACTTTTTTTTTGTTTGTTTGTTTGGGTTTTGTTTGTCTGTTTGGATTTTTTTTTTAAGAGATTGCGTGTACTTAATGCTCTGAGTGATCACTTATCTGTGTATTGGCATTATCAAGCCAGATTTGAAAGAAACACAATTGTTCTGTTTAGCAAGACCTAATTGGTAAAATTTTTTCTTTCAGGTGGAAATAAAGATAACATCAGAGCAGGATGCAAAAAGTGTGGCTACCGTAAGTCAGTAATAAGCAATATGAAGTTAGAGTGTTTTCTTCAGAAAATGATGATAGAACTGCCTTTTGAGGAATGGGTGGGGGAAATGGAGAAGAAGTATTCTTTCTTGCTGCCCAGACATTTGTCAGTTTTAATTACCCCATTTTTAAAATTTATCTGTTTCATTTT
>VXAU01005663.1:46533-79140 GCA_013399695.1 Formicarius rufipectus
CACTCTCTGGCTACTCACATCGATTGCTGCTTTTGAAAACTCTTGAGTTTCTCAGGAGAAAAAGAAGGCTATTATGTATACTACATTTGAAATTACAATCGCCTGAGAAACTTTGAATGGAAAGCATCATATTTGATATACCCTAAGATTGGCATTTTTGCTTCTTCTGAATCTCACTTCAAATATGCATTTCAGCTCACACCAAGTCAAAACATATTTTAAAATCTATATGAATTTTTTTATGCCAAGAAAATATATTTCTTTGTGCCATGTATATTTCAAGAAACAGTTACTTTTATTATTTACAAGTTTTGCAGCTAGCTTTTAGCTCATGCCTTGCATTATACACTGATCAAGTAAGATGTCTTTGGCTACTTTCCTGATGAATGGAGACAGGTCTTAGTGAAGATTTTAATTTGTTAATCACTAACTTAATTTTAGAACAGTGGGGGAGTGTGCACTGTTTTGAAGTGGGTTTTATTGAACTCTTAATACAGTGATTTAAGCTGTTTGAGCGTTACATGGGGAGACAGGAAAAAAGCTTGTTTCCTTCCTTCACTTCAGATTTTGCAATAAATTTTGTCAATGAATTGGTTTGTGTATCTCTTGAAAAGGACCATGGATATAAATATAGACTTAGTGCTTTGTTTCTACCTGCAACAAGTATCAGAAGCTCTCTGGAAGCGAAGAAGACTTGTAATTAAATCACACAATCCGTGTTTATACCTAAAAGCTCTGTCTTCAAGGTGTAGGTGTTTTGATATGAAGAACGTGTGTTTATTTCACTTACTACTAGAACTCCTGTGTCTCCCAAGCAAAATCTTCAATTTATTTTGCTGCAATAGGCATATTCGTCACAAGGTTTTTAACTGGTCATGGTTATCAAGATATAACTTAGAAAACTGAAAATACTAGTCAGGTAGTAGCTTAGTCAGTAATAAGTACTGATTATTAAAGATTGTCTCATAAGCAAATAGGATTCTACAATTTCACTAGAGATATTTAAGAAGAGCAATGTAACAGTAGTTTTTAAAATATTTCACTGTATGTTCTTAGGTAATTTCTTCAGAAAATATCTAAGATTACTAAAAATAGAAAGTAAAAGTTGAAAAAAGTCTTTAACAGAAATAGAAGCGAGGTCATAAAGCACTATTAAATGGAAGAGCATTGCACAACCTGTCACAATTCCTGGAGATGTTTTCAAAGTGAGCCTTGTCCTACCTACAGCTGCAGCATACCCTTTTTTCACTTCTCAAAACCAAGTAATACAAAAATGGATGTTCTTTAGTTGCTGATACTTTTTTGTGAACTGTAGTTTTTCTTTCTTTATATTATCTAGCTGGTCATCTGACATTTGAATGTCGAAACTTCCTCCGAGTAGATCCTCAAAGAGATATTGTTTTAGATGTCAGCAGCACTAGCAGTGAAGACAGTGAGGAAGAAGAACTACAGAGATTGCAAGCCATGCGTGAAAANTTTTGTTTTTTTTTCCCCATCATGGAATACATTGACTAATGGTCTTCTGAAGTACAGGAACTCACATTTTATCCGTTTTGACAACAACTATTAGTTCTTTTAGCCTGTGGTTTCATAGTAGGTCTTTTACTTCACATGTTCAGACTTAGAGATTTGAGACACCCCTCTTTTTTGTTATTGCTAATTCCTGTCGTAGGAAATTATTAATGTACCCATTTGGAACATCTCAAAAAGGGCTCCTAAGTGCAAAAGATTATCAAACTGTTACGAAGAAGCTGCTTAGGAGAAAATTATATGGATGTTCTGAGTTAATTGCTATATAGTTTAAGCATCTTATAACTATGGCATGTGGTTTAAATGTAACCAATGACAAATATGACAACTGAAAGAGCTAGTAAACTGGAAGTTAAACATTCATACTTGGAAAATTGCTATTCTGTGTTGGGAAGGTTTGAGTATCAGCTGTTTGTCAGCAAGAGGATAGATGGGCTATTTATCAGATACTTGCGTTCCTTTGAATTTGTACTCCAAAGAAGTTCTTCCTCTAAGTAAGAAGGGGAGGTTGCTTCACCGTAGCATATTTTAAATAAATGAACATTCTTCTCCTCTGCTCCTTGAAACGTCATGTTTTGTTCTGTTGCCCTCGCATTCCAGACATTTAGTTCCTACTAAAGATGGTATTTGGAAGGAGAAGGAATAGATAGAGCCCTGTATTGTAGTTTGCTGTACACTTGAAAAGGAATGGATGGTCTGCTTGACAAAAATGCTGCATTGGTACAACAGCCCTTTGTTGGGAGAGGTCTCTTTGGAAAAACTAGTTCCCACTTACTAGGTGTTTTTGCATGGAAGGGTTGAAGGTTTTTTGGCCCTAACTGATTGAAGATGGAAATCTGCAGGGAAAACAGCTGTTGACATGATCTTCTAATAGCCCTATTTATTATATTTTCTTTTTTGAACTGTGGCTTCTAGGTATGCTATAAGGAGACGTACCCTTAACTGTCAATAATCCAGGTAGAATTTTGCCATTTTCAAGTGGCCTCATCTTCTCAAGAGTTTTGCACTATTTTATTAAAAAAATACTGGGTTTTTTGCTCATTCTTGTTCTGCTGCAAAGATAATTTGCTTTTTTAAACCCATATTGAATTCTTTCATATTTCACTCTAGAACATGCAGACCAGTAATTTGTATTTGTGGTAGCAAAGGAATAACTGGTCTAGTGTAGAGACTTTATGGGTAGTATTACAGGAATAAGATAATATGCTCAAAATTGACTGTCTGCTTTAAGGATTAATTGAAAAGCTGGTATTTTCCTGTTAGCTGGCATTGTAATGTCTGTTTATGTAGTGGATTTGCATTTTGAGGAAGTAAAAAATATATTGTTTGAGCTGGTACAGAAAAATCTGAGATCAGAAGTCTCATCCACTGTGATAAAAATACGGCTTATAAGTGAAATGTGAAGTTCCTATGCAGTACTGTACAGCATTAGGGCAGGAAACAAACACAGTCAGATGAGGAGTGACTCTTCTGCCAGTCTTTGTAGACAGTATATGGACAATGAAATAAATGTATCTTAGTTAAAACATTGCTATTTGTCGAGTATGAAAAGAGGATGTGTGAATGTGACTCAGGTAAGCCTAAGGAAATACTCTTTTTTTGGTATGTTTTAGCTAAATGACCTCCTTTCAGACTTAGGCAATTACATGATAAGTATTAAGACTGTTAAAATAAAGAAAAACAGATACGTAAACATATAGGAAAAGTCAGAACTCTTTACAGGCCTTTTTTCATTCTTAGTGCTTAGATCAAAGTCATTAGAATCTAAGTTGTATATAAAAATCCTACCACTGCAAAATATTTCTGAAACTACTATACTAGACCAGAATTTGGAGTAAGGAAAATAAAATATTTTCACAAGAATTTTGTAGTACCTTTACAATGCTATTGAAGCTGCTCCTAATTCAGACAAGTGCTTTTTAAAATGTAACTTCTTACCCACAGATTTAAATGAGGAGGAAGAAAAAAAGAAGCAAAAAAGAAAAACCAAAGAGAAGACAAAATTAAAAAGATCAAGGAAAAGGTAACTCATATCACTCAGCTGTTTTAATTTCAAAACACAGCTTTGGAAATCTTTCTGATATTTGTATTTTTTCTCAGAAAGTTCTGCTCCTTTTGATGAAATTTGATTTGCAAGTACATCTTTGGTTTGAAAAGCTTTCTCTTTTCTAATGAGAACTTGTTTGTTCTCAGATTAACAGTAAAAATCACAGGCTTTCAGCTGTGAAGTTAGAATCATAGCAATCTTGAAAGCTCTAGCAGTCTGGATGTCTGCAGGTCTGAGAAACCAATGCTCCTTCTGGCTGTTCAACGCTAGGCAAGTTGTAATGAGAAAAGAAGAAGGAGTTAGGAGGATTATGGGGTTGGTGTCTAGCTGAACTACCATGGAGTAGACTTGCTGCAGTTCAGAGACCCTAAGAATTTTTGTGTGCACACATGCATGTGTAGATGCACATGCTGGCACACACACACATGCTCTGAGTAACATGCAGTTATAAAAAGGAAAATTTCTGTAGATTTACTTGGCATGTGTTGCGTTTTAGTGCACCTGTTAGTGTAGAAGCTAAAAGAAGTGCTACTCCAGTTTCAGAGGAAAATGTCATAATACCCCAATTTATTGTCAGTCTGAGTTCTGGCCTGCTGACTGATAGGTTTGCTTTTTAAGATGAGGCTAATGGTTTGTCATTAGGACTGTTGGTAAGACATATCCCAGTAACTACTGGGAGCTGTAAAATGTGTAATACATTTAGAGACCATGCTAAGAAGGTTTTTTTGAAATAAACAGGATTTAATACTGGTTGTATTGGCATTTTCCCCCTTCTTTATTCATGTAGTGTAGCTCTAACTTCTACTTTTGAAGATAGAATTTACACTTACGAAAAAGTAGAATAGAAAAGAGTCAGATTGGTCGTTGGTTTTTGCGCAAGTCATTAATAGTTAATCATGCAAACAATAGCACAAAACTACTCTCTTGAGTATTCATGACTTTTATTGTCATCATAATTCTTTTATGTATGTAATCACTCATCACTGCTGGTTAGAGATCAATACTACCAGCTGCAAGAGCATCCAAATTTGTCATACCTGTTTCTCTTAGATTTTTGCACTGGAGAAATATAGAAAGATTTTTCTGAAGGCATTATTCTTGCATTGTTATTGATTATATGGTATTTTAAAAGGCGGAAGCTCTGTCGTGCTGCCATAGTCTATTTAATCTGTTGGTCTGTATTTTTAGTCTGTTTCTTCATGAAGACTGAAAAATCATTCAACTTGCCTATTCCATTGTCTTTTTAATCTGTATTATAAGCATACTGCTCTTCTGGCACAAAAGTCTTTTTAGAGAAGTCATGATTCAAGTTGAACATGCAAACTGAGATATCATAATCTTTTCAGTGGGTGCTACTGTACAAATTTTACACCAAATTCAGTTTGTGGCATTATATAAACACTGACATTTAAAGCAAATTATTGTAGAATTTTCCTTCTTTAATAATTTACTGTATTATTTTTTCACTAGATCTTCCTCATCAAGTTCAGCTGAAGAGGATGAGCCAAAGTCAAAAAAACAAAAATCACACAAAAAAGAAAAGGAAAAGGGAAAAAAGCATAAATCTAAGAAAGGGAAGCATCATAAAAAGGAGAAGAAGAAGAGACGGAAGGAGAAAAGTTCATCTTCTGACAGTTCAGACAGTTCAAGTAGTGACTAAGATGCTGATCTATTTTTGTGTTCACTTCTGCAGAGAAGATGATTTTCCTTTCATATCTAATTTATTTATGCTTTGCAATGCTGTTTTAAAATGGGATATATATATTTTTTTGATAAATCTGTACACATCAGTGCTTCAAATTATTACATGGATCCTTTTGGAAAAAATGTGCTTTTCAATTTCAAGTTTGTTAATACGAAACCATGCAAGTTTAACTAGCTCTTCACTCTTATTCTTAGTTCAGTTGTGATTGTGTTTGTAGTCCTGCAGTATGATATGGTGAACTTGGGTTTGTGAAGCCCATGTGTAGAAAGATATGGACTTAAATATGATTAATGTCAGAATGGTTAAATCAAATTTGGAAATTCAAGTGAGATTTTGTGTTATAATTTAAATAAATGTATGTTTTACATAGCATTTTCTGCTTACATACATTAATCAGTAAGTGCAAACAAGAAAAAGTGTTTTGTTCTGACAAGGAAGGAATGAGCAATGAGAAGCTAAAAAAGATTGAGCCTTCAAAATTACCTTCTAAAATTGATCTAGTCATAGACTGTGAAACATAATTACACATTCTTTTGACAGGATCACTGTAAGCAAGCTGAAAACAAACAGAAGCAAACAAAAGCCATTAATTTTTTTAAATTCTTTTTGCTTAGGTTTTGTTCTTTTACAATTACATGTTTGAAACATAGACCAGCACATATACAAATATTATCAAACAAGAATTAAAATACTAAAACTTCAACTATTTCTTCATTCCTATCAATTCTTATTAGCTTCAGTTTGCATGAATCATACTTTCAAGGGCAAACCCTGATGTAACTGCTGCTGTTGTAGAGGCCTAAGATGTTGATTGTGTGACTGCGACTCAACAAGCACCAAAGCTGTTACAGAATGAAGGTGATGCCAGAACAAACCAGAAGTACTGTTCCCTGTCAGCTACTTCCTAACAGCAATAAAGAAGTCTGAAACAGGCTATTGAGTAGAGTTTATTTAAGCTTCAGCATATACTGAAGCTGTGATTCATTCAGTTTTCTGTGCAAGCTAAATATTTGTCCTACTGAGAAATTATACTGTGAAAATGAATGTTTAATTCTTATCTGTATTATATGTAAGTACTCCTGAGACTTTAACCTGGTGTAATAGTTCATAAATTATCCTCATGGAATTTTGACCATCAGAGAATTTCAACAAAGAATAAATTTGAGCTCTAAAGAACACATTGTATATGGTATTAGTTGTTCAGGAGTAGTTTTAAGCTGAAAAACCAGTGGAAACTTTCTTTACATCGAAGAACACTCCCAGAAGAGCAAGACATTGAATTTCTGAAAGAGAGAGCATGGTGTTTGTAATGGCTCAAACAAGGATATGCTTGCATAAGACAGCAGCAGACTGGACAAATAGAAACAGGTGTTCTCTTCAACACCAGAATTCCCATTACTGTTGGTACTTAAATACATTTAAAAAGAATGGAAAATACGTAAGTATCACACTAAGAAAATTTACAGATGATAAAAAATAAGATGAAGACTCAAAGTACTACTGAGGAGGAGACTGATAGCTCGAAGCCAGATGAGTTCTGGCAGGAAAACAGAATGACTGGCATTATGAGGCAAGGTCTGGACAGCAGATTATGCATATGCTGGAAACAGACTAAGTTGAAAAAAAAAACCACATTAGAGAGTACAACCACTAAGTGAAGGAATAAAGGTATACCTTTTACTTGATATGACAGGCAATTTTTGTAAAACTACTACAAGGAAATAGAATCTCAGGGAAAACATTTTAAGATTTGAGATAAATTATTCAGCTGTGGCACAATTTAGAGACCGACCATGATCCATGGAAAATACCTCCTGCTCACCTGCACTTAGCCAAACTTAGTTTTTTTTGAGGCTGAAAAGGAAGGTTCTGCTGCTAAGGGGCAAGTTTTGCTGCCTGTCAGTGCCTTCAAGGTCCTAGAACTAGTGCCTGAACTAATGATACAAATCTCTTCACTGACTGAAGTAACTCAGGACTAAGTATAAGCAGAAATAAATGTTTCCTTAGCTTCTGCTACCTATTTCCCTGAAGTTGGACAATAAAAAAGGTATCTCTTACAAAATAATAAGTGATCTCACCTTTACACTGACAAAAGACAAACTGACACTTAATATGCAGCTATACATTACTTCTGAAATGGGTTAGAAGTTGGTTCTTGTGTTTTTTCTAAGTTGTGATTAGGAGAATGCTAGAACAGAAAATCTTTACAGAAAATGAATAAAAATCCTGGGAGTTTGGAGCCCAGAAATATTCAAATGTCAGAAGATTGCCACATCAACGAGCATTTTCATCAAATACTACAGTTCTTCTAGGAACAGAATTTTGTACAATTCAGCAACAGAGGTGATTTCTGCAGTCTTTTAATAGAAGATGATAAAATGTTTTATGTACATGGGATGAGAAATTACAAAACCCATTAGTTGGTAGCAACTGCAGTAATATCCCTCAATTCTCTAATGTTGTCTTCTTTTCGGAAGATGCATGAAGGTCAAGTGAAAAGACCTCTCTTCAGTCACAGAAATGCTTAAATTGTAATACAGAAATGAAAGATGGGAAATCAGCAATAAGGATTAGAGTACTTTATACTACAACTATGGTTTGAGGGGTTTTGTGCTGTGGCAAGATACTTATCAACTTGCACTGAAGGAAGAGAATTTGTCTGGGTTTATTCAAATATTGAAAAATACTATAGCAGACTTTAAAAAAGATTTTGTTCTTGATAAACGATGTTAGAAATCTGTTATATTTGATACTTCTTCACTAGAAGAGTAGTGTAACACTAGGGAATGTTGTTCCAGAAAGCTGTAGAATTTTATTTTCAGAGATTTCAGAACTCAACTGAAAAAAAGCCACTTAAACTGAGAGGACAAATTAGGTGATGAGGCTCTACGAACACCTAGCTTCAACCTTTAGGTAGTCCCTCATTCCATTTCTGAAAGGCAAAAGTGTCCCATTTCACAGTAACAGTGAAAAAACTACTGAGTGATGCTGATTTGAATAATTTAGGTGGAAAGCTTTAGGAGTAAGAGGGCAAAATTATGTTGTTTTGGTTTTTAATTTGACTAAACTGAACTGTCATTTGGATGGTAATCCTGTTTGTAATTAAATCACACATCAACAGCATATTCTGTCATCCAGTACTTACTGCAGCTTTAATACAGGGGTTTTTCTCCTAGTCAGTTAACCACATACTTCCATAAAATTCAATGTGCTGCTTCACACTCTGTCCTGATCAGAAAAGACTAATACTGTACTCCTGCTTGGGACTCTTCAAAGGATGAAGAAATGTGCAGCCACACTTCCCAAGCGAGCTCAGTATGGGTTAAGAGGCCATTTTCTGAAAAGTTGTTTTTTTTTTTTGTTTTTTGTTTTTTGTTTTTTGTTTTTTTTGTTTNTTTTTTTTTTTTTTAGTATCTTGATTGCGAATACCTTGAATACCTTGACTGCAATTTGGATAACCAGCTGAGCACTGCTAATAGAGGAAGTCATACCCTGGCCATTGCTTTGCAATTTATATCTAATTTAGAATTGACTAGGAGTCCTGAGGATAAATCATTTGCTTCATTCTCCGATGTCTAGACCAGATCCAAAAGAAAATTTAGTGGATCTTATTGCCACAGACCAAAACTTTAGTTCTGAAAATTCAAAGCCTTCATCCTTTTATGTTCATGATACTTGTTTGTGTGTAAAGAAGCTGGTGCCTTATGACACCAGTTTAATTTTTCTTGTTTGCATATTGATGCATTAGACCTGGGGAAGCATGATGTGGGTGCTTGTACTGGGTATACTTGGAAGGGTTTGGTAACAGGGAGGTTACAGGGATGGATTCTGTGAGAACATGCCAGAATCTACATGTATGTTGGATGACACCAGTTCCAGCTGGCTCCAAGATGTACCTGCCACTGGCCAAGGCCAAGACAATCAGTGACGCTGGTAGGACCTCTGGGATAGTGTCTTGTGCTCTTTTAGAGTTAAACTGGCAGGAGAAATCAATCCAACTCAGAATGGAACTGCAAGTCAGAATAACAATTTAATAAAAGATCACAAAATACACTGAGGTAGGAAAAAAATTCACTTGTGCCATAAAAACAGATGCACAACAGGGCACAAGCAGAATGGAGCTCACCAACCCCTGTGCTGAGCACCACGTGGCCCCACTGAGTTCAAAGTAAGAAGAAAGGAAGAAACTTGCTGGTGAAAATGATGGTTGCAGTCTGGTGGCAGTTTCAGTCCAGTTGAGGCTCTGGTCCTCCTCTGGATCTGAAGAGCTCCCAGTCCCCAAACCCCAACTTTATCTCTGCTTAGGCTCAGATGGCAACAACCAGTCCCTCCCCCAAGGGTGGAGAGTTTCACAATGGGTGAGTTACTTTGTGAGGTGAATCATGGCATATTTTTGTCATCCCTGATGGCCCATTAGCAGACATGACCCCTCAGGTGGGTGTGAAGGTACTAATGGCTCCCCAGAGGGGTGTTATCACCCCTGAGTCATAGGTGTGAAGACAGGAAAACTTCCTTATCTCACAGAAGTTCCTAAGCACCCAGCTAGCAGCCTGAGGGGTTGGGTGTGCCCTGGGCAGCTGCTGCAAATGGGCCATTGTGAGCATTTCATGAGAAAAATGACATAGAGGGTTTAGAATACACACCCACACAGTGACAAACTGATCCTGGCTACTATAACGAGGACAGGTGTTTAGGAAAGGGTGAAGCCTGCTGCACAACAGCATCAAGGAGAGAGGACTAAGAATATGTAACAACCCTGATGACATCAAGGTCAGTGAAGAAGGAGGGGCAGAAGGTATGCCATGGTGAGGCAGCTCTCCCTCTGCAGTTCATGGAGGTCTGTAGTGGAATGGAGGTCCACCACAGCTCAAGGGGGACTCTGGGCTAGAGCAGGTGGATGTGCCCAAAAGGAGGCTGTTACCCTGTTGGAAGCTGGTGCTGCAGCAGGCTCCTGGCAGGACCTGTGGCCCCATGGAGAGAAGAGTCCATGCTAGGAGCAGATTTGCTGGCTGGACTTTTGACCCCATGAGGGACCCATGCTGGAGCAGTCTGTTCCTGAAGCACTGCACCTCATGGAGGGACCCACACTGGAGCAGTTAATGAAGAACTGCAGGCTATGGGAAGGACTCATGTCAGAACATCTCATGAAATACAGCCTCCCTTGGAAGGGATCCCACATTGGAGCAAGTGAAGAATGTGAGGAGGGAATGGCACAAGACGCCTGATGAATGGACCACAACTACCATTCTCCATCCCCCTGTGCATCTTGGGGGAAACAAACTAGAGAAATAAGGAGTGAAGTTGACTCTGGGAAAAAGGCAGGGGTGAGGGAAAGATGTTTTTGTATTTGCTTTTATTTCTTCTTATCCTAATCCATTGTTCATTGGCAATAAATTAATTTCCCCAAGTTGACTCGTTTTTGCCCATGATAATCAAACTGTTGAGCAATGCCAATGTTCTCAACCCATCTGCCTTTTGTCATACTTTTCTTCCCCTGTTCAGTTAGGGAGGGGAGGCTTAGAGCTACTTTGGTACCTTCTTCAAAGAAAATACTTTTTGGGCTATGTAATAAACATCTCTTGTAGTGGTCCATTGCCACAGTCTAGACAGCTCTTCAAACTCTTGAAAATCCTTTAATTTATACTCATCTGTTTACCTTATATTGAAAAATTAATGGCTCTACATTGTATCTCATCTAAAGCCTGCTATGGGATGGTTAGCAGGTCACAGGCACCACCTGTGTATTGTGTAAATTAACATGCAGATTTTACATGATAATTTTTCATACTGGGCAAATTAACATGTGGTCTGCAATATAGATTTGCTTTCTACTTCTGCAAGCTTTTATTTTGCTTTTGCTCTGAAAAATGCAGATTTTACATTGTACTTAGTGTTATTTTTCATGATATGAAATATCTGTGAAAAGTACAAAGGATACTTAGTGAATGGTGGTTATAAATAATTTCTTTTTGCTCTGAAAACTTGGAGCTGCACAGGGTTTTCTTAAAAAAGAGTTGGTGGTACTTGTCATATTTGGTGGGTACAGGAATTTTTGCTTCGTTTCCTACCCTGCAAAAGAACTATGGTGCCTTTAACCTTTAACATTTTTCAACTAAAATGTTCAAACCTCAGTAATTATTTAGAAAGCAAGTACTGCTTTCCTCAGGATTTTCTTTAAACTATTTGCTTCCTTGCATTCAGGAGTTCATGAAGGTAATTTTTTTTTAATACTTGGAAAATAAATAAAAGAATGGTTGTAAATCATCTCCAAATGATTTGCATATCATTTTGTTGTGGGATTTTTTAAACTTTGATCCCACATTGCCCTATTACATTAAACTGAAATGTAGTAATATAATTTTTATTTTTTTTTTTACCAACACCATGTTCTGGGGTTTAAAAAAAAGTTTGTTTCCTTTTGAATTTTAGTGGAAAATCCTCATTTTTAACTAAACCATCTTATCGATTACCACCTCCTCAATTCAAGTATTCCTTAACACCTCTTCATTTCAGATATTTACCAGGCCTTGGTTTGCACTACTGTCTAGTAAAAGGTAACTGAAGGACATTCCATTCACCCTTGATCACCAATATTCCTTGAGTGGTCAAGCTTAAAAGCTTGGGAATTACAGCATGTCCATTTAGGATTAGTAGAAGGTGTAATAAATACAAAGGGCTTGGTATAACCTGCTAAATTGCTTGTAAGTACGAAAAGGCTTCAAAATGATAAAAGACTGAAATTTTAAGCCTTTAGTTCAGGAAGAAGAGACACCTCTAAAGCTTCTGGAATGACAAAAGGTACAAGGACGCGCATATTACTGTATACTTCAACACAGTGCAATCCTAAGGGGCTTTAAAGACAACATGGGTAAGCCTATCCATCACAGATCATGCTCATTAGACAACTCCTTGTGATATAACTGATGTCAAGAGCTTTGTAAAATTAATTATGTTTACACATTTGTCTAATTAATGTACATTCCATTACATTAAGTTGTGGATAAAATACAAATATTTGAGCAGTAATGTAACTTGGTGTGTTAAATTCTGTGAGGTGATTATGTAGGCAGGTACTCAACTAGACACATTACTGCTTAATCTACCCATCTTCCTTTCAAATTAGTTGTTGAAAAAAGGTATTATACTGATCTCCTACAGGTATTTCTCTGTGTGTAGCAATATGGCAAGAAATCTTGCATGAAATTTTCTTTCTCCCTTCCTCTCTCATGGTGTCACTGCATATTCAGTCTTGCATTCAAATACTTTATTTTGCATTAATGTCCATCTTTTTCACTTATGCTGAACAAAAGTTAACTGGTTAATATTAACTACAGATCATCTTCCCAGACAATATTTTTAATAGCCATTAGACATCAACAGTTATTTTTTCTAAGTTTTACCAGTTGCAAAACCTAGTGTATCTGTGGGGATGGAGTCATACAGCGTATCTATTGGTTTGAGACTTTTAATGGAAACGTGTCAGTGCTGCCTATTACAGAAAACAGCTCCAGTTGAAGAGGACAGTATTTATGAGAAATCCGGGGAAAACTTCGAAGAATTAACTTTGAAAAAATATTGTTCTGTGGTCTTTGACTCCATTCTTCTTAAAAATGCATTTTTTCTCAGTTTTGTGAGTGAGCAGAGATCTCCCCAGTTTAGATGCTTATGTGTGCTGAAGAATAGTTCATGACCTGAAATCTTGAAACACATTGCAGTTATCTTTTTCTGTGCCATTTAATGAATTTAATCATGCATTCCTCAGATGGAATTAGTTTTGGAAACACATAATTTTTGAATTTTAGATTTATTTGTCCTCATTGCATTTAAAGTATTTATTTCTTGGCCTGATTTTTCAAAAATGTTTTCTCTCTGAGTGACTGAAAGGTGAACAGACAAGTCCTACCTGAAAAAAACTAGTAATACTCTGCCTTATCTGAGTGAAAATATCCTTCCGAACAAATGCTGGAATCTCAGTTACATGAATGTCTAAGCCAGGAGTGGTGTGGCTTTTCAGTAAGCAATAATCCTGCCTTCTGTTCCTTGTAATGAGATCTGAATTTCTGCTCCTTGCTATTGACAGTACACTAATATTTCTGACAATGTGGGCTTTTCCATCATTTCTCAGCAAACAGCAGGAGAAAAACTTGGTAGAAAAATGAGTCAGATGAAACTTTTAGGTGCCAGACAGAGTTATCCCTAACAAACTGCTTTAGGGGGTGTACTAATATCCTACCAAAACAAAAAAAAAATTATGAAGAACTTAACTGCCTGGGTGTTTCCTGTGGCAAGGAAACAACTCCCTACCAGCACTAAACCCCTTTTTGGTTCTTTTGGCATGCTGGCTCATGGTGGAATGGTAGAAGGACTATGAGTCACTATTATTAACTACAAGGGTATGCTGGCCTGCACAGTAATGAGAGACTGCTATGGGTTTCAGTGTTGCAGTCTGGCGTAAGTTTATTTCTGGTGTCGTGCCTATCACCCTGAAGTATCAGTACCTATGAATCTACCTATTCATATCTACTGCTGCTGTCATTTTAGCATTGACATATGTTTAATATCTTTTTATCTGTATTTCTAAACATAGTTCTTAAAATTTAATTACCAAAACTTTGTAGTACTCAGACAACAAAATCAGAAAAGACATAGTCCAGCAGTACATCTAGAAACAAGAAAATATTTAATTTAAATAAAAAGCTTTATTAACAATGTAAAACATTTACTATCTTACAGACTCAGATAATTCTGGCATGCCTTGTAAGATTTATACTTAGTGATATGCAGACACCATGCTTTGAGTTCTACTGGAGACAAAATGGGTTGGTGTTGTGTTTTACATTGTTTATTTTAATACCTCTTTTTAATAAATAATTTATATTTTCTGAACACTTGTAGATATACTATTGGCTTAAAAGGAAATCTGTTGCTTCTATGCATTGCACAGCATGTAGTTATTATGATTTCTCTGTATTTACAAGTCCTAACTATTTTCATATATGGTTTATCATAAATTAAGATATTTTTCTATGAAGCTTTTAAATTGAGATATAGTGGAAGACTAAATAAGAATGTGAGCACAAAAAGCAACTGGAGATTTTGTGCAACTTCTGTTACAATATTGTTTGATGTTTTAGAACTTTAATACTTTTACTGTTAAATAGTTTTCTATGCTTAAAGACTTAGAGTATGATCAAATATTTCAGTATACTAATAAGAGTACTGTACTACACACAAACTTTTAGCTGCAGTTCAAACAATTAAAAAAACCCTTTAAAATTATCTATGAACCATAATTCATGTATCTTCTTTGACTGATTGAAAGTAAGCATGCAAAACATACTTTAAAAAAGTTTTAAATATGCTACGTCTATTCCACAGCAGGTTTTTTTATCACCATAATTTTAAACTATGAAATCCCTTATTTGAAAAGGGGGATGGAGCAGAAGATAAAAATGAATAGTGCAGTGTAGAAAACCTTATAATCAAGAATAGCAACGTTCATCTTTTCAGTGGTCAAATAATAGTGGTTTAATGAAAGTTATGATTTTCTTGGTGCTTCTGTGCTTAATCTTCTAACTTGAGACAAGACAACACAATCCAAAGAATCTTCGCTTCCGTCTTCTTACCAATGGATATGGAGTCAGGTTTAGGAGGCTGCTATCATCTGTGATGAAAAACACCACACTTAACACAAAGATGTACTCATGTGCGCATACAAAAGAGATTATATCATTTATGTGTCCTAACAACATCGCAGAATCACAGAATGATTAACGTTGGAAAAGACCTCTGAGATCAAACCCAGCGTTTGATCAATCACCACCTTGTCAATTAGCCCACAGCACTAAGTGCCATGTCCAGTTATTTCTTGAACACCTTCAGGGATGGTGACTGCACCACCTCCCTGGGCAGCACATTCCAATTCTTGACAACTCTTTTCATGATGTAAAAGATCCTGTTGTTCCAGGCACAGAGCAAATAACCTGGTATTCATATTTAAGTCTTACAGCACTGTAATTAACAGGATCTCCATAATAACACAATAGACATTTTGGCAAGAACACCATTTTGGTGATGAAATCTAAATGGAATGGTACCTCCACCACTGGGAAACCTAAGCCACAATGTTCCTGCATGGATTAATAATGTTAGTGTTCCAAATAAAACCTAAAGCTAAGACACTTGAGATCTTACAGACACACAAGTTTGGAAATGTCAATTCTAAGGTAAAATTCTGGCTTAATTTAAATATGACCCCCCATTACTGAGTGGCTGTTCATGCCCATGTGGGAGAATTTCCATTCAAAACTGCAACACTCCAACATCTTGGCAGGTTAAGAGAAAAAAACTTTTGTCTGGGAAAATTACCACAATATGCTCACCCGTTTCTTGTTAGCTTTCAACCTTTTATATTAACAACTTCTAAATTAGTACAAAATGTATATACTGGTGCTTATACTTATGTTAACTCATGCAGTGTCAGTGAGCTACCTCCCAAAATCTTTGGAGGTCACTTTGAATTTGAGCCATCTTCAGGCATGGTTTCAGGCTAAGATCAATGCCTCATCACATTCCTACTCTGGTTACATCAGGGATTTAGTTTTGATTTAAGGTTTTGTTATAGTTTCAAAATATTTCATTGAATTTTTTTTTGTCCCTTGCCAGTACAGCAGTTTGGGAGCTGAGAGCCAGAACAAGATGGCTTGTTGAAGCCCAGCTCTCTCCCTGTATCCTTGGAGCCAGCTAACTGTCTAAAGCCTAAACAAAGGGATAGCTCATAGCTTTGCATTCCAACATGATGGCTGGGGAGAGGATTGGGTGAGGTGTTTTCTTTTTTTTGGCAGAAGGACTTCACTTTTTTCCCTGGTTTGGGGAGGTGATCAGAGAGAGGTTTCCCAATGCTCATTTTTTGCCCCTACACCTTTGTTTTCCAACCGCTTGGGTGCCAGCTGCTGCTTCTGGGCTAGTGGCAGCACTGGGAGGGGTTTCTGGCTTGCCTCCTCACTCCACACATCCTGTACAGTTCTGAGAGAACTATCATCACTGCCTGGATTCTCTACGGACTCATCTAGGGGCTGGCACCATCTGCAGAGGAGTTGCTAATCCCAGCACTTTAGGACATGAGATGGTGAGAGGGTCCTTGCACTGCACACAGGAAAGGTTTCAGCCTGTCCCTGTGGCCACCATTCCCATGTGAGCTTTGGGATCTGCACCTCCCTACCCGTGTCTTTGCCTGAGCCTGTGCAAAAGTCACTGTAGCTCCTGCCTCCCAAGGCACAGCATCACCTCCAGCTGCCTGTAAATACAACTGCACCAAAGAGGCAGAAATAGGACTTGCTTTGTTGGAAAGTTTTGCTGTTGCTGTTTGTTCTGTTCTGGTTTTGATTATACATACATATATATTTGTAGTATAGAACTGTTATCCTCTTTACATTTTCTGATCAAAGTCTCTTAATTTCAAAGGTTGTGGTGGTTTGAGGAGTGACCACCCTGCTAGTCCAGAGGGATTCTTGACTTTCCTTGACAGGCATCTTGGTTTCTTTTTAAACTGATCAGGTCTAGATACAATGGTAATACAAATATTTAACCAGAAGGACATAGCTAAAAGACAATTTAATATTGTGACTCAGTCATACAAACCACAGTAATTTTCCTGCTGTCACTTAATTTCAGGCATAAAACCTGGTCTGTGAGCAGTCAGTAACATTATGCAAACCTTTTGTGAGCTCGCCATCCTAACTCCATTCTGACTCACTGAAATGAACAGGAAACACCCATCTACTGAAAGCAGGATTGATCAGCAGTACAGATCAACACATTCATTCATGTCATAATCAGTAGTTGTGATTCACATAAATACCAAAATTACAGTCTAGACCATATTAATTACCTATAGTGCTTTTTTTGTTTGTTTGGTTTGGTTTTTTGATTTTTTTTTGGTTTTTTTTGTTTTCCTATTTACTTCTACTATTACCTAGCTTTCATTAATTAAAGATCTTGGACTATTTCAAAAACTCTAAGTACTGTATGAATAATGAGTATGACTGTCCATTCCTGAGGCATCCATTCTCAGAGGTCATCTGTAAACTATGACCACCGTTGGAGTCTGTGAGAGCTGCAAAAACATCATTTATGATTACCTGGTCATGGGGCATGTCTCAGAGCTTTTAAACTCTAGGATGGTTCCCAAGCAGCTGCATAGGTGGTCAGTGATTTTCTGGTCAGTATCGAAGGGCAGAGTGGACACCAGGCAGCACAGAAGAATTCTGTATGTCTCTTTATCAGTTCTGAACTCAGGTTCTCTATGATTTACAGCCACTCAACTTGTGTTTTTCTTCCCTATTTCCTCAATATTCTCTTCTAGGCTAGGCATGGACCTTTGTCACTTCTCCAGTCTCTACAATGGTCCTTTCATATCATGTATCATAAGCAATTCCTTTTTTGGTTTCACTTAGGTTTCCATCCAGTCCTTTTGCCACAAACTCTTATATAATGAATCCAATCATTCTGTATTCATCTCTTACCATAGTATCATGAATGCTAGACTACCTAGTAACTTGGGACAAGATCTAGGACATATTAGGCATGCTTCATCTGCTGTCACTGTCCAAAGACAACACAACATTTAAGAAATACCCATTTATCAAGAAGAAATAAAAAAGGAAAATTATTATCCTTTTAATGTTCCCATGAACAAAGAGTGTCCCTGTAGAGTATTTAACCCTGCAGGACAACAAAATAAAGGCCCATTGCTAAATGCATGCATAGGATGGAGATCCTGCCCCCCTGTGCATATGTAGGGTGCCTTATAGCTGACTACTGCAAAAAGCAGCTGTAAACAGTCTCAAAGCAAGTAGTTTCTCTGCACAGAGTCAGTGTCATGTCACAGAAGCTACAAGTCTTGTAGAGGAGAGGCAAATGCCATCACTCAGGACAATCCCTTTAGACCTTCACTACCTTTAAAAAAGGACTCCAGAACACAGGGAATTAATTGTCTATTATTTTATCTATAAAATTCCAGAACTCTGCATGTGAAACTCAAGAGGCCAAAGGTTACATACTAAATTCATGGCTCCACTGAATTGGCAGGGAAGAGACTTAACCTAGATTTTAGCTTCTGTAATTTCTATTAAAAGCACCCTAGATTTTTCACATCTAATGGAAGGCAAAACCTTTCATTACTGTCATTTTCCTTACATGAAGAAAATTCAAAACCTACCTTGATTTTTCAGTGGTAAAGGCATAGTCTCCCTGAGTTTACTTAAAAGGTTTTTCATTTCCCTCATATCTCTGTGGATACAACAGTTAAAAGAGATACAATAGAAGAGCAGTTGAAGACTGAATGGAGAATGGCTCTTGGTATAGCTTTACATTCTGAAACAATGGATCAATAAATACAAAAGCATTTGGTTTACATACATAATCAGAAGACGCATACCAAAAGAAAGGGCAACAGATTTAATGAGGGAGCACATTTGCACCAGCCTGATACTAACTAGTTGCTTCTGTTTCAAATTTATGATCTATTCTGCCATTCAAGTAATTCATATTAAATTATATAGCGGGCACAATGTGGTCCTAGTGACAAAATACATAATATGTCTTAAAATTAGCACAAACTAGTACTAATGTCAGCTGCATTCTCGTCAGCATTTTGTACCTTGTGCTGAGAACGTTTCACTGTTGAGAAGAAAATTCTAGTACATGTAACTAATCCATGATACTGAAGCTCTCTGCACATGAAAGGAACATTTTAGAAACAGCATTGTCAGTCTCAGGACTCAGGCATTAGATTTCTGAAAGGCAGATGATGGAAAATACAGTAACAAAAAACCATCTCCCACAGCAAGTTACACTTGGGTATATTTTTGAAAGAGACCAGACATTTCAAAAAGGTCCCTGTTTTACAGGTAGGTGGCAGACCAGCAATTTTGTGTGCAGGCCTTTAATGTTTTAATGCCTTCACAATTTACAACCAATGTGATCTTGCATCATTTGTCTACATATGAAAGGGTTCTTCAAAATGAAGGAGTGTGATTAATAAAAAATTGCTCAGTTTTATTCCCCAAGTTATGCTCTCAGTAGAACAGAACTTTGTTTAATGAAAATAAGCATGATAAATCTCAGCAGCAGTTTAATATATAAAGCCATCAAAATAGGAATTTTTGCAAAGAAATGCTGGCCATCAGGATTACTCTCTACTAAAGGGTCTCATTTTTGCCTTTCAACAGGATAATTAAGAGGGTTACCTACGGATAATGTTTCTTTCCCCTCCTGAGACTTCCATACTCAAAACTATGGACAGAAATTAATTAGATGCAGTGGTTTTGATTTACGAATGCAGAACTCTAGTCCAGGAAATTTCAGGTACAAAATCAAAAACCACTCAAGATGAGGCAAAACCTGCTGTTTTTCAGAGAGCCTGACTGACCAGCAATAATATTTCTCATGCTTTTTTTACACTTATCTTCTGGCAATTAACCTAATTAAGCATGTCACTTATCTTTGCCTTTCTTTTAGAAGTTGCTCTCAATTATGTTAACTGTAACAGAAAATGTTAACAGGCTATGTAATTTATTTATACTTTTTACAGTAGCAACACTGGCTGTTAAATGAAAAAAAAGACTAAAGTTCTAGACAGAATTTTATTTTGTTTAGGAATGAAGTGCTACACATACCTTTCAGTGTTTTCAATATCTGTGGAAACCTGCCATAGATGCTGCTGAATATCTGTTGGTGATGATGTGTCTTCTAAAATAGGTACTTCAGAACTCTCCTCCACTTTGATATCTAGGATCTTGGATGGACCACAAGGTTCTTTTCCTTTAAAATATTTAAACAAAACATATGCCCTCATTATTTACTGATTAAAATCAGTACTCAGGTTATATAATTGATGTCTTAAACTTGATCTTGCACAATACAAATGAGTGCTGTTCAAAAAGACAGCAGACCACACCAATCTGTGAATCACAGTGCTGCCATTTGTTGTTCTTAGCAATTTGAAGGGGTTTAGCTAAACTCCAGTGGCTCAGCCATGACACAAAATAAGAGCCAGAGGACAAAACAGAACAAAATACGTAAGGAAATGACAATACAAATTCTAAAAACAACTTCAGAAACTTTGATATGAGAGAACACTGAAATCCAGGTCTGCTAGTACTACAGCAATATTGAGGGAAAATAAAAGATAAAACCATGAAATTTTGCACTTTGTGCTTTTAGCAGCAAAACATAACTGCCACCACTCACAGCCCAAGTGCATTATATTCTGAATTTCCATGTTGACACCTAATTCATGCTCACTGTATGAAAATGAAATGAAGTGTTGAAATTGAACAGGGCTTCATGATAGATTGTCCTGGTTATAGTGGATGGGACCAGTTTGTCACTGTGTGGGTGTGGCCAGGGCTGTGTGTTCTACACCCTTTATGTCATTTCTCATGAACTGTTAATGGTGGATTGTGGGCAGCAGCTGCCCAGGGCACACCTGACCCCTCAGGCTACAGGCTGTGTGCTTAAGGACTCTGTGAGATAGGAGTTTCCTGTCTTCACACCAATGACTCAGGTGTGAAACTCCCCTCTGGGGAGGCATCAGCACCTTCACACCCACCTCAGGGGTCATCTCTGCTAATGGGCCATCAAGGATTCCCAAAATATGCCACAACTCACAGAGTAAATCACCCACTGTGAAACTCCTCACCCTGAGGGAGGTACTGGGTGTACCCATCTGAACCTGAGCATATAAAATCTTGGGGTTTGGGAACTTCTGGGACAACTCATTGGATCCAGAGGAGGACCACAACCTCAACAGGACTGTGACTCTTGACCAGACTGATCATCATTGTCACAAGCACATTTCTTCTTTTTACTTTGAACTCAGGGGGCCCATGTGGTGCTCAGCACGGGGGTTGGTGAGCTCCATTCAGTTTGTGCCCCATGGTGCTTGGCTGTACATCTGGTTTTTGTGGGTCAAATGTATTCTTTCTCTGTATCATTGTACTTATTGTGATCTTTTTATTAAATCGTAATTCTGACTTGTAATGTCTTTTAAGAGCTGAGTTCATCTCTCCTGCTGGTTTACCTTTAAACTAGCACACAGATCTTCTCGGGCTTTTGTGAGGGAGAGAATTGGATAAAGGATGTAGATCATGATAGTGGAACATGCAAGAGAGCTAAGCATTGGTGGGATGTTTAGGTATCCTTGCAACTCTTTTCTAGACTCTCAGAAAGTATTCCTCTTATGTAGTGGTAATTACCTTTCTGGCCTCATGTACACTTGAAAGGAGAAGACTCACACTGGAGTGCATCCCAGACAAGATATTAAGAAGCCAATTTTTTTCCCCAAGTTCACCCACAAAATGGAGAGAACAAACTCAGAAAGAAACAAAAACTTTCTAAAAGTAGAGGAAAAAAAATGAGTGTTTAACCCAGCAGTATGTAAAGTTGAGTAGGAAAGGTTCATTTCACAATTTTTGCAATCCGAAAAATTTTCACATCAAGACAAATGGGAGTAGTTCCTGTAAGGTTTGACAAAGAACATGAAGGAATAAGACCAGCTAATACAGCAGTGGTCATTTAGCCCATTTTTCTGGAACATAAGAGACTGAGGCTGCATACTTCTCTTCCACATCACAAACATGTATCCTTGCTATCAGGCATACAACCTTGTTTTTGAAAGTCTAGAGATTCCTGGATCTCAAGATAATCTTTTTTTGGGTAAGTTCTTTAAACTATTGTATTCTGGTAAATTATTCCTTTACTAAAAAAGAAAAAAAAGGTGTTCTTAGCTACTTGTCTGAAATGTCAAGCTAAACATTATTTATACTGTGGAAGATACTTGCTTAATATTTTCATTGCTCTTTAAAGCCACTAGGAAGCCCTTTTCTCAGCTTCCCTTTCAACTAAGTTATCTAACTGTGAATCCAAAAGACTACATGACTTGACATAACAAGGTTACCCTCCATAAAAGAATGATGTCCCATGTTTTTTGTTTGCTGCTTTCTTTGGCATCCACTGCTAACTTGTGCTTTGCCAAATCCTTCTGTGACTCACTTCAGCCCATGAAATGGTAGATTACCCACACGAAAAATAAAAATGTGAAGTCTTCTGATAAAGTAGTTTAAGTCAGATCAGTCAAGAACCTTACATGTTCAAGAGCAAGTGCCATATGAGGATCATATGGCCTGAGGCAGTGGAAGGGAGGAAGCAGTGAAGGCATTGTAAGGGAGGGGAAACAGAGAGGAAGGGATCAAGACCTTACTGTTGGCTACAAGCTATAATGCTGAGCGCTGACTCAGTTGCTTATGAACAGCAGGCTAAGCCTATGTCCCAGATTACATGTTTTACTCTTTATCACTTTCTAGGTATAACTTTGAAATTTTTCTTGTTCCTAACTGCAGCTTTTGCTGTTTTTTTAAGGTAGCTCATACTGTACAGATTTCAGTGTTTGTTCATATAAGCTTCATTACTTATTTTATCCCACTAAAAGTAGCTCATAAGAAAACATAATGTTACCAATATCTCACTTATTACTTTTTCATAAAAGAAGTTTCAGGTAAACCAGCTAATCTGCCACCGATATCACAAGGTGTTACTGCTAACACTGGGTATTAATGAATTGTTCCATTATTTTGAGGTGCAATGGTGGAACTCTGACCTGACCTTTGGTGACATGCTGTCAAGAACAACCCTGTCTATAGATGCATTCTTCAGGGACGTGAAAGGTGTTTCAATGTAAAAAATAATAGCACTAGGTAAAATATTAGTAAGGGTTCTTTTTCACAACTTGAGAACAGAATCACTGACACAGTATTGTTCTTTTTGTTAGCGCACAGGCAAGCTCTTGCAGATCTAGCAGAATGAACTGCACAGATCTCTTTTCAACTGAGAAAAGCTCTTTACCAGTAATTCTGTTATATTGTGAGCAATTCATGAAGCCTTTCTTGAATTTCAGATTATCTGCTCAGTCACTTAAAAACAGTTCAAGAATCAGTTAATAATACAGGCTTTGCTTCAATAATGCATGACTCAGGCTTAACATTTCTACTACATGTCACAGCCTATAGAGAAACAAAAGCTCTTTAATCTTCTCATCCCACCAGTAGCAGGTAAGGATATCTTTTGTAATACATACTTAAAAATGGATATGAACCCTAAATTTTATGTTCAATTCAGTCAGTGGAAAGATTTTTCAGTAATTTCAGTTGCAAGAATTACTTCCTCTTCTTACCAGTAGCTGATGTCTTTGGTTTTTTCCCCTTTAAGAAGCAGAAAATACTTTTGGTATGAAATTGAACTAATTAAACTAAATAATACTGAGGATCAAACTTGAGTGAGGATAAATATGAGAGGAGAAAAGTATCAGTTCAGTAAGATTTCATGTATCATCTGTGACCACTGTGCTTTATATGCCTTGCTGCTTCTACGGTGACCTCCACATTTGCTTCTGTCATGCTACTCTATCCACCAACTCCTAGTCATCTAATTGACACCGAAACTGTGATAAAAGAAAAAAACTGAAAAGGATAAAAACCCAATGTCCCTTGAAGCAAGTAAGACTTCACTGCAGAGGAACTAGATAGATCTTTGAAGGGAATACCAGTATTTAAGAGAGTCCCTCTCTTGAAAAGATGGCAGCATTTGCATCAGGTTTCTAACCTGGCAATTAAGGATAAATGTACAAGCTATAAATCATGGATGAAGTACATGAACAGGAGGAACTTAGAACAGGGAATAGGAAAGAACTGTGTAGGAGGTAAAAAAGGTATTTGACAAATATGGCTAACAGACTGATGAACTTAATTCTTGACTTACACTTGGGACCTGCAGAACTTGGAGACTGTCTCACTAGAAATATTATTATTAAAGAAAATGGAATAGGAATAACAATTTTGTGGTAGAAGTTGTGTTAGACTCCTTACAATGTTACTTTTGTTGCAATCCTTGGCCTCTTCAAGTGTCCATGTAAGAATGGGTGATGCTCTTGATTTTGTTTCTCCACACCTGTGTGCTTCTCTACTCTCTCACCTCTTATCGCTCCTGCATAAGTACTATGTGTGAGTAATAACACATATCTACCCGTATTTAAATAGAACACTCAGATTGTAGCACACTCATTAAATAATTCTTCCTTTCCCCTTCAAAATTATAAAGAGCATGACATCTAAACAAAGCCACCTAAACAATAAATGCATTCACTGAGTTGATGGTTTATTTTTGTAGTCTGTAAGATGACCTATTACAGACTTTTAAGTATCATTTTAAGGACATACATGTTGTTATCACAAAATACTGGAAAAAACCCAATCTGGTACGAGTTTCTTACATGAAACATGAAATGCAATTATGTGTGATTTGGTATCATTCTGATACACCAACAACACAGGAATTAGTTTAGTTTGAATTTATATCACAAAAGCCTAAAGGTTTTGGTCCACAGTACGTATGCTTGATTTTCCTGTAAGACTCAATTCTTCGATTTTTTTACTTAACTATACAGGTACCTACCACTTTAGTGCTCGTATCATTCTGTCCTCAGCTATGTTTATACTTGTCAGTGGGGCCCACACATCTCAATTACAATGACAGAACTGCAATTTTTTTCTTCAGGGTTTACCAGTGTGCTTGTGGTAAGAAAAAGCAATATGCAGATATAAGCAGTGAAGCATGTTCTCGTACAGTAAGGTATTGAAAACCTTTGACGCCAAAGTATTTGTGGCTGTTTACAGCAATGTATGCTGAAGTGCACTTATGAACGCTGAGGTAGTCCTTGATTTTCTCAATGTATGACCTTGAAAAAACTCCAGTGTTAATTTTGAAAAAGGATAATCACATTCAGCAGCTTCCATGGACAGAAATCAGGCCAAAAGTTACTAAGACCTTGACAGTCAAGACAGGACTTTTTTATTTAATGAAAAGCATAGTCATTAAGTAGACATAAAGATACTTTAAAGAGATTCCTTTAAAGGATTCCTTTAAAGCAATCAAAGCTGAATTTTGTAACTGCTTCAGAGAGGTATCTAACTTTCTTCAGAATATCTTACTTTCCATTAAATTCTAATTTGCAGATTCTAAATTAGCACTTTTTAGTTTAATGTCTCTTTATTCCCTCTTTACAATGCAGTTCTGAAGATATAGCTATTAGTGTATGAATTACTCTGAAAGGTTAATTGAGAAGCTCAATTAAACAGTTATAAACCTCTCATTTTTACTTTTCTAATAAAAGTATCCCTTATCCTTTTTTTTCAAAACCAGCATCTGTATATTTATGCAATTCAATACCTTTCCGATGAAACTGCAGTGATCCTAGAAGACATATGGACTTCAGCATTTCTGTTGTGTACATTTCTAGGCAACACTGCAACTGGATGTATAGCCTACAGATTTCAGGGTGAATTTCACCATCTTCTGGGCTGCAGTAAAAGAGAAATACTCAGTTAGGAATGCAACTAGAAAGATGTGGAAGTCATCAAATCCATTACCTACGGTTGCAAGCAACCACATCAGAATCTACTTCACAAACTAGTAAAGAGTTTCTACTGAACTGTATTTATAAACAACTCTTTAGATCTATAAAGCTCGAGGCTTGAAACAGCTAAACTTGGGTTGTCTTTTAGTAGGATTACATGTCCATACTGTCTCCTCAGCGTATTTTCTGAAAAGGGTGACTGAGGTATTTTCTCCTCCTTAAAAGCTTTGGACAAGTATCTTCTGTGAGACTGAAGTATTCTTTTGCTATCCAGTTTCAGTTACCCTTGGTCTTGACACAGATGCAGGAGACGGCAGGGCCACTTTAAACAGTCACTGTTCAGGCTACAGCTCCTGGATCAGAAGAATCAATCTACTTTGAAGACAATCTCCTCAGAAACAAGTCAGTTTTAATAATTTGTTTCTATATTTTCTGCCTGAATTTGTTTTCCCCTGTGTTTAAATTAATACTGATGTCCTACTGCATTGTAAGGAGAGTGGAATGCCCAAGACTTTTTTTTTCAGAGAACTAGGAACAATCTTGAAAACAAAAACAGAAATCAAGTGTAATCATTGATTATTTCTCAGGACACTAAGAAAACAATTTACCCAGATCCAGAAACAAATTCTCATGCCTGGTTGTAAAATCAGACATTAAATATCACCTTTGTAGGCTGGGTATGCTGCATGAGTAGAAACACACTTTATATTATAAACTTAACTATTTCTCTAAGTGCTAACAAAGTCACTTAACTGCTCAAAGCTATGAATTAGGTTTTCAGCACTCATTCCAAAAGTACTTTCAGTAGGGCAGAAAGTGGTAAGATGGAAGAGTTAGGAGTTCAGATTTCATGTTCAGACATTCCTGTTACTTGTTTCCAACATAGTGATGTTACATAGCAAGATACCCCTCAAAATTGACTCTTGTATCATCTAAAGGAACCTGCTTTTCTAGATAAGATGAATCTAAAGATACTTCTGAATACTGCTGAGAGGAAATTTTAAAAAAAGTTTGGCACACTTTCATAATTCTAGCCTATGAATAAAAAAGAAAGCTTTCACAATAAAAAGATTGCAAACATTCTTGCAAGTGATTGCATTTCCTGTGGTTAAGCTTATGGTTCTAAAGACCTTCCTATACACCTGAAACAAAAGTAGAATCAAGGGAAACAAGGGAACTTACCTTAAAAATTATTTGCAGAGACACTAGATTGGACTGTAAGGTCAAATAATTTGTTAAAACCAACCTAGGCCAAAGGTTTCGAGACCTCCATCAGACGTTTATTTACACTAGTGAAACACGTCTTTTCTGACCTAAGTGATCATTATTTATACCTAGATCCAGGGTCCAGCCAAAGTGAACAACGCAATATATACTTGGGTGATACATGGCCTGTTGGAGGCTTTTACTATCCTGATTCATCCTTCCTTTTAGCTTAGAGATTTTTTTTAATATCCCTTTCCATTAAATATTTACATTTTTCAGTGAACACTATCCTCAAGTTTCGTACCATGGAATTACTGTAGTAGATGAAGACACAGCTGTTTTCCCCCCCACCTCTTCTGTGTTCTGCATCACTTAATGTTGAATCCTTTTTCTCAATGAGCATATGTACAATAATTTGAGTTATCCTTTCCAATACTGGGATTACAAAAACTTTAGGATTGTAGAATTACATTTACTTTCCATATTTATAATCCAAGTCCAAAATTTAGGTATTCAAACTGTCTTCAAACTCACTATTATTTCCTGTAATACCTAAGTCCTGGAGCTCCAAAAATATACGCACAAGAACATTCAGTTTCTGCCTGAGCATCCTAGATGCCTAAAGTGTTTTTTTGAGAACAGGGTTTCTTCTGTCCTGAAGCTATTAATTTGCCTATTCCACCAGAAGGGGCTTGCCCCACGTTCTTGTGCAAAGTGGGGCCACCACAGATGGTTACGATGACCTTTTCCTTCTCAGTGATGAGAGCTCTTTCTGGAAGGCAGACACAGTTCTATTCCACCATCTCATGCAAGTCAAGGTATGTCTAGCTCTCATGAGAGCTAGGATTATTGAACCGTAAGCCTATCACTAAGAGAAGTCACTACATTGTGTCACAATAATTTCCTTGTAGCAGATTTAGATACAACCAGATTATGATTGTCCTATTTTAGTCTGCACTATTTCAGATGTTAGGAATCCTGAGTCCTTATAGAAGTCATGGCTATTACAGGAACTTTGTTTGAAATGTTTATTTACAATCTTCCTTTCTAGCTGCCACTAGCAAAAAGATTTCAGGATCTGCATGCAGATGTAAACAAACTGTATTTTCCTCACAGAACTAAGTTTCTATGAAGCAAAAACTGTGAAAATATTTAAAACTTTTTTACCCTTAGTGACAGAATTTTTAATTGTGCAGAATAAGAAGGCAGCAATTATATATAAGATGCTTAGCTCATGAGCCAATTCAAATGTACCCATGGCTTCCTATTTACAAATGAATTGGAAGAGTATTCAAAAACACAGTATATAGGTTTTTTAACTGACTTTTTGCTGTTGCAAATACAATGTGTTTTTCTTGCAAACTGTATTTATGAACAGCCTGCAAATAAGAACTAGACACATTGATGATATATGAATGCTCTAACCATTCCTGTTTTTTCAATATGGAGCATGTGTAATTGCATTGGGGGCAAAATGCTTCTCCCACTTGCAAATCCAGAGTAACAGCAGTGACATTTAAGAAAAATAGTTTTAATTATGAGACGTTTATACAATGGGAATTATTTCCAGTCCATTACCCTCACTGATTGTCTCAAACTATTTAATTAGTGTCTAATTACAATAATGACTGCAAGAATTCCTTTAGTATGCAACCAATTTTCTCCTATGCATGTACAGGCCTTATTTTCATCTTTGAAAGCCACATTTTCTGATGTGAATGCACATATTTCTTTCATAATCCCTGAACTCTACGTAAAGGGCTTAAAATTTCTCTTTACAGTGTTACCAATTTGAATTTTCCATATTCTTCTGTTTCTGTATGTTCAATGTCATGTCATGAAAAATGCTAAATGGGGGACTACTACAGACATAATTTTCAGAATGCTGGTTATGATATGTTTATTATTAATATTACTATTAGACAGTTATATACTGAATTAATATTTATTTACAAAGAAAAGTTCATGCAAATTTATAGTATTATACCTCCCCCCCCGCAAGTCAGCTGATTCAGTTAGTCCGGCTGATTTCTGTCTGAACATATTCAAGAGAAATCTAATGTAAGAGAATCTTATACAATAGTGTGTTAAATTGTGTTCTCAACAGAGCTGTTTAACAGCTTATGTGTAGCTGGGCATGTGATAGCTAGCACAGCACTGGGCACCTGCCCATGAGACAAAGACCAGCACCTCATTGTTGACTTCCAAGCACAGCTGCCACAAGGCTGTGAGTAGGAAATATGCTCACTTCCCATATCCACTGTGGAACGGCCACATTTCTGGCTTTTCCCTATCCAATCAGGTAAAATAAAGTTACTGATAACCTTCAAAGGATTTAGACACAAAAGGTTTTGGCTTCTTGGGGATGTGGCTTCATCTGACAGGGAAGCGCTGCTGCCTTTCCTGAGCAGAACGCAGAGAATTCTCCATGTAGGAAGGGACCAAAGAGAGAATTTATGGAATTCTATGGCTCTGAGAAAGCCTCGACTTGCCAGTGAAGCAGAAAGACACATATGTTTGCATACACGATGAGATGCGTGCACATGTGCTTATGCAAATGTTTTGCAAGTAGGGTAAAGTCTACAGGTCCATGCAAGCTGGCACATTGCTTAGTAACTGTTAGGCATAATTCCTGCCTGATCTTCACAAGAATACAGCAGGCTTTGATCTTCAAATTGAACTAAGAGAAAGTCTTCCTTCAAAGATTTGGTTTTTAACAAACAGTTTTTAACACTTAACACTTTTACACTTAAAAGCTGTATGAAAGACAGATAGATAGTTAGATTATTACTACCAACAATGATATGTCCCATCATCAGGTCTGTAGGATTACTTATTTGATTCGCTCATGTCTGGGAAAAATAAGCAGATCACGTGTCTCTGATTTTCCTTTTTACTCTCTCTGCTCAACTATGCTGACAGCTCTATGTTAAATACTTTCAAATATCCTGTCTTTCCCTTATTAGGCATTTTTTTAGTTGTCACGTGAATACCATACCACCTGGGTGCCATAAAAAGTAGAAGCCCTTATTCAGAGATGGGAACACTACTCAGTTGATGAGAAATTCATACTACCATGTGAGCCCTATTTCTGTAGTTTGAAAGCTCTGATATCTGCATGTATTAAAAGTAGTTACAGAAGTGAAAATGCAGTCTTATTCCTTTATATAACAGTAGCTTCAGTTATGCAGTTTATTGTGCTGCTATTAAAAGTATAACTTTTTGTAAAAGAACTTAAATCCATAACATTACATTCTCATGCTTTAACCATTTGTAAAATTAATGTATTTCTTTCAATAAAATCCTACTTTTTAAAAATTAGGTCATGTTGCTCAACTGAATATGTTTATAAAGCACTGACCAGAAGTGGAATTTCCTTTTTATTTTCCCAAGCTGGTATTCAAAATAAAACCTATGGGGGGAGCTCTTACACCAATCACAGAGAAGCCGGTATCGTTAAGAGAGGTGATGCAGTTATTTTGGTAATTATTTTAAAATACAAGAATAAACATTATTAAAATGCTCTTTCTTAAACACAAAGGTAGTGAATAAATCCATTTAAAAAATTACTTCCCCCCCAAAATAGTTGATACATGATCCTACTGTACAGCCAAAACATGGGTTACAATTGATCAACACCTACAGATTTTCCTGAATTCCCACAGGTGTCCATCACAGGTGTCCACACAGCTACATTAAAATTTGTAAAACTTAAGACTACTGAAACTGAAAAACAATTATGGTCTAACTCAGAATTTAACTTTATAATTCTAGTCACACATTTACAATGGAGAAACATTCTACTTTTACTGTCAACAACATGAAAAATACATAAACTGATGAAATCTGGTTAAAAGACCAGCCAAGTTATATGAAGGGTTCAACACACCTTTTTGTAAAAGCATTGTTTTTACAAATTCTACACTCAACTCCAAGAAAAACTATTAATAGTTCTAAAATATTATGAGCTGAAAGACCTATTGAGACATATAGTGAAGATTGTTTGTCTTCGAAAACCAAAGAAAAATAACTTTGCCAAGCCAGAAGGTAAAATTAATTAATCAAATTTTTCCTTATGCTCCATAGATGTACTTCCCATGAAAAACAATGTAGGTTGTCTTGATGAGCTGTGGAAAATCACTGTCCACAAATATTACCCTGTAGATTGTACTTGAATTTAATATCTGAAACACTACACTTTATAAATACCTAGGAGCTAAAGAGATGAACAAGACTTACCTCAGACACATGGTGCTTCTGTTGGAATGAAAAATGTGACAAATACTGCAGAGGAGATACACTTAATTTCCATAGACACTGAGCACAAGATGCCCTTCTGATTATGGTTGCCTCTGTTATTGTACCTTAAACACACTGTTTATTTATCATGCATCTTTGTGGGTAACAGAAGACTGACTGATTCATTTTGAATACCGGTAGAAAGGTGACCAACAAGATCTTCTTCTAAACAATTACTGGGAAAACATTCTTATTTATGTGCCTCCCATTTGCTGGGTGTTTTTTTTGTTTGTTTTTTGTGTTTGTTTTTTTTTTTGTTTGTTTGTTTCTTTTCATGTACACAAACTCCAGTCAGCTTCAGTGTCATGTGTTGGTTTTTCATTCTCTACTACTGCAATGCTGTCAGACAACTGCTATGCCACACGTCAGTCCAGCCAGGGGAAAAGCAGGGCTTGTTCTTTCTAGTAGACCCATAAATGATTGAAACGTTGTTTTTATAAAATCAGATTGTTGTTTTGAAGCAGTTACAACATGACTCAGTAACAGAAGACAGGTGATCAGATTTTGTTTGGTTAGACAAGTGTAAATCTCCAATAACTGATAAAACTGATGGAGTCCGTCTGAGTATATGATACAAAAAGCGGAATAAACACACAATGCAGTGACTCGTATTTGTAGAGACTGTTCCTACATTCCAAGTTGATGGCTGCTTAGATATTCTATGCTATTAAGATACAACTTTAACAGCAGAAAATTAATGTTTTTTATCCATTCAAGAAAATTTCACTGACTTCCATAAAAGTCATCTGATAAGCCACAGGCTATGTATGATCAGCAAATTACATTCATTTGGATACAGTTGTTTCTTTTTTGTCGTGGGCTCCCTTCTTCAAGAAAGAAGCCCAACAGAAAAAAAAACAGAATCACATTTTTACTGAAGCCTCCTCACATATATTACTGAAGCCTCCTAGTTTTTGGTGGGTGTTTTTTGGTTTTTTGTTTATTTTTAAATTTTTTTTTGTGTGTGTGTGCTTGCCTTTGTTTTTTGTTTGTTTTCTGTTGTTGTTGTTTTGGGGTTTTTTGGGGTTTTTTTTGGGGGGTTGTGTTTTTTTTTTTTTTGTTTGCTTTTTGTTTTTTGTTTTTTTGTTTATTTTTTGGGGGGCAGGGTTGTTTGTTTTCTTTTCCAAGTTGAAATTCTAACATTCTTTTGGAAACTCACTATATAATTACTACANCAGAATCACATTTTTACTGAAGCCTCCTCACATATATTACTGAAGCCTCCTAGTTTTTGGTGGGTGTTTTTTGGTTTTTTGTTTATTTTTAAATTTTTTTTTGTGTGTGTGTGCTTGCCTTTGTTTTTTGTTTGTTTTCTGTTGTTGTTGTTTTGGGGTTTTTTGGGGTTTTTTT
>VXAU01005663.1:79205-97818 GCA_013399695.1 Formicarius rufipectus
GGTTTTTTTTTGGGGTTTTTTTGGGTTTTTTTTTGGGGGTTGTGTTTTTTTTTTTTTTGTTTGCTTTTTGTTTTTTGTTTTTTTGTTTATTTTTTGGGGGGCAGGGTTGTTTGTTTTCTTTTCCAAGTTGAAATTCTAACATTCTTTTGGAAACTCACTATATAATTACTACAGATGCAGTAACTTTACATTTAAAATTGATTGACAGACTAATAATTAAGTAATACTGTGATTCTTCCACACAACATTATGTTATCAGGAAAACAAATATCACACACTGTACTTAGGAGCTGTGCATGTACTTTGCAGCATATCCACTATTTGCAGGTGCTATTCATAAAACATTCTTCTGAAACAATCAGAATCACAGAACAGAATTTCCTAGACTTCTTCCTTCAGAAGTCAGTTTTACTGGTTGAATTAACTCATGGGCAAGAAGTCAATTACCAGAGCACTATTCAACCTATTCCAGGACAAAACCAATTACAATCACTAGGTAAATCTTCTTGTACTTCAGTAAAACAGCATTAAAATAAGAGATTTCACTGAAACTCGCTTCATTTCAGCTAACACTAGGTGTGTTGGGCGTAGTTGGCAAGGTCTTGGCAGTGATGCTGGCAACAGGGTGCCCTCTGAGGGATGAGGTGAGGGACTTCCCTGTGCTGGACACAGCCAACTTTAGACAGTTTCTGAGGCTGTGCAGCAGACCTGTGGCAGGCCACAGCTGAGCCCATCCACTAAGCAAGAACTTACTGTCAGGAAGGGCAGAAATAGCTTCAGGGATAAAGAAAGAGGATACAAAAGGAGTGAGAAACAAGAGAGACCATTAGGGTCAGAGAAAGGAGGATGAGGTTCCCCATGGCAGAGCAGATCCTCGCTGCAGCCCGCAGAGAGGAGCACACCAGAGCAGATGGATGCTCCTGAAGGAACTGCCACCTGTGGAGAGCCTTTGCTGGAGCAGATTTTCCTGACAGGATTGCTGCCTGTGGAGGAGCACACACTAGAACTGAGGCAAACTGTGAGGAGGAAGGAGGTGCAAAGCAGGACCATTATATATCCCCCCATTCCCATTCCTGCTGCAGTGCTCAAGGGGTGAGGGAGGTAGAGGAGCCTGGAGTGAAACTGAGATGGGAAACAAGGCAGGAAAGATACCAGCAAAATGTTTGTCTTTTTGCTTCCCATTACCTACATTGCTAGTTATTTTAATTGGCAAAAAATTAATCTTTCCCAAGTCAAGTCTGCTCTACCCACGGCATTAGTTCATAAGCAATGCCCTTATTTCCACCCAATCTTTCTTATTCCTGTTCTTCCTGTTATCTCTCATGTCCTGCTGAGAAGTGAGTGAGCAAGCAGCTGGGTGGGAGTCTGGCTGTTGCCTAAGGCTAAACCACCACCCTAGCTAAGCTTGAAATCCCCAACAGGGTACTTCTAAGCACTCAGAACTCTAAAATGAAATTACACACACATTTTCAATCTGCTTTTGAGTAAAAACATCTAAAAAAAAAAAAGCAGGGCTTGACCACCACACCTTTGCAGAAACCAACTCTAGGCCCACTTTCCAACATTCTTTCATTTAGCTATCTGTCCCTTGCCTTTATTTTAGAACAATCTGTAAGACTTCACCACTAGTCAAGCATGAGGTGACCAGGGCCTTCCTCTCTGCATGTTAGGATGAGATGCATCAGGGATGCACTCCCTGATGAGAAGGTGGTGTCTGGTTAGATGAAAGAAATCCTTGGGTGAGCTCTCAAGTCAGCCTTACTTAGTTCTAGCCTCAGCAGAATAAAAAATTTCACAGCCTCAAATTATGTGATGCCAAATAACAGACAAACACAAACTATAGCACAGAAACAACCTGTGATAACCAAGGAGGAGGCAGTCACATATACAGTATGTATGTATCTGCAGTAATTCTTAAGTTTATTGAAGAAATTCCTATTCAGTACTCTGCCACGTCAGCATCCAAGTTATTCTCAAATGAATTTCCCAGATAAAAGACTAGTGACAGCACGGGTAAGTTTGTGCCATCTGACAGGCTCAAGCCCAGCCTCCTTTAACTTGACTGCAGGCAGCTGAAACTCATGATGCCTCTGGATTTCCCCCTGTGATTTTTGCTAAGCTTCTACACTCTTTAAAAAGTCCCTTAAGCACCTCCTATTCATTATATAACTAATTTACCAACTCTCTCTTTCAAAGTCTGCAGAACATACATGTCAAGGATTCATACCTAGACTCCCAAGCAGTTCCTTTGTTTAATAGTTAAACAGAGATTTTTTGAAAACTATCAAAACAAGTATCTGATGCAAGGTAGTGCATTAAATTGGTACAGATCTGTGTGAACAAATAGGGTCAAACTTTCCAGAAAGGCCTGGAAAAGAATTAAATGCTTCAGGTACTTGACGCTGCAGGATCTAGGTCAGAATGAACTATTAACATACTGAATTTAGAAGGAACTCCACTGCAGGCAAGTGATGCCATCTGCTGTTGACCATGCACAGGACACAAAAACAGATTGTTCCCTTAGATTTATGACATTTCTTTTTCCCCTCATTTCTATTACCTTCTTTGAATATAAATTTCAGGGTTTTTTTTCTAAAAAGTATTCCATAAAGCATTTGTGTGATCTAGATACCTGTTATCTGTTTGCAATTTGGATTTCTAGTTTTCCATATATCAAAATGAGAAAACCAGAGCAGAGAGAAAGAGACGTCAGAATGAAGAATAGTAAGGAACAATGAATTTGCTTTTCCTCAAAAATACTACCATGTTGGTATAGGGACTACTTAAAACAAAGGGAAGATGTTCTGTAAGTTTTACTGTAATTTGGATAAGAGCTTTATGGCACTAATGATTACTGAAAAGACCTATGTATTTTCACAACCCTCCTTCCTCCTCTGCTAGTAAAACACTAACTGCTGCAATTCTAAACTGGAAGGAAAACAATCCACCAAGCAGATCATTAGTTGGTTGCTCAGAATAAGGCAGTGTTTGGGATTCTGGATGTATCAAATGCTTCTAGGAGTGACAGAATCATAGAGTTGATCGGTTTGGAAAAGACCTCTGAGAACATCGAGTCCAACCCTTGGTCCAGCTCCAGTCTGTTTACTAGATCATGGCACTCGGTGCCATGTCCAATCTGTTTAAAAACCTCTTGGGGTGGTGAATCCACCACCTCTTTGAGCATGCCATTCCAATGTCTGATTACTCGTTCTGTAAAGAGTTTTTTTCTAATATCCAGCCTGGACTGCCCCTGGCTGAGCTTAAGCACGTGCCCCCTTGTTCTATTGCTGACTGCCTGGGAGAAGAGACCAATCCCCACCTGGCTATAACTTCCCTTCAGGTAGTTGTAGAGTGATGAGGTCACCTCTAAGCCTGCTCTTCTCCAGACTAAACAACCCCAGCTCCCTCAGCCTCCCCGCACAGCACTTGTGCTCTAGTCCTTTTAACAGCCTTGTTGCTCTTCTCTGGACCCACTCCAGTACCTCAGTATCTTTCCTGAACTGAGGGGCCCAGAACTGAACACAGTACACAAGGTGTGGCCTCACCAATGCAGAGTACAGGGGAATGATCACTCCCCTGGTCTTGCTGGCAATGCTATTTTTGATACAGGCCACCAGGGCATACAGCTGGCTCATGTTGAGCTTCCTGTCAATTAGTACCCCCAGGACCCTTTCTGCCTGACTGCTCTCCAGCCACTCTGTCCCCAGCCTCTAGCGCTGCCTGGGGATGTTGTGGCCAAAGTGCAGGACCCGGCACTTGGCTTTGCTGAACTTCATCCTGTTACAATCAGCCCATCTCTCCAGTCTATCCAGATCCCTTTGCAGGCTCTCCTGCCCTCCAGCAGGTCAACCCTTCCTCCCAACTTGGTGTCATCAGCAAATTTGCTGATGATGGTCTCAATCCCCTCATCTAAATCATCAACAAAGATGTTAAACAAGACTGGACCCAACACTGACCCCTGGGGGACACCACTGCTGACCAGCTGCCAGCTGGATGCAGCCCTGTTCACCACCACTCTCTGGGCTCAGCCATCCAGCAGCCCTTAACCCTGCAGAGAGTACACTTGTCCAAGCCATGGGCTGCCAGCTTTTCCAGGAATATATTATGGGAGACACTGTCAAAGGCTTTGCTGAAGTCTAGACAGATGACATCCACAGCCTTCCCTTCATCCACCAGGTGGGTCACCTGATCATAAAAGGATATCAGGTTGGTCAGACAGGACCTAATCCTCCTAAACCTGTGCTGGCTGGGTCTGATACCTTGTGCATCCTGCAGGGGCTCTGTGATTGCACTCAGGATGATCTGCTCCACAACCCTGCCCAGCATCGAGTTCAGGCTGACAGACCTGTAGTTGTCAGGGTCAGCCCTGTAGCCCTTTTTGTGGATTGGGGTGACATTTGCCAATTTCCAATCATGCGGGACCTCCCCAGTGAGCCATGACTGTTGGAAGATGGTGGACATCATTCCTATGTCCCAGAGTACTCTTTATCTTTTTAAAAGAACCCAAACATCCAAAGACCTCAATTTAAAAGTATTCCAAAGGAAAAAGAAATTGTGGGATAGAGTCAATACAAGTTCCACCAGATACTTCACAGAGCCAATCTATATGAGTAGTTAAGTTAAAAATCACAGCTGTGAGACTGTGAGAAAACGTGAACGTGTCAAAAAAAAATTAGCTTCATGAATTTAAATTCATATATGGAGAGAGAAATTTTTAAACCATCTGTTGATGAAATGTGTTCAGGAAGCAGTATTCTACCATACAGAACTCTGCATTTTTAAACTTCAGATTTCTGAAACCTGCTTTAGTCTTCACTTGACTTTGTGAACTGGTATTGCTTCTTTTTTTCCCCTCTTAGAAACCTTTTCTGCTTGGGAAACAAGGATTCCTCCACAAAGTCTTCCCTGGGCATCCAATATCCTGTATGAGCAGCTGTACAGACAGACTACTCATTTCTGAGTCTTCAATGCTGTCAAAAGAATAGCAAGGCTGTACACACACGGCTTTGGGTAGGACTGCAGCTAAATTGAATGCCCAGACTTTGGAATGTCCTCTTTGACTGTGGGGCATTGGTGCCCTTCACCCTGCATGAAGGGACTGCTTCCTCAGCACAGAGCCTCACATCACGCAGCCTCATGTACTGTGCTTGTCATCCTACTCCAAAATACCAGTCTCTGCTTTGTTGGTGGTTTTTTTTGGGAGGGGCTGTAAATGCATATTGGTGGATAGTGGTGTTTCACCACAGTAACAGCTCCAGAACTGTTGGAAATAATTGGAGGCTGCTGTATAAACACGGCACTTTTAAATACTTTGACGCTTTTAACCATTTGCTGTGCTACCACGGTTACCAACAGTACATTCGCAGTGATCTGTCCTGCTGTGACAGACAGAGATATGAACTGTCAGCTTCTCTTTACTCACACAATAAATGCAAACTTGTTTTCTTCTGCAATGGAAAAGCAGTTTCTTCAACAACTTTGAACACACAATTTAATAAAATACAGCAGTATTAGAACTCTTACACCAAGTCTGCTGCCAGGAAATGTTCACGCACAAAGTATTCATATGAAAGATAAGAACACCAAGATAAAAAAATGGAGAGAAAAGGGAGACCTTCCATGAATAATTGTTTATATACAAATAACTCAGTGCATAATTTATCTGATAGTGAAAAATGACATAGAAAATCTATATGCAGATCTGCAAAGGTACCCAGCAGGAGAAAATGCTATTCAGTAACAGTCAGCACTTCAGTACACGTTTAATTTTCAATCATGAATTTAAACATAATTTAACCTATAGTACTGGAAGGAATCTAGATTAAGGAATGCTTGATGAGCCCAGATGAGACCTTAATGCACAGATAATGGCTACAAACATTTAATTTGTTGTTCTGAAACAGAATTATAAAGGAAGTAAAAACATTGTGAGAGAGTTCATACACCTTATCCAATTTGGTTGGTATTTTTCCTGTGTAACCCTGACAGAACTGATATCTCCCTCGGCTGGGGACTGATCTTGCAAGTTACTGCTGATGCTGTTGAGAGGAGTTACCATTTGGTACTTAATATCTTACTAGGGCAGAACTCTGCGCACCACAGCTCATGATAAATGCGTAGTCTTTTCCTCAACGACTATGCAGGAAGTCTTAGTACTTGAAAGAGCATACTAAAACATGAGTCGTGAGAAGGACACGCACTGAAAGTGCATGGCCCTGCACAATTAACTTGGCACACTGGTTGATTTCAGTGAGGGGCACAGATTCGAAATGGTTCCTCTCTAACTGAAGAGCAGTGTTTCAGAATGTTCAGAAATACCAAGAATTAGCAAAAACATTTCCACTAGCAGCCAATATTCAGTCTAAAACTTAAAAAGGAGATAAGAAATCAGAAGCAAAATCACAATATATGTGAAATTCTAAGAGCCCATGTTGAAATCCTTTTCTAATGCATAACTTCATTATACTATGTTTTCACTTCTCCTAAGAAATATGAACATACTGCTAACACAGTTTGGAATGATAAGATTCAGTGAGAATCAGAAATAATTTTCTGAGAACAATATAAGCAAAGCTAAACAGAAGCGAGATAGAATGCAGCATGAAAAACTGAAGGCATTTGAGATTTCTTAATCAAACAATATTTACGAAAATTATCAGGAAAAAAAGCACTTAAAACTCATGTCTAAATTCTCAGCTTCGGCCTCAGAAGCGAGTTTCAGCAGAAACCTGCAAAACAAAATTGCTGAAATATGCTGTTGAAATTGATCTCAAAGGAGTGGGTCTTCTGGGGACACAAAGATGCTCTTCTTGGCCATCTTTGTGTTCCCAGGAGACCCACTGCTTTGAGATCAATTTCAACAGCATATAGGTTATATAGGAAGCACAAATTTTTTTTTTTTTTGTTAATCATGTTTACTGCCATAATACTGCCGGATTAAAGGTAAGTGCATTCCAGCAGGCTTGTTACAGGAACATTCAGGACTCTGCCCTGAAGAGATCCCAAACAGTTAAGGTGACAGCAACAAATGAGATGTTAATTTCATTACTGTTTGGAGATGGGCTATGAGGAAAAAGAAGGTGGAAGCAGAAACACTTGAGAAAAAGGGATGGTAAGGGAGAAAAAGGTATGAAAAAATCTGGAGCTAAGTGAAGGTAACAGCAACTGCCAAAACAGAGTTCACACCTGAGTTCTGGGGGCTTTTTGAAATCCCTACAGTTCCTGCTTTTAGACATGTACCTAACTGCTGGATCCTCTGGCTGGTTGCTCCCTGAGAAAACTCATTCACAGAAAACGTAGGAAAAGATTTTTCTATCCAAAACTGTGAGCAGGTCTTTTGAAACCAAGACAAAATAAGGCAAAGGAAGGGCATCAAAATATGAGAACACTTGCAGAAACACTGAATTTTCTGAACAAGATCAGTTCAGATTCTGCAGCATTTCTAAAGAGGCCCTTACAGTGCAATTCCGTGCCCAGCTCTCTCTGGCTACGTATGTTGTATTCCTTTGCCTCCTCATGTAAAGGCTTTATACCTCAAAATAGGAGGGTAAAGCAGTGCTTATTTCAACCAGTGAAGATAAAAAGGCTCACCTATGGCCAGAATACTCCATTACTCGTGACACAGATTTAGAGAAACCACCCCTCTAAAATCTAATCACAGTGGAACGCTGTTTGTGCATGGCAGAGAAGTGTACTCCACTGAAGGACCTGATACACAGTAACACCTTACTTTTTGGTATCCTCCTCCAGGCTGCAGTTTGGGACCCATACTGGAGTGATGAACGCAGAACTCATGTCCAATGGAAAGCCAGTCCACACTAAACCTGCAGGATACTCCAACCCTACACTGAGGTACCGCGTAGATGGATTCATAGTTCACCAGGCTGAAAATGCAGAATGCTGGCGAATACTCAGCATTTATGTGAGTTTGAACCTCTGTTCCTATAGGTGTTTAGGTGTTTTATCTGCTTAAGACAGAAAAAATTATGAAAGCAAGGATTACAATACCACCAAGAAAGTTCCTTAACAGTTTTTAATGTTCACATGCGATGGCACTGCTTGAAACTCAGGTTCAGTGTAGACATTGAAACAATTTTTCTCCCTGTGCACAAGTCTTTCCACTGGGTCAGATGATGGTAATGTGCCACCTACCTTCCCAAAGTCACCTCACAGCTTCAGGTCATGCCACAGACAAAAGGCTACACTGCTTCAGGCCGGCCAGGGAGAACATCACTGTTTGTGGCGATTCTCGAGCGTGGCCAATATCCCTGGCTGCTGGGCTGCCACACAGCTTCTCTGCTGTTAAGAGGACCTTTCATGCAATTGGCCCGCTTACCTGCCTGGCTTACTCTCCACGTGAAGTCCTTCAGTGCCTCATCAGTGGCAGCACTGCACTGGAAGAGGCTGTGAATGTGCTGGTTGAGTGTGAGATGGAAAAAAGGAGCAAATAAGTGCCTGACAAACAGTAGTACATTCTACAATAGCACTCACTCTTCCATTTTCTCCCTTTTTGGGGAAGCAGGTGCAAGGGGTCTAGAAATTAAGCTGACTCACCTTCAGCTTTGGCTAAAAGAAAGTGGCAGGTGCCACTGTGTTTTGTGAGGAGTCCAAAACTGTCAGTGTGTGTCAGGCTCTGAGGATGGTCTGACAGCACCTCTGGGATCAAGCTTGTCAGAGCACGGACAAGCAAGAATGCTTGTCCTTCTGCCTGCTGATGAGGTTTGCCATTCAGCAAGGTGCTAAGCTCTTCCACTTTGTCAACACTAAGTTACACTGTGTTACTGCAGATGCAGAACTTCCAGGATTTTCAGAATTGCTGTTCTGAACACAGAGAAATAGAGTGACAAATTCATTTGCATGTTTGTTTGCCCTTTACTGAATAGGGTCTCTAGTTACGAAAGACACCTATAAAGGGAGATATTAATGCCTTTTGTCTTCAACTCACAAAATCCTATTAAACGACAGTTTCAAGCACAATGGTACAAAGAAAAAGCCAGATTGTAGAGGTCAGGTATTATGAGAATTCTAGCCTTAGTAAATAACCTTGTTTTCTCCTCTATTATCATCTTTTTGAATTCATGTATCAGAACTTGAGGTATCTGATTTAACCAATTTCTTTTTCAACTTACAACTTAAATTTAGTAAACTGATTTTATTCTTAACAAGAGAACCCTCTTCAAGTCTCTTCCACAGAAAACAGTCTTATCTTTTCAAGGTTCCTTTCCACAGAGAATTTTTTTTCAAAGAAATCTACTCCAAACAATAAATGTGCATCTTGCCCTCTTGTGAAAGGAGTAAGCTATTGGTAAGCTATACTTACTGCATTATCACACACTAATTGGTCCTTAAAAAGTTTAGAGTCACTTCATGACTTAAAAATCACTGAAGATAATTCAAACAAAGTGAACACTGTCAGAATTTGCCCCTAGAATGTGATATGCTCAAAATCACATGAAAATTCTAAGCATTTAAGAAAGTTACAGTAAATGTTTACAGAAGCTGAATGTAAAGATTGAGGGAAAATGAAATATGATAAGAATACTTAAAAATGAACTTTCTCCACATCCTGAAAGCTCTTCTCTGGCTACGGAGGGAGACAAAGATCTCCCTCACTTTACTCATTTTGAACAGCGACACTTAAAGCATCAGGACAACTTGCTGAGTAAGGTACTATTAAATGATTGTAAGAATTGTGGGACCTAGCCTGCCACATTTAAATAAAGGGAAGTTTTCCCTTTTGCAACAGTTTTCAGAAGTGGAGAATCTCAACATTCTCTGTTTTATAGCATTTTGCCATTTTCTCACATGTCATAACATGATTTTTGATATTTAATTATACTTTTACCATGCCACATTCTGGTTATCACAACGCAATCTCTGTGAAACACTTACTTTAGTTCTAAACTTTCATCTGGCATTTGGAACAATGATAACTCTAAGAGAGGTAAGATCCAGCAGCAGTGCCTGTGATTCAGAACTCCAGGACTGACATTAATATCACTCTCCCCATTTCAGACAGATCCACATAGAGGAGCACCAGGGCAGTGACTGCAAAGACATCTAGAGAGAACAGAGATCTCTATAAATGCTGTTTGATGGGTATCTAGCTGGGGCACAGCTCTGGTTTGTCACTCTATCTGCTTGCATAACATTGGTTTTGAATCATGATTACAAAAATTCTTCCCTGTTGAGCTAAGTGTTGCTGTGTTTTGTCTCTGCTCAGCTATACTGACTGCCAGCAGTGCTTTAACATCTGAAGTTAAACAGTTAAAATGGTCTGTTACGCCTGTCTGAATGCAGCTCTCATTAACTTATAAACTCAAAGTCTCCTTTTTGCTTAATTCATAAAATACTTTGAAGGAGTCTTTTTTCGTTGTTTGTGTGCTTCTGAAAGCAGGTAATAATTTTGAAGGGTCTTAAATTGGGTAATATTCAGACAGTTCAATAAAAAGTTGGCCACAACTGGGTGTCAATAGAATATTTTAACACAATCTTAGGAAAAGATCTAATATTAATTAGCTCTTATTGCTTATCAAAAACATCAGAAATCCCACCATAGATTGCAAAGGAAAGCAAAAGTGGAAATAACATAAAATAAAAAACTTAAAGCAACAGTATGGTAACATTATTGTGCAGGGGAATGCAATCAGGATGGGATTCTTAGATCTATTTACTCAACTTTTCTTCAACTCAGGGGAACTTAAATGAACTATTTTGTAAAAGTAACAGATGCACATTAGTGTCAAATAAGGGAACTTCCATTTTGAATTTTCCCAAGGAGAAGATTTACAGTGAATTTTGTTACAAGCTGGAAGGGGCATCTGGAACTAATCTAGTCCAAGCCTCTTGCTCAAAGCAGCATCAGAGTAGGTTACTAGGACCTTGTTCAGGTCAGTTCTGAGTATCTTCAAGGACGGACACTCCATAATCTCTCGGTGCACCTGTTCCAGTATTCTACCAGCTTCAGAATAAAAAAGCCATATAAAGTTTAAATCAGCTTTTTTTTCTTATATTTCAGTTTATATCTGTTGTTCTACCACTGGATACCACTGAGAATGGTCTGACTGTGTCTTCTTTACAGTATCCCATCAGGCATTTTTTATACACCTTGGTAGGATCCCCATCCAAGTCTTTTCTTCTCCAAGCCAAACAATCCCAGGTCTGTCAGCCTCTCCTTGTTTGTCAGATGCTGCTTGTTCCCAACCACCCATCTTTAAGGCCATTGACTCTACCTGCTCTGGTATGTCCCTTTCTCTTTTCTACCAGGGAGCCCAGAAATGGACAGAGTACTTCAGATACAGCCTCAACAACCCTGGGAAGGGAAGGATAAGCCCCACTGACCTGCTGGCAACATATCCTAAAGTAGCATAGGAGGCTGTTGGCCCACTTTGTACAAGGGCACAGTGCTGGCTCATGTTCAACATGATGCTCATCATGAACCCGCCAGGTCCCTTTCTGCAAAGACACTTCCCAACTGCCTGCCCCCAGCCTGTACTGGTGTAGGGGTTTATTTCTCCTTAGATTCTGGACACTGCAACACCAGTCTGAACCACAGAGAAAAATCATTCTCAAAGTTATGCTCACACAGATGTACGCTGCCATGCACCCTTGAGCTCCTCACAGACTTTTGTTTCATGTAAAAAAGCTACTGCCAACATATATATCAGACTGTCACAGAGATACTGCCAGTTCTAGTTTCAGTGTGCCAAGTGCACATATTATGTAAGCATTTCAAGTGCTTGAGAATTTGAAAGGACATTTACAAAAGTGTGTGCACAGTTGTGCAGACTTGTGTCTTAAAATACAGTTCTGCACTGGCATCCCAGACTTCGTGGACTTCATCTATAAAGCTGGTTATCTGATGAATTCTAAAATATTACCATTCTTTATCATTCCATAAAGCAAACCCCCTTTCAAAACATACCTTTGTACCTTTGCCCCCCACCTTTCTGTTGTTACAAGTACTTTCCCTTTCTTTTCTCTTGGAAAAAAACATGCTGATTGATTTTATTGCTGCTGTACTTTCTCCAGTTTTGACCATGAAAACTAATACTGCAAGGCTGCAAAGGTAACTAATTTGAGATATTTAATTTCTGATATAATGATACAGCAGAAATTGTGATAAAAGGACCAAACCTTACTCACCTTCTTCAGAAGACAATTAATTAAATAACACTAAGAAATTTTACTACGAGAACAGGAATTGACTTGAAGTCCCGAGAAAACCAACATCGAAAGAAGGGTTTACTTTGATTAGCCTTCCTGAAAGAATATCAACTAAAACAGAGTATTTCAATTTAGATTATTTTTATTTCTAATCTTTATTCCGCTTTGATATCACCATTTCTACCTGAAAAAATAAATAAGAGAGAAAGTTAAGAAGAGGATTTAGTAACTATGAGGCCCTATTAACTTAAGACTAATTTGAAGTTTCCTCTTTCAACAGTACTTTCTTAATAAATTAATTTTTAAACACATCACACTATAAAGATGTCCTCATTCATTCACAGAAATTTTCAAGTAAAAGATGTTCATACTTGGATAAATCCTGAAATCTTCTGTGAGAACTCAAATTGGTCAGACACATATTGTTCAGATGCAGACTTTGCTTATTGATTGCTAAGAAGTGGCTAATACATGAGAGAATGCATTGTTCCATGCAGTCTGTTTTTTGTATGTTTGCTTATTTTAGAATGAAATCTCTGCTATGGGTAGATGTCAGATTTAAGCTAGATTGGGGTGGTTCCGTCTAATCAAGCATGGACCTTGTAAGGTTTTGTGTTTCCTGATCTTTTTCATAATCTCCTTTGCTTTAATTTCTCTCAGCTTTTAGAATATAAGTGTGACTTTCACATCCCCCATTTCTGTAGCTGAATCCCCTTTTGTTGCTATATCTGTCTATACATTTTCTACAGGTACATCTGCAGCTTTCTGTTCTTGTTCACTGTCCTACTCTGACGTCTGCCTAATATTCCAGAACTGATATGCCCATGATCAAAGTTTTTATTCATCCTCATGACTTCTATCCTGTTCTGTTCCTAATGTATTATCTCTGTCTCAGCATTTCTTTCTCTTCCCATAATTCCCAGATTTTTTTCTCACAGATGCCTTTCCCAGCACTAGGATTTGTTCTTTTTATTTTCCTTCCAAGTCTTTGCACCCTTCCTCTTTGTTACCTTCCTTAGTCTTATAGAACAGGTGAGTTAGGAAGGCAAATAGATGCCTCTTCTAAGTGTCTGAGTCCAGACTGCATTTGAGTCTCAAATGCACAGTGACTACAGAGGTTGGACTAGGTGACCTCCAAATGATCGCCAGAGGTCCCTTCCAAGCCTAAGGATTCTGTGATCCTGTGAGGTCCTGATATATTCAAACAGAAATCCTGCTGTATGCTAGTTTTCCAAAGGACTAAATCAGCATAAAAAAAGATAAATTAACTTAGTGCTGTCTTAGACAGTAATGTCAACTTCTTAAAAGAAAGAGCACCTTGCAACAGCTCAGGTAGGTCAGTTGGAGACTAACTGAACATTATTGATTACCTTAATGAATGATCTTATGTCACAAAATGTTATGATCTAGTAGCATAAACAACTATTTGCTATTATTCTCTCCTGGTGGGAAAGCAATAGGCTTTCTTTAAAAAGTTTTGCAAGACAATTGGTTGTGTTACCTAGAAGTTTGCACAGTGCAGTGCTATGCATTTTGAACTAAAGCAGTGAACTAAATGAGCCTTTGTTTCATCTGCTGACCACCAGTGGTTGCTGAGAAATACACAGCCCTCCTGTCTATTTAATACTGAAAATGATTTTATACATTCCCATCCCTGAGCATTTTTCTTCCTGATACGTTTTCTTCCTATCCAATTTGGTTCCCATTTCAGATCCTGTGCCATATGCACTGTATCACTCTTCCTGCCGAATTAAGGACTGAATCTCTGAGACTATTTATTACTCCTCTCCTATTTCTTTTTGACACTGGATCCTTGTTGTACCTCCATCTCCCACCTTTCCTCACAAATAAACAAAAAAATTGTCTTGTACAGCTTTCCTCAGCTGCAGGAGGGTGGGTATGTGAAGCACATCTTGTAAAACGTCTGTCAAGTCAATCAAGTAATTTCCACGGAGTTTCTAACACCTACCAGTTGTTATGGATATCACATTATTATCAGAGTTATTTAGAACAGTTTTAGATTAGCTAAATGTCAATCTCACAGGAACTACACAACCTTCAGGACATCTTTGTGTATATGGCAGACTCCCAACTGCAAGATGATTACTTAAAAAAACCTCTGTATATCTAAATAAGCAATAGATTTCTTCATGGGGAAAAAAAAAGATTAAAAAAATTACAAGATAGGTTCAGTTATTCAGATGTATTACTTTCATTTATATTAGTTTTTCTTTTGAGTCTGAAAGCATGTAAGAAAAATTTCAGTCCTGTCTGCTTTCATGTTTTCAATGCATGGGTTAGTAAGAACCATATCTATTGGTTGGTGTTTTAAAAAAATTCTTACAAACTTTAGTATTTGGAATGCATTTTGTTTGAGGAACAAATCAGAGGTCACAAAACAACTTAGGAGTCTTTGCACAAAGTCTTACTCACAAATGTTGACAGTTCCGCTAAAACAATCAACTTGTACCTTCTTCTGTTTTGCTTGTCAGTGTGGTCTTCCCTTATACACTAAGCCTATTACAGATTTCTCATATATATATATATATATCTAAGTGATAAAAGACATTCAACAGTGGGTTAGGCAGAGGTGTGAAAAGGAAAGTTTCTTTTCCTAGTAGTACACAATGGCTTATGGTAGATCAGGTAGATGCACGAAGTTCTGAAGAAGTATAATCAGAGAAACACGACTCAGGAGTTACATGTGTAAATACAAGTGCCCCAGCCACCATACTGTGAAGAACCCACATGCAATTAGCAGTACGAATTCCCATTTTATAAGATACAGCTATTTATGCTGGTTTATTTTGTACTGAGACATAGTCTCAAGTATGTGATAATATATTCTGTCACCATGGAAAGGCATGTATATAATGGAACATAAAAGAATAAATTAAGACATTATATGCTAGCAGAGCTTCCATTCTTATTTCAACACCAATAAGGACTTAAAAATGTACATGTAGAGTGTAAGCACAAGTTTTCAGACTAGTATTTGTACTCCCCTCACTCAATTTTCATCTATTATTTTTAGTCTCCTTTTGTCCACCCCCTAGTTGAGCTGAACTAGTTGTCTCTAACTGTTCAATCAGGTATATTCAATGCAAGACTGGGCAGAAAGCTGTTGCTATTTCACCTTTGTAAGTCATGGCTTCTGTCCTGAGTTTTTTCAACTGTGTAGCAATATACAGTAAAATCCTGTTCCTCTTACATAAAAGCATCCAGTGAAATCAGTGGGATACCATCTTGGTAAGGGGACCAGGATTTGATCCAAAATTTTGCTATCACAAGGTTATGTAGAATTTGTGTTCATACACCTCTCTGCCTAAAACAGAAACACAAGTTAATGCTTTTGCTGAAAGTTTCCATAACGCAGTGTCTGACAAAGACTTGCACATTAATATAGCTTTAATTAAACATAAGTTGACTCCTACCCAGAAATTGCTGATAGTTTTTGATGAGCCTGATAGGCCATCTCACATCCCCGTGTTCGAGTTTTGTGCAATTCCGCATGCAGAGAAGGACAGGTGACTGAGACATCCCCAATAGAAATGACCAGCTCCCGATAGAGAGCCACCTGGGTATTGAACTCCTGGACGAGCTGAAAAACAAAGAGCATTTGCACGCATGAGAATTTTTAACTATGCTGGTAAAAACAACCAAGATTTTTAAAAACATGCCCAATCTGGGGCTTGTTCTTGCTGTGCACAATTTAATGGCATACAGGATCAAGAGCTCAAGATTTAGTAAATGACTCGGGCCTCTGTGGCAGCTGTTTCTTCTGTGAGCTATAAATGTTCATCTGTAGGAAAGTAGCATTTCTGCTTTTAATATCTTAAAGTATTTATGCTATTAGTATTAAATATTAAGCAGACAAAAAAAATCTGTTTTTCTAGTAGCATGAGGTTATTTTTTGCTACCATGAAAGACAAAAATATATCCAGAAATTATTGCCTTTGCTCCTCCTGCTTCCTGATTAATAGCACATTTAAGGACTGGAATGTAGCATTTGCTTTTACATTGGCAATTTTGCTAATTTATTTTGTAATTACTTCTGTTCTGTCACTTGCCTCCAATCCACATTTCAGACTTAAAACTGAACTGCAGTTATTGGCTCAGAAGGTGTACCATATAAGCACTTTCCTGTTAAAATTCCAGAAAGCACTCTTTCTATTGTCTGTGTGAAAAAGAAACAAACAAACACGTCAGCCTTTACAGAAATCTAATATCCAGCAGATACATACTGATGCTATAGGATAAATGGACAATTCCGCAATGGTGGAAAGATCATTATTGTTTAGTGCCACTGATCACGTACACAGGATTACATTTTAAGGAAATGAAACATTTGCTGTCTTCTGAAAGAAAGCACATAAGACCATTTGCTCCACATGGTGGCGGGGGTGGAAGGCATGGAGTAATAGAACAGAATATTTATTTATCTGTGTTTTGACCTCAATTTCCAAACTACATGAAAACAGACAGGAATAATTGCTCATAATTCTGCAGTCATCATTACTATCATAAGTTCAACCTACCCCAATATACAAGCATGCTAAGAACCAGGATTCTCTGACAGCTACCAATATCTACAGTCAAACCTTCAAATTCTTATGCTCAGGAAATAAGTGAGTCGCTTCTCCTGCAGTATTACATTCTGACTCTTCATATATCTCTATCTTCATGTACAGCAATTACACTATATAACTGGGAACTGGTATCAAGAATATGATTTTGGCCACACTTTCTTAAATTTTAATATAAGAATAGCAAATAGGGTTCTCTGCTTCTGAAGCGGCAAATCAATCCAAGGTCACTTCAGTACACCCTCACCAACTTGTCCCCAGACCCTATACCAACCCAGAAGCACACAGCAAACAAAGCCTTATGCAAAATGTTTGCTGAACAGGTCTTCAGCCCTCTCATTCAGTAGCTTAAGGGAATACACAAAGGCAATGGAGAGGAAGAAAACTGTACTACGTTGTACTACGTTGTGTCATAGCGTGGTTATTCTGCATGAGGAAAACAGAAAAGCATTGCATACTGCAACTGGTAACTGGTTGCACCAGACAGATTTTGCTAGTTCTCACCTCCCGTGTCTACACAGACTCATTCAGCCACCTCAGCATTGCCTAGAAAAACAAAACCACACAGATGTGGCTGCACTGAGACAGCTAACAAGAAAGGAAAACATTGATTTTTACCTTCTGAATCTTACTGCAACCTGACAACTCATCTGTAAATTTACTGTGTTTTATTGTAAATTCTACAAAGGTAGCACCTCTCTAACTAACCAGATTATGCTGTTGGGAATGAGAAAACAGGCAGAACCCAGTAAGATCCACTTGTTGTGTGTATTTATAGAGCTACTGTGGCAGCTTCTGTTCCTCCATGCACTGGGAACTGCTCCCAATTTTGAAGTATCAGAGTGGGTATCTGCCAGCACATTTTTCAGTACTAGAGGAAAAAAAATTGCCAGAATCCAGCACAACAGAAGTAGCAGCTCCATTTCCAGTGCAACTGGACAGAGCTTTAGCAAGGTCCAGATTTTTCAAATAAAGCAACAGCAACTTCATTTGTTTTCTACTTCTGTCACTGGTCAGAGGAACAATTTTAGGGTCCCGAGTCAGGACCCATAAAGGGTGTATATGATGCTGGTTTGGAGGAAAGTGTCAGGATCCAGGAATTTTAACGTGAATGGGGAAAAAAAAAATCTCATGTCGTAATGTGACAGTCTCAAATAACAGTGATGCAGGTGTCTGACCGGAGGTTTACAATTGCAACCAGCTACTCCGGGAAGATTACTAACAGGTACCACACAACTCAGGGACAGAATTTCAGGGCCTCACATTCCAAGTCGTGTTTTAGAAGGATTTTAGGGCGAGAGCGTAACTGCTGAAAAAGCAAGCACAGCGTGCAGAGATTCACTGGCCGCAACTATTCCCCCACCCAGGCTTCAGCGGAGCGCCCGTCTGGGGGCAGATCTGGCCGGTTCCAGCCGACAGCAGGTCGGGCTGCGCTGCCGGCAGTGCCCTGGCCCCGCCGCTCCCGCACACATACCCGCATCCCCCCTCCGAGGCGCATCACCCGGCGGGGCTGCGGCTCCCAGCACAGTGCCACTGCACGGGATGGCGATACCCACGCTTGTGGCAGCAGCGCGAGCAGCCGCTCGGGAGAGGTAAACCCCGACGGCCAGCCCCGAGCCGCGGTACCCACCATCTTACAGTCGTCCAGGGCTCGCTGGGTCTGGTAGGCGTTGTCGGAGCCGCTGCCGCGGCGCTCGCTGCGCGGCGAGGTCCTGCTGCCCTGGAAGATGGATGCGGCGGAGCGGGGGCGCTTCCTGCGCCCGCTCGGTGCAGCGCTCATGCACCCGCATCCGCCGCGCGGAGCCGCCCGCGGGCAGCGCCGGCCCCGCCGCCGTCCCCGCCCGCGCCCCGCGCTCGGCGCC
>VXAU01005663.1:98007-160079 GCA_013399695.1 Formicarius rufipectus
CGGGATGAGCACGGAGCGGGGAGGGGGTGATGATCGAGAGCGGGATGAGCGAGGGGGTGCTTATCACGGGGAGTGTTGAGCACTGAGTGATGAGATCGGAGGGGTGATGAGATCGGGGGTGCTGCACTCGGGCATGCTGAGTACAGGGGATGCTGAGTACGGGAGGTGATGGACTTGGGCGTGCTGAGGACGGGGAATGCTGAGGACGGGGAGTGCTGAACTCGGGGATGCTGAGTATGAGGGGTGATGAGATCGGGGGCCGCTAAGCTCTGGGGTGCTGATTTCGGGGGTGCTGAGCTCTGGGGTGCTGAGCACGACGCGGTGCTGAGCACGGGAGGGTGCTGAGCGCGAGGGGGTGCTGAACTTGGGGTGCTGAGCTCAGAGGATGATAAACACAGGGTTCTGTAGCCCTGCCTGGAGATGCCCCGAGGTGCCTGGGCACAGTAGAGCACTGCTCACCCAGGGTTTGCTCTAGATGATACCAATCATCAAGACGTGTGCTTGGAAATCACTTTTCTGTTAACAAAGGCTTGTTTCACTGATCAGATTTTATCAAATTTGATTAAATGTTAGTGTCCAGTGGAAGGCTATGGGCATGGCAAAGGGTCTGGAGGAGAAGCCATATAAGTAGTGGCTAAGGTCACTTTGTTCAGCTTGGAGAAGCGGAGACTGAGGGGAGAACTCAATGCAGCTACAACTTCTATGTGGTGACTAGTCACAGGACTCGAGGAGACAGCATGAAGCTGTATGGTGGAGGTTTAGGTTGGGTGTCATGAATAAGTTTTTCACCCAGAGATTGGTTGAGCACTGGGACAGGCTCCCCAGGGAAGTGGTCATGGCACTGAGCCTGTCTGAGTTCAAGAAGGGTTTAGACAACACTCTCAGGCCTGTAGTGTGATTATTGTGTGGTCCTGCACAGGTCAAGGAGTTGGACTTGATGATCCTTATGAGTTCCTTCCAATTCAACATGTTCTGCGATGCCATCCTTTACTTTCTGCCATTAAAAACCATCATACTCTGGGACTATCTGAAAATGTTTGGTGTGATGCAACTAGATTGTATTTGTTAATTGTAGAAAAGATTAAATAATAATCATAGAATCACTGGGTTAGAAGGGACCTCCGGGATTATCAAATCCAACCCTTGATCCAACACCACTGTGTTTACTAGATCATGGTACTAAGTGCCACATCCAGTCTCATCTTGAAAACCTCCAGGGATGGTGAATCCACCACCTCTCTGAGCACGCCATTCGACTGTCTGATTCTTCTCTCTGTACAGAATTTATTCCTGATATTCAACGTAAACCTTGCTTGGCAGAGCTCAAGCCTGTGCCCTCTTGTCCTATCACTTGTTGCCTGGGAGAAGAGACTGACCTCCACCTGGCTACAACCTCCTTTCAAGTAGTTGCAAAGCGTGATAAGGTCACCCCTGAGCCTCCTCCTCGCCAGACTGAGCAACCCCAGCTCCTCCAGCTTCTCCTCACAGCATTTGTGCTTGAGTCCCTTCACTAGCCTCATTGCTCTTCTCTGGACCTTTTCCAGTATCTCAATATCTTTCCTAAACTGAGAGGTCCAGAACCGATCAAGTGGAGAAATTGTTTCCTCTGTGTGCCAGCACCATGGAGTCATTGCAGTTCACCAGGCTGATGCACTCAGTTTGCCCAGATCTTGGGTACTAGCCCTTCTGAGGCAGAGGGCTGCGGGGCTGTGCCCATACTGTGCCTATGGCTCCTGTCCCCAGGGTCACTCAGGGACTGCACTGCCCAGGGGTGAGCTATGGCCTGAGCCAGCTTTAACTCCAGGGCTGGTCCTGTTCCTCTCTTCAGACCACTGAATAGAAGGGGGTTTGTGTTTCAGTAATGTTCTTGAATCCAAAACAGCATCAAATGCATCACACAGAGTAACCTAGTCTTGCCAAGAAGCTTGAATATGCCAGTGGTGGTACTCTGGCAGGTTGAGGGACTCTCTTCAGTCTGTGCTGAGAATTATGGTAACATAGACTGACAGTTACCTTAGTCTGGAAATTGTCTATTAATCTACTTTGAAACTCTTTTTAGTCATTTCCTACTATTTTCAGAGACAGGGAAGCTACTGGATGTGAGGTAATGTTGATGGATTTGCATCACTTGCAAGTGCTGTTATCATTTTAGTTAAAACTAAAATGACCTTGTAATTGTCATGTTGCCTTAGTAAATATACTACTAAATTTTTAGTATTCAGACCAGCAAGAACTAGTACTTTCCAACTGATATTTCAAGGACATCACATTTTTTTTATAGTTAACTTAATTCTATTACTCATAGGAAATAAATGCATGAGCACAAGCTTTGAGCCAAGACATCATATTGCTACAATATAAAGAAAAATTATTTCCCAGTGACAAGAAAAATATTTTTAATACTGCCAGAAAGCAAAATGAATACATCCTCTCCTAACATCTATATTGATAAGAAAATTTATGTTTGTAAATGGAAATTAAAATATAGTACTATGCTGTATCAATGCTAGTGTTTTAATTGCTGCTCATGTACCATTTTAGTCGTATGTTCCAGTCTTATTTTATTCTATTTCTAGTCTTATTAAAAGCTACTGCAATAGCAATAAGGAAATATGCTAATACTACACCGTACAAAAATAACAATAAATCTACCAAAGAGTGCAGCATGTTTCCTTTTACATTACCTGCCTTGGCTGAAGTTCTTGTCCCTTGAAGTCAATGCCAAAGTCCCACTGGCTTTTAAAATAGATTAGAAATTAGTTCCTGGTGATAGATTTGCCCTGTATAAAGCTGAGTCACAGCTCAGTTTTGCCCTGCTACCAACATCTGGAAGTTTTGAAGTCCCAGTTCACTCCCCATTGTTTGTATATTCCGTATGTCCGCACTTGGAAGTAGATTTGGTGATTTTGATTCTGCAATTTGTAAGACTGCACGTTTTCATAATTGTTCAAACTGGCCTCTGAAGTCATTATGGAACATGATTAATTTGGTGGCACCCTAGGGTTATATTGGCGAAGCGGGAGTGATAGGAATCAACTCAGTCTGGCATGCATAAGAAACAATGATTTTTGTAGGCATCTCCATTCTTTGGACAGAGGAAATAGCTCCAAGCTGAGCCACCAGATACTGTTGCAAGGTGGGCAGTGCAAGTAATAAGGCTTGGTTTGAAAATATATATCAGCAGAAAACAAAACGCTCTCTTGAGAAAACATAAGTATGTAAGTTGCAATGCTTGCCTGGAAACAGAGAGATGTGAATCTTTCCTCTTGAATAAACTAGAGTTTCTGTCAACTTTTCTGTATTCTAGCTTCATTTCCTGGTGTTTAATGGGTTACAAAAAACAGGGGCTTCTTGCTCTCTCCCATGGCATCCTCTCCAGACACCAGGTAGGTGACCCTGAGATAAGTTGGGAGAATACTTAGCCCATTATGTAGCCAAATTCTTTGCAACTCTAAACTCATAATGAACCAAACCCACGTATTTAGGCTTTCCTCTGCCTAGCCTAGCCAGGTAATTCTAAAAAATAAACTCAGATGAACCCCCCTTTTTTTTTTTTCCTTGTGAGTTTGTCTTGTTCCATTTTGGTGTAAACTTTGTCTAATCCATTTATTGCTCTGGTTGTTGACTTCTGGTAATATTTCTCAAAGGTGAGTAGAATATAACAGACTAGATGGGTTATGAAAGGGACACTGATTATCTGAGAAATGTGAAGAGGTGCCTCTGTGGGAAAAAGAAGAATGAAAAAGAGGCATGAAATGTATAAGGCAAAAATGCATTTCTATAGAAAGAGATATATAGAGAGAAGAGGAAACTGAGAAACAGGTGCTGAAGAAACTGAAGTATTTCTTCATGATCTCGTTAGGACATACAATAAAATGTAAGTTTAAAAGTTAAATTTAAAATGAAAACAATAATAACACAAACTTTCCCACATTATTTTATTTTATTGGAAGTAAACTCACTGTCTTTCTAAGTAAATAGGATGCATTTTAAACAGAGCACAGATTTGGTTCCAGGAAGTGCAGGGTCAGATCAGTGTCTGAAGATAAAGTACTTGATTTTTATATCAGGTTTCCTGTGGAGTTAAACTGTTAAACTATCACAAATAGCAATGTATAATGCATTTGAGAATCACAGCTTCAATGGCCATTTCTTTTTATTAATCATTTCTTGTAGGCTGGGAAGTCAGGGAAAGGAGTGCTATAGGAAGGACTATTCTGTAGTGATTCCATAAATAATTCTTTCATGTACCCATAGTGTTAGCCTTCCTCACTTTAGAGATCCTCCAGCAGTGACAGCTTCCCACACTCTTTCTCTTCAGCCTGTGCTATGTTCAGGGCTTACCAAGTCAAATTAATCTGTAGAAAGATTGCACATTAATGTTTTTTAAGTGTCTACTAGTCTAATACCAAGGTATAGAAAAATATCATATTTAGGTTCTTTAGAATTCAATTCTGGCTTTTGACATCAAGTATATTTTAAATGTCTAAAATACATGAATACCCCTCAAATTGAAGAAAGACATATCTGTCCTCTGAAGTTTGTAGTCACAGTTTAACAAACACAGACGCTACATTACCTGAGATTGTAAAGAAAACAGAAACACTTTCCTAAGTTCTGTTGCCTTGGAAGTCTCAATAATTTACAATTTACATGGAAACTAATGTCCGTGGAGTATATTAGCAGAGGAGATGCTGAGGAAAAGGCTTGTTTTGCTTGTCATCACTGGAAGTTTTTTTAAAATGCAGTTGTTAGGGAGTCTGTCTGTAGCTGTCAGCTCAGTACAGCCATGTAGCTCTTGCTTATGAAAGCATGAAACAACATGCTTAAGCTAGCAAAAAATGTAAAAACATCCAAGTCTGCTTTACTTGCCTTCTCTGTAAGTATTGCAAAGAATTTTTTGTGACATTTAAGTCATGTCTTGAAGATTCTAGAAGTTATTGTGGCAAGGTTTTCAGCACTTTGGAACTAACATGTTTGTTAAATCAGAGAATGAAAGAAATTCTAAATTAGATAGTCCAGAATATGTTCCCACCTTCTGTGTTTCTTTTACCACATCTGTTTACATATGTACATCAATGAATTTATGATTTATGATATATTTATGATATATTTTTATATGTAAATCATGAATTTATATGGAAATACCTATGGGAGTACTCTGGTAGCTAACCAACTGACTGTTTCTAGTTTAGCTGGATTTGCCCAACATAATCGAAGATTTAATGGCAAGGAACTCCAAGAAAATGGTCCACAGAACCAGATATTTTTTGTTTTCGCCTCTACAAATGTTTTAAAAACTTAATATCATTACTAACGTAATGTTAGTGCCATCATCACTTCTGCTCTTAAGAGGAAAAAAAGACCTACTTTAAAAAGCCAAACATTAGTATATCAAATCTTTAAACTACAGAAACTAAGAAATGAGGAAGGCTAATATGAGTTTCTCATTATGAAACTATCAATAGAATAATTTACTTTTAGCTACAGTGTCATTGACAGAACAGAGAACGATTAAAATAAATGAATATAAATTTGCCTTAATATTATATTTTTTTGTTATCGTAGAAAATAAAGTAATGCAAGAAATGGAAGCTAAAAAGATTACTTCCTGTAAATGTCTGTAAAAAAGCCAAGAAAAATTACCTTTAAGGTCATAAAACATAAAGCCCAAAATTATTAAAAAGCCCTTATAATAACCAACAATTAAAAGCTAGGTTTTATATTATTTTCTTATGAAAATAATCACAGTTGAATCACGATTCCTATGACAAATTTAATAAGTGACTGTGTAGCAAAATATTAGAATAAAGTCTTACAATAAATCTGTACATTATTGATGCACTGATGAAGATTAAACTCTGAAAGTAAAAGATTGCTATTATTAAAGTAGAATAGGAACAGCTATGAAAAAGAAAACACCATGAATTTGTGAAGAGCTGTTAGACAGAGAACTGAGAGAATAGAGCTCTAGCCAAATAGATGTTTAAGTAATTAAAGTCTATAGATATAGCAGTGCTTTGCTATTTAGAAAATTCAACATTTTGCATATAGTGGTTTAGAGACTGCTTTATGGATGCATAAGAGAAATATGTGGGGTTTGTGGTTTTATATTAAATGTATAAATTGCAGCAATTGATGTATTCAAGGAAAACATATTTAATTAAAAAAAAACCCAAGAATTGTCTTTTGAGAACCTGAGAGTGATGCATAAATGCGAAACCCAAGTACTCTTCATCCTGTTTATTTCTACAGGAAAAAAGCCTGGACCGATGCACATGCCCTGCACTGCATCTTCAGGAACGTTTTATAAAGCCATGTCCTTTGGAGAAGTGGAAGAGATGGCAAAAATTGCAGTCATTGTCACATCCATGGCTGTTCTGTAGTAGCTACTAGAAATAAAGGGCCTATGCAAAATTTCTGGTTTATTCCGTATGATTTTCCACTCTGTATGCCATCTCCTGGCCACATGGTCCCAGTGCTCAGAAATGGAATAGCAAACACTATATATTCTACTGACAAGAGGAATCTTGCTGGTATGCTTACACATTTGCATTTTTAAAATTAATAGTATTTTATTAATTTTCACTGTTCTCTTTCAAGATTTAAAAAAGGAAAAGTCAAATAAAATTTAAAGAAGGAAAAATCTTTTCACATGACAAAGAGAAGTGTAGTAAACCTTCAGTGCTGTAACTAATGTAAATATAGCAAAAGAATTATGCAGTTACAACGAATAATCCAAATTTATGTCTCAGAGCAAGTGAGCTCATGAAAGTCTGGAAACTAAATCAGACTGGACACTCAGGCTTAGTAATTTCTACAAATTTCTGTTATGTTAAAAGAAGATGAGAATACAACTCAAAAAGAGCAAACTCATTGGAAGCATCAGTGCTCTGATATCTCTTCTATTTGCCATCTGAATTTGGCCTTTGTGAGTAAACTTTCACTGGCTACTTCTATCTCCACTCCTCTGTCCCTCTTGATGACTGTTCACTAGCTACATGTTTGAAGGAGATATTGCAGCCCTACAAAGTGACTTTTTATGTCAGGTTCAGTTATTCTGTTGCTGCATGTATCTCTCAATTAGTTGGAAGAGATTTTTGCAAATTATCATTACTTAATGTTACGTTGAAATGAACAGGAAAGGATCACATCCTCCTAAGAACTATCATCTGGACTGTTGCATTGCAGGGTAAATATGTTTCCATTTTTGAAATATTAATAACCACATTTGCATATTTAAATGAAACATTAATCTCCTGGGAAATGATGTGGTTTCCATGTAAGCATCATTGCATCACATCACAGTGACTTAATCTACTCTTGGTACACCATAGGTGCAGCATAGTTCATTTTTACATGAAAGAGCAGTTTGGGTTAAATCAAATGATCAGTGGGGATTTCAGGGGGAAACATGAGCTCTTATTTTGCCACACATGATTTTTAACTGTGTTCCTCTGAGTTACTACACTGAAATCATGACATTTTTGATAGAAACATATACTGCAAGTGCCTTTGTTGTATTTCTCCTTAATCAATTACCAACCAGCTTTCATTAAGCTTATCCTCCTACTAAATTCCTTTTTTCTTTCTTTTTTGTTTTTAAATTTTGTTGTTATATTTTCCAACTCAAAACAGGCAGACAAAAGCTGTAATAATTGATGAACACAGTGTACTTCTGCAGATCTGACTGTGCATGTATGACATACAAGGACGGTAATGAAGACCTTGCTTTTTTGTTTGCCTAGTTTTTAAATATTACATTATCCTTTTAAAATGGGATTTTAAGTGGGCAGCATTGGTGGTTCAGTGGTAGAATTCTCGCCTGCCACACAGGGGACCTGGGTTTGATTCCCAGCCAATGCAACATTCGCCTCGGGCAGGATGGGCTCATCAGCCGCCTGGCAACCATCCTAGGAGAAGGACAACTCTGACTTCAAAACCTACATCCTGAGGACCTCGTTGTCACTGTCCAAGCTTGCTAGGCCCTGGCAGATGAACCTCAGGAGTAAAGGGTGGGGCCAGTTCTGCACAAGCTGTGCCTCACCTAAAAAATCCACTGCGCAGGCTTGAGGGATTCACCCACTTTGTGTGGGAAAAAACCCTCCCAAATCCTCATTCGCGAAGTCTAGCCATACATACATACATACATCCTTTTAAAAATCTAGAAAAAAGAATGAGAGAAAGAAAAGGAGAGTTTTAAGGAAAACTAGAAACTGAATAATCTAGAGCATTTCAGTATGTGTTTATGAAGATTAAGAAACCTCCCTCCCCTTCCCCTTCCCATCTCCCTCCCCGCCCCCGCAAAAGGAAAGACAATGCAAACAAAAAAAAAACCAAAACAAAACATGCGTATTATTATTTGAGGAAAAGTGAATGAAAGATTCCCACCATCCCTCCACCCCTGTGTTATTTAGAATGGTAGAATGGTGGCTTCTCAGACGATAGTCTCCAGAACAAGGTTTGTTTTTTTAGTATATGTGCAGTTCTGAAAACTGTAATGAGTTGAAGATTGCTTTAATTTTATCTCTTTACCCATGCAGAAAGTTTGGTAATCATTATTGTGGTTTGATTTTGGTGGTTTGCTGCTGTAGGCTTCCAGTTTTATCTTGTTGATTGGTTTCTGAGGTGATGGAGAAATTCATAATAAAAGAAGTGTTGTTCTGCTTGTGGTGGCAACTGCATTGCTTGGTACTCGAGAAACATTCAGATGAAGGCTCTGTCTGGCAACTTCTCATCTAGTTCTTCCTCCTGGTTTCTTCTTTGTAGGTGACAGAAACAAGAAGAACCCTTTCTGATATTTCTTCCTTGAGCTTTGTATTATAATTAAATAAATAGCTCTGTAAGAGTCAAAAAATTATTATATACAAACAAGAATTCTGAAGAGGGGGGATTTAGGGAGACCTACCCACTAAGACCAATGTTTCTGACAACTTACTGCAAAGGGGAAAAAAAAAAAAAGACATTTCAAGTTTTAATGACTCTTGCTTAGACTGAGAAAAGGACACAGCATGTGGGAGGACCTGAAGAGATCCAGGAAGATATAGCACATCCTTGTCTTGAAATATGTTTTAAAATCCTAAATGAGGCTATTGTGCTGCCAGTAAAGAACCAAAGATCTGAGAATGTACGACTACTCTCCTAAAAATACAGGACTGAATTATTGTATAGAAGCAAAGAAATAAGTGCTTGGTTTTGATGTTGTTTTATGGATTTGCATTTTTGTTCCTGTCTTACTTTATTTTTCTTTTTAACTTTGCCCTATTTTTTCTTTGCTTTGTATTCTTCACAGTTTATGCCATATGTTTTTAATTGGACTATTTTCATCTTCTGCTTTTTTTCCCAGTCTCATATTATCCTTCTACTCAATATTTAGTTCTTATTTTTCCTGTTTTACTTCTCACTCATTTGTCTGTTGTCCGCAGTCCCATCTGTTTTTCCTGGGTGATCAAAGAACAGTTTTGTATTTTGTTCCTCTAAATGACAAGTGAAATAACAGTTATGAGGTTTAGCATGTCACACCTCCAAACATGAGCAAAAATCGAAGCTTACCCTGCATGGGCTAAAGCTCACAAGAGAGGGATATTTATTATACATATAGGCTTTAAAAATTACATAAAAATTTGTATATAGACACAAGTGACACTACGTGACAGGCTTACAGAGTCAGAGCCCTAGTCCTGTTCTTTGCTCACCACAAGTGGCCACCAGGGACTGGAGAAATCCTATGCAAAGCATGCTGCATATATATAGGATATACATACTGTGAATTAGTATTTGCTTATAAACTGTTTCTTCCCTTTCTCTCTGGGGAGTGTCAAAGTTAAGGGAGGACTTGAAAGTCTGAACAAGAGCTCCCCATGTAATCAATGGGTTACCCTGAACATTAGACTAATGTGAACAGGGCTCAGCAAATGCCTGCTGAGAGTTCAGTTACGTTGAATGTTCTCTGTATTCCCCAGAAGGTGGTATTTGGAATATGAATATTAATTTAGATGGTACAAATATGAAAGGGACAGCTACTGGGACTCATTTCAGAATTAATTGTGATCCAGACAAATTGTAGATACTATTGTAAAAAGTGTGGTATGATTTGAGGAAATGTGCAAGATACTGCTCTTTGGTTGAAGTTATCCATCATATGAGTGTGGAACAGAAGAAGAACAGGAATTAGGCATTTTTGTTGTTGACATGAAGATGAAGCCATTAATAACAAAAAAACACCAACCAACAAAAAAACCAGAAACCAAATAAACAAAAGCAACCTAACAACAACCCCTATTATATCAGGAGGTAGAATTATTGTGACCATTAGCAAGATACCTGAAATAATCATTCCACTTAATACTTACTCAGTCTTGCATTACCAGTTAGTAAGGACCTATTCAGTCTGGCTCCTTGCACTCCAAGCGAGATGTGGGCTACGAGGAGAGAATGGGCATGGAGAAGAAAACTATGAGGTGTGATCCAAACGATGAACTCTGTAGAGCCTGAAAGATCTGAAAGTAGATGACTGAAAGAAACCAGCAGTTCTCAAGTACACAGACTGCTACAGGATAAGGAAAGAAATAAGAAGTTTGTTTGTTTGTTTTCCTGGCATCATAGAAATATATAATAAATTTCATGAAGGGTATTCAAGTGCAATTGAAAAGTCTTTTAATGTTAAGGTGAGTAAACAGCTGGATTAGTTTTTCAAGAAGATTTTAATTGAAGGTTTTTATTTTATTCTAGAAGCACCCTGGGAGGGACCTCCTCAAGGTCCTTTTCAACTTCGTTCTAGTATTTTAGAATTACAAAAATATCACAACAACTTTGTAAGAAATATAAACTTATAAATATTAAAAGAGGACGTAAAAGCTCCTGCTTCCCCAAAATTCCCTGGTGTTATGAAAGATTTTGTCAATTCATGGTAGTTTATTTGTCAATTCTTGAGACAGACTTTTTTCCACTGTGTTTGCCACTACTTGAGCATCTTTTGAAATTCAGTACAGCTGGAAGCGTAATTGCTTAACATTCAGTTGCTGGAAATGCTCTTCCAGATAGATCACTAGGGAAGTAATTTAATGACAGCAGTATCAGCGCTATTTAATATTCCATAAATTTGTACAGCTTTTAAAGACAAAGGTAAAGAAGAAGAGGGGAAGAAATAAGGAACAGAAAAGGAGAAACATACATGGAGACACAGGGCAAAAAAAGCTCAACAGCAACAAAGAATGCTTATGAATGTTGAAATAAAGCAAAATGGAAAATGGTAAGAGCAGTTATTTAGGAGTGAAAGTTGAGTGAGAAAACACTAGTCAGTAGGACACAGAAGAAGAGCAAATCTACATCTTGCCTGTAGATTTCCTTTCCCTCCTCTTCCCTTTCTATCTGGAAAACGTCTGCTATTCACATTTGAAAAAGAATATAGTGTTTTAAATATTGTTCATGTATTTTATAGTAAATACTTCAGTTATTTTGTGGAAATTCTCTACCAAAACATCAGTGAAAAGAAGGCTTCAAATATGGATGAACAGCATGATGTGTATGGCAGTTGGGTGTGTGTCTTTTCCTTTTTTTCCCTTTAGTTTTTTCCTGTAGACTCGCAACAGATGTAAAAAGTTAGATTCCCTGAATCCATTTACTGTTTTCAGAGAAGCCTGCTTAAATCCCTCAGCTTTTTGTGTTGCAATAGCACATGATTCTTACAGATGTGCTGCCCATTTGAAGTCTTTGATAAACAAATCTAAGGTAAGTTGAATTTCATAATACCTGTGGTTTGCTGGTTTATTTCAGCTGCTTGTGTTCATCTGTGGCTTTCTGATTGTAAGTTGTCTCAGGCAGGACTTTGTGCTCTTCCCTTTAATGCAGTCTGTGGTATTTGCATGTCAGTGCTGCCTAAATTCTGCATGTGATGGGTAGAAATACACCATTTTGATGCAGTGGCTGTAGCAGTACTTTATTAGCCTCGAATAGCCCTTGTCATAGCAGGACAGGCAGAAAATTTGTATAGTGGCAGCATGTTTGTGGCTCTTCCAGTCCCCAGTAACCATTACGGGGAGAAGTAAAACCAAGACCATTTAAGTCTATGTTAGATTTTTGGTTGGCCTACAGTTTGCTTCAAAATTAACAGGCAAACCACATAAAGTATATTTTTGTAAAGAAATACTTTTTTAATAAACAAAGTAATTGATTCTAAGTTGAAACAGACTTCGTTTTTGTGGTGCGCAGCAAATGTTCAGATTCCCAAATGAGATTGTGACAAATACTTTCAGAGTTAGTAGACAACAAAACTGTTTTTTGAGAACAGCAGTGCAGTAACCCAAGGACTGATAAAGCACAGGCTGGTTCATTTGTCAACTACTCATATAAGTAAAGCAAAGGTCCTTTAGGTTGGCTAAACCAGCACAAGATTTCTTATGAGCCAAAAACAGAAAGCAAAAATATGTCAAGTATTCATCTTGCTGGGTTTTTATGTTTGTTTTGCTTTGTGTTTCCAAACATATCCGTCCTTTCAGATTTAGTTGGGTGAAAGGATAACATCAGTTAGTCTTTTTTCAATCCCTACTATTTTTGGTTACTCTTTTGCAAAGCTCAGACGCTAGTTAATTTTTAGGAAGTAAATTTAATGCCTTGTAAGACATTTGGTTTTCTATTCTTGTTTTACATATACTCCAAAACAATTATGTATATGCATGACACATGAAAACACTACATTTTTCAAAGAAAAGTACTGTAGGCTGTTGTATCCATAAAAATCTGCCTTATCGTCACATTCATATTAAATGGTGCTTCTGCTAATACTATTATTGCTTCAGTTTAATAAGTATGGATTTTTGCCCTTAGCAATTATTTCCTCTGCTGAAGCAGCTTAGCATCCAGAACCCTCTTGGCTAATACACCAAAGAGGAACCTTTTCAGGTGCTACACAAGTACTCCAGTATTTGAATTGAAAGGCTCCTTAGTGCTCCCTTTATGTAGGACCCTGCATCATACACAGATTTGGGAATAGTGTGGCCAGTATTTCTTATGCCTACTGATGTTCTCTTATGTGTTTTTTATGTGGACTACTGAGAATGACTTTTTTCTCCATATTATTTAATGGTCAGTGCAGAAAATAATATCATACTAAGCTGAGATTTTTTTACCTCAGTTATCTGTCTGAACATTAAATGAAAACTTGGTTTTGTTCAGTATTAATGAAAAAGTGCTACCAGAAGGATGATTTATGAATATTTTAACTTAGATAATTTGTGAATTGAAATAGATGCAGTTGTGTATCCAGAATAGCTGCAAAAATATATTGAATTGATTCAGCTTTTCTTGCTGTAATGGATAGGTAGAATAAACTTACCTACCATGTTTCTTTTAAGGACAAGGTGAAGTGTATGTTTCCTCAATCTCTATCTCATGATAAATTATACATAACTAAAATATTTGGTGAAAATGTACAGTTATTTTTATTTAAAAAAATACTTTCAGAACTTAAGTTTAGGAAGCCACAAATTTGGTTTTAGCATATGATATTCCCGGAGATTATGCACAACAAATGCAGTTTTCCAGGTTTCCTCTGCAATGTATGCAACAGACTGCTTTGAAACTATTAGGTCACAGTACAGTTGAAAAAAAGCAACCTAAACCCCAAACTTAAATAAAAATAGTATTAAAACTGGCTTAACAGGTTAGCCACCATTGCTACTATAAACAAATTAACCTAGACTGTACAGAAGATAACAAAGATATCTTCAAACTTTAAAGCAAAAGGACTAGACCTTATCACAGTTTATGACACTAATAATGTCAGGCTTGCAAATACTATCTGAGGAATTAATCTGATGTTAGTTGGTCATGAAAATGATAAGGAAATAAAACCAATTAATGGAGCATGCATTATGGAAAAAAATTGCAATCACAGATTTCTGGAAAAATAAAAAAGAACCCCTCAAAACCCCCCAACTTTGGTTCATTCTTTTGGTATGATTTTTAAAGAACTGGGATTCTGGAAAATTCAGGAAAAGATTTGTGTATAAAATCAGTGGTCTCTGAGTATACTCTGAATCTTCAAGTGGATGTGATTTTCTTAATGATTTGTTTAAAAGAATGAACAGCTAATAAGAATTAGATTAAAATTTATTAAAACCCATCTGTTTTCAATGCCCATACCAATAAAATTGAAACAGGCCCCTCAGGGCAGTGGTCATAGCACCAAGCCTGGTGCTCTCAGGCACATGGTGTGACTGCTGGGGTGTCCTGAGCAGGGCCAGGAGTTGGTCTCAGTGATCTTGTGGGTCCCTTCCAATTCAGCGTATTTTGTGATTCTGTGAATACTGGGCTAGGAAGCAGCTCCATATTCCTGGATGTAGAGTTTTACTATGATTGCATCCTGACTTCATATCTGAGTATGAATTTAGGTGGTGGGAAGCTGTAAATACTCTGTGTCCAGTATCATATATTATTCTAGATGTGATTAACTACACTGTGTTTTCATTGTAGTCATGGGATTTTCCGGCTTTTATAAATGCAGTTTAGATTTATTTTTAGTAAGAATTTTTGAATTAGTTTTCTTTTCTGTCTTGAAATGAGATCCGTCCTTTTTCCTGATCTGACTTGACTTCAGTAAACTTAGACCACAGAAGAATGTAAACTATTTTTACTGTATTAGTTTAGGTTTAACTTTTAATGAAAGTTTACTGTAGTGATCCATGCATTGATTGCTATTAAAAAACATAGAATCATAGACCATGTTGAGCTGGAAGAGACCCACAAGGTCTCACAAGGATCATTGAGTCCAACTCCTAGCCCTGCACAGGACACTCCAAGAATCACGCGTGATCTCAACTGAAGGTGTTGTCCAAACACTTCTTGGATTCTGTCAGGCTTGGTGCTGTAACCACTGCCTGGGGAACCTGTTTCAGTGCCCAACGATCCACTGGCTAAAGAACTTTTTCCTAATATGCAACCTAAACCTTCTCTGACACAACTTCATGCCATTCCCTCAGGTCCTGTTACTGGTCACCACAGAGCAGAGATCAGTGCTTGTCCCTCCTCTTCCCCTCATGAGGAAGTTGCAATTGCAATGAGGTCTCCCCTCAGCCTCCTCTTCTCCAGGATGAACAGACCAAGTGACCTCAGCCACTCCCCCTACGGCTTCCCCTCAAAGCCCTTCACCATCTTCATTGTCCTCCTTTGATGCTCTCTAAGAGCTTCCTATTTTGTGGTGCCCCAAACAGCACACAATATTCCAGGTGAGGCCGCCCCAGTGCAGAGCAGAGCAGGACAATCCTCTCCCTCAACCAGATGGTGATGCTGTACCTGATGCCCCCTAGGACAGAGTTGGCCCTCCTGGCTGCCAGGTCACTGCTGACTCATATTCAACTTGCCATCCACCAGGACCCTCAAGTTCTCTACTGCGTATCTGCTCTCTAGCTTCTCATTCCTCAGTGATCACACACATCCAGAGTTGCCATGACAGGTGCAGAACCTGGCACTTGCCCTTGGGTGAACTTTATATGGTCCATGATGGCCAACATCACATCATCAAACTTAGTTTTAAGCTCAACTATGAAAAAAGGATTTAGAAATCTTGTAATTTATGCATTTCAGTTCTAGAATATTACCTTATCTGCTCATGATGAAAAAACAGTACCATCAGCGTCTGTGCGTGTTACTTACCCAATTCTTGAGAGAATTTGTGAGTAGGAGTATGTGGATTATGTGGCATAAGATTTATGCAAATGGTATAAGGATTAATATGAAATAATTTATTCTTGACATAGCTACTCATTCAACAGTTAGAAACAAGGCAGAATTAAATGCTGCAGTGATTAATAACACTTGTTTTATGGACATTGGTACATTCTAATTGAAAGACCACCATTTATAAGGATTTTCTTTGTTATAGTTATGTAACACTAACACATACTCCAATCCCCAGACTTTTAGTTTCCTTATGTGGTTTTTGCTCTTGAGTTGCATTGTGCATTCTTATTGTGTGTAAAATATTTTTTCGTAGTAGTAAATTTAAATAATCTATTTTCTCTGATGTGCATCATTCAACCACAGGTACATTCCTATAAAGCAGTCTTTAGCATGCTGTAGTAGCATGACCTCTGCTACAGTCTCTGCTCCTGAGGGAACTCTGGAGAACACAAGACAGTTTTAATCACATCATTGTTATTCACAGGAGATGCTAAAACCCAACAATCATTACAGTAAAACTTTGAGACGGTTAGATTGACAGTGAAGTTGTTTGCAGCCCCTGATCTTAAACCCAGAGAAATGTTTCTGTTGCTAACTACAGGTGAATTTGCTTTGAATATTTCACTGGGAGAATAGTTAATTGTTCAGGAAATTCTCAAGGATAAGGGTGGTTCTAAGAAGAGCTTTAAGCATCAAGCTACAACCTGTTGTTTTGATGCACATAGTTGTCAGCTGTTATCATGTATTCTCAAGTCCTGTCTAAATTCTTCTCAGTCTTATGCTAGGATTTCTTCTTTTACCCTCCCTTCGAAGAGGCAACATAAAATAAAATAAATAAAAAAAGGTAATTTTGACTTTTCAAAGCTCACAAGTAAAATTCCAGGTATACTTTGTGTTGCAGAACTGATTCTATGCATGAGAACAAACTTCCCTAGTTCATTCACCAGCAGAGATGTCTCTTGCTGTCCAAACAAGCTTCCTTCCTAAATACAATGATGGATAGGATTGTATTTATTACTCTTGTGGAAATGTCTTAGGTTTAGCACTTTACAGCAGGTCTTGAACACTTTCGCTGTCCACAATTTTTATATGCAAATCATTTATATTGGATACAGTAAGAAGAAATGCTAGACTGGAATTCCTCCTGCTTAGAAAAACTGAAGTGATTTATATTTTGTAGTTTTACTGGTATTGATAAACTTCGCATTAGCATGGGCATATAGTGTAAGCTGGGTGGTTTCAGAAGTGTTGGTATTAATTAAGGACAAAACTAATCATGCTTTATGTGTTAATTTATATTTATAGAATGGAAGGAATAATACACATTTTTCCTATTTTTCTGTTGAAATTTATAAAGCAAATCTGGGTTTTAAAACAGATTTTTAGAAGTAAGGAATGTTTGTTGTAAATAAGTATATTGGAGATCTTACTATTCAGCATCTTTTGGAAATAGTTCATTACCTAGCTGATAGAGACCTAGATGGTTGTATAAATGTTGTGGGAGCAGAAAGTAGTCTAGGAAATTCCATAGCTATTGTGATATTAGAAGCTGCTTATGCTGATGTAGCAGTAGGTGCTTCAAGTCATTATTTAAACATTTTTGGAAACCCAGAATTTTCTGAATATATTAATATTTAACCTTAGAAGTATGTCTTAATTATTGAGTTTTGAAATACCTGAGTAAAAACAAATCCAGAAGTCAGGGACTTGTAACACAAAAGGAAGTATTCAAATATAGTTACATTAAAAGGAAAGAAATTTCTGAAGAAATTAGGAACTTAAAACTAGCTCAAAAAAAAAGAGAACTAAGTCTTAGTGCTTCATGTATCAAGACATGTATCAACATATTAACATGTGACCTAACCATGTAAGCTAACTGCTTGCACATTGTCTTGCAGAGCAAATATGGTCAAAATGAATAATGATGCTGTGTTAAAGCACAGCAGTACTGCAATGAGACAAAATGGCTTGGGTGAAATCCTGGTTCTAGTCTAGAAAGTAAGATTTTCACAATTAGTTCAATTCCTCAGTCAAAGAAAAATTTTGAGAACAACTTTCCCACATATAAAATTTTGAACTGAATTTGCAGAGTAATTAGTTTTGGCAACTATGCTACAAAACAATTTAAAAAGTGAAAGATTCAACAAGTCTTCATTACAATCAATTCTGATGGTATTGCAATCTCCACTCCTCTCTTCTTAGCTAATTACTGTCTTTATACTGTTTTTATTGTGGAAATGATTGTGATTGAGTTTTGGCTTCTCCCTCTACCCACTTGTGCAACATTTCAGAAAACCAAAGAACCTTAATATGTAGAAATCAGTAAATCAAGATGTTTACCTAATTTTCCATGACTGGGTAGTGCATACGAAGTTAAATATGTATATGCATATTTCCGGTATTGACTGCTACATCATTATTATTTGAACAACTTTATTATACAGTAGGATAACCTTAAGCCACAGATAACTTCAGATCTTTCACCATGACAATGTATTATTTAGCCAAATATTTATGGAAGAAAAATGCTACCAACAATTTAATTATTTTCTGTTTTGATTTTTCTTTATACCCTTTGTTTAAACTGAGTATATCCTGCAGATTTTTACTATGCATACTCTTTTTGCTATCTTTCCTGTTCTATATTCACTGCTAGTAGTTGGAAATACAGACAAAGGACTATTGGAAGCTTTTTAAAAGGAATTCTGTAGATAACCAGCTTTTGATGAAAAGTCTGTAGAATGATCATCCAGTCTGTTCTGCCTGTGTATAAAAAATATCAGTTGTCTTAGCTACTTAAAATGTTTCATATAGTTTCACTTAATGCTGATAATGGCATCACAAAACTTGTGACATACTTTTACAAAGTACAATGATTATATATTATATTCTCTATAATAAACCTTTTTATTATTATTACTATATAAGGCAAAGATAAAAACTGTGATAAAAATGTAGATGTCTTTCCTTTAGTAGTGCCTTCACATACATGACCCATTTTGGACTGCTAGCAAGAAGAAGCTGCTGCTTCAAATATCCTTATAATTGTAGGATATTTGGTGGGAGTATGATCATTAATCTTATTTTAAGAACAATGAATTTTTTGCTCTGAGTCTGCCTGTTACTGTGCTGTTCTGAATGGTTCATTGATTTGATTTATTCCCTTTTCCTATCCAGTATTTGTCTTCTTAACTCCCAGATTTCCTCAGGTAGCAGGAATAGAATTTGGACTCCATCCAGACACAGAACCAGGGCACAGAACTGTAGGAGACTCAGTAAAAAATCAAGGACTGTATCTGAAGGAGAGCAAGGTCTACCAACTTGCCATTATAAAATATTTGGCTAATGTAAGTTGTGATATATTTATTGTTATTATTTGTACTTGTGAAGGAAGTACAGTCTGATTGAATGCTGAATTATGACAATATATTGGACTATAATTTGATTATTTTCCTTATTTTTCTCCATCAGTTTCTAAGTTTGTTAATTTCCTGATACTTCTGTGTGCCTTTAGTTTGTTAAATATTCCAGTCCTCCCGCAGAAAATCAGAAAACACAAGCTTGTTTTTAAAACTCTCTTACTTATCTTCTAGTAAAGTTCACACATGCAAATACTATTTTTGCATATTCAAATTAAGTATAGCTATTTGTAGTCACAGTCTATCTTATTTGCATGCAGAATGTATATGTTCAGTCTGGAAGTTATTTAGGAAGCCAGCCCCATGCAATTTAAACTCTCTTTTCAAATAAATAATTAAAAAAATCCATACAAAAAAAAGGATTGAATAGTTTTATTTCTAATGGTTCAAAATTATTTTGAAATGGGCATTTAAATGAGTGCATTTACAAAACTGGCATATATGAGAATGTGACTATTATCTTTCTCTTGGAGACTTTGTTCTTGTGGTCATCTTTTAATCATCCAGTGTACCAGAGATTTGAATACAGTAAATATAGAAAGCAGAAAATCTTTGGGTATCAATCTATGGGAACTTCATACACTTCTTTGGAATACAGCTGAGAAAAGGTCTGTGACAGCTTTTGAGTACTTGACTTGATAATCCAGAGAGCTGTTACTTTAGGAATATGGTAACAATTCCTCAGAAAAAGTCTACTTCATGGGCTTTTCACAGTTGGTCATTTTGGGGTGATGCCTCCTGCAGACATGTGGGGATGGGTTTCTGAAGGGACATGAAAATGGAAGCAGTCGAAAAGGCTCTTAAGAAGGTCAAACCTAGTTTCAGGATTCTCGTCCCCTTGTAGAGCGATGGGTTGGACATACAGGGAAGCTTTGGATTCAGCACATAAGGCTTTCAAGGGACACAACCTTTCTGACAAAGTTGCTGCTTTACCCTCACAAAGAGACTGTGACAAATTTAATTATGCAGGACATAGGTCTACAAATTCAGCCTAGCACTGTCATCATCTATCTCCTTCTTTCTTAGCCTCTCAAAAATATCTCTCATAAACATCTGCAGAGAGCAAAGATTTATTGCTCTATCTCCTGCAGATAGCAGAGGCAGAAGTTTTATTGAACAGGTTTTCCATGGTTACAAAAGTCGGAATTAATTTAAAATAACTTCAATGCCAAAAAGAAGGTTTTAAAGGGAACTAGGACCTTATTGTTATTGGAAGAACCCCTTCAGTTCCTACATAAATGAGTTTAAAGTGGAATATGTGGATTTTAAGGCCTGACTTATTTGGGCTGTTCTAAAAAATCCCACCTAAAATTTTGTCCTTTACAGATGCAAATATGGTTATAAAGATTTTTTTGTATTCTTCTTAGTGATGCTTGAATGAAGTTGCTTCTTTCCAAGCACTGTTTGATATCAAGAAAAAATTTATATTGATCTAAGGGATTCTGTAAATGACTCCAATACTAACAGATCTCCTCTGGAGGAGACTTTTGCCACCTATTCATTAATCTTTCAGACTGAAATACTTTCCTCTTTTTATCATACAGTAAACTATGCCTTTGTCTCAAGTTTGACATGCATAAGAAAAAGCTAAAAAATGGAGTTTACTTACAGGCAGTTTAAGGCAATGAGTAAAACCCTTTCAAATGTCCATAGAGCACTTCTTTTTTAGTCAGACAAAATTCTCAAGAAGTGAGGCATTATTCCTTGTTAGCTACATTTTTGCACTGAAGTGAACAGTTTATGGCATGTTCTAGTACTGGCTATCTTGCATCTTGATCAATTTTCCCTACACACAAAAGATAGTGTCTAAAATGCTGTGTCTCACCTTCCAAACTTGCAATAATGGCTCCTATTTAGAATATTTTTTGCTTCATAGAGATGAAATACAGAATGTGGTGGCTTTAAAACCTACTGTACAGTGTACAGAGGAACAGAGAAATCACTTAGTAGTAGAAGCAATACCAAATACGTTTTGAGCATTTCCAGAACAAGATGGGGAAGTTTACCTGACATTCTGTGGTAAGTACCTGTCACATACATGGTTTTGATCCAAAGAAGAGTGTGAAAAGTGAAGACAGTTGAAATAATTTTATAAATCTAGATCATGCAAGCAAGATGGAAGATCACATGCTCCTATGATTGGTGCCGGAAAACACCACAGAGTCCATCTCAACACATTCAGACTTGCTAAAAATTCCTATTTATTATTTTGGCCAAGTAATTTATAACCCCAGATCTGTAAACCTTTCAGAACTCCTTTTGGGAGTAGACGGCTTTGTTTTGAGAAAGTATGAAGGAAATCAGGTCAAAGCGACAGAACAAAATCTAGAAACACTATTAGCATTGCACAATTGATAATAAAATGATAAATTAATTTCTCATTAAAATACTTGTCTCAAAGTTCAGTGAGAAGCTGAAGTTCATTTTCCTCCTAAACTTTTTTTTTTTGTTTTCCTTTGGGTTCATTGGCTGTACCTCTTTGTACAATTGTGTGAATTTATTCATTCTCATTTTTTTTCTCTTTGAAAAGCTAATCAAAGGAATGTCATCAGTTTTTTTCGGCTGTACCTACTCCTATCACAAGAATCTTCTGATGGAAAATTAAAGTGACCTTTCTTTTCCTTACTGAACCTGTTGCAGCCAGCATGTTTTGTGCCTGTCTAAAGCTAACACAGCCCAGACATTACTTGAAATGGCTCATGAGAACAGTGGGTCGGGTCTCTCTAATGGATGTCCTGATAAATGAATACAGAGCAAGCCAGGTTATTTTTCCCCTCTGAATCCCATTTTGGCTTCTCATTTACTACCCCATAATAATTAAACTTTTTCCTGACACAGAAAATCAAATTACCTTTTCACAATTCTCTCTCTTGTCATACTGCTTAAACTCACTAATGACTTTTTTTTAAGAAAAAAATTGATCACCATATTCAGTTTCCACAATATGTGTACTGTGTTCAGTCTGTGGATCAGCAGTTTTTAACCTTTAAAAAGTGGAGAAAATGTTCAAGTCCACCCTATGAATTAGACTCAGCACGTACTTCGCTCTCTTGTGCATTTACAGCATGGTCTGTTAATGGTATTTCTGAAGTATCTTCTTTGAAGCAGTGAATTTGAGGTCCAAAGTCTTAAAAGAGCTCTGTGTGTAACTGGCTTGTAAGAATGTCTAGCAAAAAGCAGTAGTGGTTAAGTTAACTTTTAGCTAAAACTCACAGAATGATAGACTCATAGAATGGTTTGGACTGGAATGAACCTTAAAGATTATCTAGTTTCAACCTCTCTGCCATGGCCAGAGTCACCTTTCACTAGATCAGGTTGCTCGGAGCTCCATCCAACCTGGCCTTGAACACTTTCAGGGAGGGGGCATCTGCAACTTCTCTTTTCTATGCCCCTGCATAATACATTTTATTTTTTTCCATTTAAAACCATTACCCCTTGTCCTATCACTAGAGGACTGCTAACAGTCTGTCACCATCTTATATGCTCCTATCAAGTACTGAAAGGCCACAATAANCCAGAGTCACCTTTCACTAGATCAGGTTGCTCGGAGCTCCATCCAACCTGGCCTTGAACACTTTCAGGGAGGGGGCATCTGCAACTTCTCTTTTCTATGCCCCTGCATAATACATTTTATTTTTTTCCATTTAAAACCATTACCCCTTGTCCTATCACTAGAGGACTGCTAACAGTCTGTCACCATCTTATATGCTCCTATCAAGTACTGAAAGGCCACAATAAGATTTCTCTGGAGCCTTCTCTCTTCCTGGCTGAACAGCCTGTCTCTCTCAGCCTTTCCTCATAGGAGAGCTATTCTATTCCTCTGATCATTTTTGTATCCCTCCCCTGTACCTGCTCCAGCAGGTCAATGTCATTCCTGTTCTGGGAACTCCAGAGCTGGATGCAGCACTGCAGGTGGGACCTCAGTAGAGCAGAGGGGCAGAATCCCCTCCCTTGCCCCGCTGGCCACGCTGCTTTTGATGCAGCCCAGGACACAATTGGCTCCCTGGGCTGTGAGTGCACATTGCTGGGTCATGTCCAGCTTTGCATCCACCAGCACCCAAAAGTCATTCTCCACAGGGTTGTTCTTAATCTGTTTATCTCATCAATATTTTTTCTTATGACAATTTAAAAGAGAAGTATCTCTAGGGATTTAATCAGGTGTTTTATTTGATAGACTCTGGTTTTGATATGCTTAGTACTATAATTATACCTTCTTGCTATATACAGAAACATATAAATAGACCTAGTAAGCACCTCCATTTATAATATTGCAATAATTAAATATTAAGAGGTTTTAAATAGACAGTGGTATTAGCTGCATTTATTTAATTTTTAAAGCACCTCACACAATGTACTGAAAGCAATCTCATCAAGTTGCTACTGCCTGTTGAAGACAGAAATGTTTTTCCTAAGCAGTACAAACAGTAGTTATTTTCTAGGAGCTGGATTCATACAGAATCATGATTCGAAACAGCTTAAGATATCAACATACTCAGATCTTCAGGTTTTTCAAGTGAATTGAGATTAAAAATAGGATTTAGCTAGAATTCACTCTATGTGGAAGAAAGAAAATTAAGGAGAATGGAATTCACAATATTCATATGGTGACTTGGGAAAATAGCCCCTGGAATGTAAAAGAGTAACTTTTGCCTCTTTGCCCTTCTCTCCTATACCCCTGACTAGAGCATGTAACTTATGGATTAAATTAATGTGAAAATGGAACTTAGAAACTCCATCTTCTGCACTTAATAATGTATTTAAATTCAGTTAGAATCGTTGAGGTTGAAAATCACCCTTGAGGTCATGAAGTCTAACCATAATACAGAACCTTTCTTTCACTTAACAGTGAAAGAAAGTGTTGTTGCTCCCTGGCATGCCTACATATTTGTCTAGTATCCCTACATATTTATCTAGTGCTTGGAGCCTTTGCTGTGGACAAGGGAAGTTTTGATTGTAGGAGGATATGTTTAAGCCCTTTTCCTGAAAGTGCTCTGGCCACTAAACTGCAGAAAAAAATTCATTACCAGTGATTAGAACATACATCATTATTCATCACAGATAGTGCTATTGTAAGGGCAGTTAGGTGTCCAGGATCTTTGGAAAGTACAGACCTTGTTCAGTTACAGTTCTTTCCTGGGAGTGAATGAGAAATGTTTGGAGTGATGCAGACCCTCAATATCCACGTTTTTAGCATGCCTGTTCTGGCAGTGCATGGGCAGTTTGTATTGTCATCTGACCAAGCTGCCTGCCATCTGTATGATTTCTTAATGCCAAGTGGTACTGCACACAGCCAGCTATGCTGGCCCTGGTCCATGAGAGGATTCTTGCACCAAAAGCAGGGAAAAGCACAGCAATTTCAGGTGTAGTATGGCTGTTGCAGAGTACAAAAATGGACTAGTGAGATACTGGATTTTTCTGTAACAGTAGATTAAAAGCAAAGGGCTAATGGACAGCATTCATCACTGAACCAGGACTTCATCCTTATCTGTTTGGAAGACACTCTTTTCTAGGACTTGGCATTTTCTCTTTCAAGTCCTTGATTCTGTCTGTCCTTGCACCCTGACTTGGTTACTGTGCACTGGTTCAACTTGCTGCTTTAAATTTCAGAAGGAAAGATAAATTAATCATAGTTGTGGCATTTTTAAGATTTTAAAAAAATATAACACCATTCATAATGTTTGAAATAATTTATCTGATGTTTGAAACTTACCCATTATTAATGTCTAAAAACCAAGTAATTTCAATATATTAAAAATATTATTTTTATATTTACCATATGTAACAATTGCAAAGTTTTTCTAATATAATGCTGAATTATTCTTCTAGTGTTGTCCAAAGAGAGCTCAACAGTCTTTGCAAATGTCTTTTTGAACAAAAGCTGTGTGACTGTTATGATCACACTGCTGATCACTGATGATGCTAATAATGTAAGCATTTTTTTGACTCTTGGGTTTGTGCAGTCACTATTGGATTGCTTTGCTAGTATTTGTTAAAAAGCTTAGATGCAAAATAAACTCATCTTTTTTGCAAGCCAAACACTGGAAAAAGTGTTTACTAGATCACACCATGATTTATATTTTCCTGCCTGTAGCAATTTGCTATCTGCCCTGTTTAAAGGTTTAGACAATTTCTCCTTTTCCTGCTGAAGGTACTCATCTAAGCAGTATGTGGAGGGTAGCTGGTTTCCATTCCATTCCAGAAGTGCCCTTTCAACCAGTGGGTCACAGGCAATTTTGGCAACCTTTTAATGTTAAACTTCCTGTAAAGCAGTAAATCCTAAACTAATTTTTCCATTTTTTAAAGTCAACAATGAATTCAGTTAGTATCTACACAAGCCATGCATATATAATTTGGCTGTCCTTTGATTTAAATTATGGTAATATGGTAATTTAGGTACTGTTGCAAAAAAAATGTGTTAAACTGTTAGATTAATGCTGTAATACTTGCATTTAGATACCACCTTGTGCTTACAAAAGTGCTGTTCACTTGAGTAGTTCCCAGTTATTTGCACATTGACCTCTGTTGGTATTAGACTCCATGAAAAATGGACATTCTGAACAACTTACTTTTAGAGATTAAAAAAAAAAAAAAAAAAAAAGAAAATTTTACCTGTAAATCCCTCTGAAAATAAAACACTTCAGGAATAATAGTTAAGGAAAGAGGAGGGTATCTTGATTTATACTATTGTTATCATTACATTATATTCCTGTTTAAGCAGAATTAAAGATACCAGTACAGCTTAGTATGTAATATCATTATGCAATTTTTGTTGTTTAGAATCTACATGAAAAATGAAAATGAGTTTGTGAGTCTTAATAGCTAGGTGAGTATAACAGGAAACTATCGGACAATTTTCTAGGTCTAACAATTGCAGTCCATGTAAAATTTGAGTCTCTGCATTGGAAAAATCTGTGACCATACAGCTAATTAATCACTTCCATGTTCATTTATGTCTCATGTCTTGAAAAAAATAAAAATGGAGTTCAGTTCTATAAGATGGAACCAGATAGGGCTATATATATTGCAACATTAAATTCTTGCAAATGTTCTCTGCTTGGTAAGATGTAAAAGAAAATTAGTATATTCTTCTTCCCCTTAAGTCTAATTATTCTAGAACTAGCTTAACTTCTTACAGCTGCAATGCTGGCATTAGCTATCCAGAGCCATCTGCAAGGCAAGCGCATTCTTACGTCGTATGTTTCTGACTGGAATGTGTTGTCTTTCAGGCACCTTCAGATGCCATATAATGGCAATGAATGGGAATATGACTGGGAATGAATTCTGGAATCATGTACCTCCACAAGGATTTATACGGCATGGATTAAGGACAGGTTTTTGTGAATCTCAGTTATTTTTACACTTTAATTGTAAGTCTAAGCAATATTTATTGGGTAGCAATCTGATTATATGAAAAGTTAATACCACCAACCCAGGGATTATTTTAGGTAGATTGGTATTACATAGGATTTCTTAAAGTATTGCTTTTTAATTTTAATTGATCAGGATGGTCAACTAGATTTTTATGTCAATATCTAATATCCTTTATTTTATACAGGTAATACAGTAAGGCTACTTGAGATATCCCATCTGCTGAATCTGAATTTCATTCTTCAGATCAGAAACAGTGGACTACATTACATGATTAGCATTTTAATACTAATTTTTTAAATGACAGAGTAAAAAAGATTTAAAAGAATTAATTTTTAATGCTTGCATCAGCATCAAGTTACTTACCACAATCCTTTTATTGGTGGCATTTAGATTCTCTGATTCATCATCTTGTTTGAGGATAAAAGATTACATATGGAGTATTTTCAAGTGATTGCCTGAATACATTTTAATGCTTGAATGGAAATGCAGAAATAATTCAACTGAATGTTGAAAATGTGTGATGGAAAATAAAATAGATTATTAATAAGTTGAAATGGTATCTACTGAAAAGTCAGAATATAATTACTAGAGTTTTCTCATCCTAAACCAAAAGTGTAAATTTAAATAAGCCATAACTAATACAGTAGCATAACAATATGTATGACTTGTATAACATCAATCTAGAACTCATGGGAACAATTCTATTTAACTTGTAAATTAGTATTGAGGTGTCAAGGGCATGAAGATGAAGGAGTCTTTCCAGATTTTGTAAAGAAGAATGGACAGTAAAAAATGTGACTGAGGTAAGGCAGCTGCCAAGTATTGGAGAAGTACCTGTAGTATTTTGATCTAGAATAATTTTTAAGCTCAAAAACTACTTAGGTAAATGCATCCAGGACACTGATTGCTGGATGATATTAAAGGAAGGGATGGCATATATATTTTAAATTTCAAACAATCCTGTGGGGCTTTGTCAGTAGTAACATTTCCATGTACCATGAAGAATTCTGAATGAAACAGCATGTTTTCCTGACCAAGGATCAATGTTTGTAGAGCACTTAGAAGATCAGGTCCAGGTAGGCTGAGCCAGGACTTTGAGGGCTTTCATCTTCCCAGATACTACAAACAAACGGATTTATAAGCCACTCTTCTGTTCCTGTTCCATTTCCTACCAGTCTTGAGCAGAGCTGGGGGAACAGTCATCTGTTTTCTAAGCAGTGGTCAGTAAAACAGCCTTGTGCTGTTAACATTCTTGTTTTCACTAAGCCTGGCTGAAAGGCATCCATCCAGTATCGGCCACTGCTACTCGGTGCTACCTACCCACTACCTCCCTGGAAGCAGCTGCTTTGCTGCCCATTGCTTATCTGCTACTTTCTTGCAAGAACCAGCCATACTCTGACTCCTGACATTGTTTATACAGAGACCCAGAAATCCTTCTGAAGACCTCAAGGTTTTGTTTATATCTAGTACAACAAAGTGCTTTGTTCCTTTCTTTGTCATGGGTATATATTTTCCTCCTGTTTGTATATGCCACAATTTTCATTAAAGGCTATAGAATGAAATAGGTCACAGGTTCTTACCTGGGCAGGAGTTCAGAGGTTCAGAAGGAGGGGGTATGTCAGGTCATCATGCCTTAGAGAAACAACTGATTGAAAAGGAAGAGCTGACCAAAGGGCAAAGAGCAATGAAAAGTAACAGACATCACCATGACTTCTTTGGGTAGAGTCTGGAACTGAGACAAAAAGCCTTAGGAAAAGAGGGAGTATTTGGGAAACTTTTAATGAAGCAGAAAGGGAAAAATCAATGTCTGCCACCAGACGCCCTGTGTAACTCCCAAGGACTTGTATAAGACACCTGTGTAATAGATGACAGAAGTGGACCCCAAAATGCCAGTGTAGAATGTATCTGTAGAGAGTGCCCTGCACAGCACTCATTTGGTCTCCTATATAACTCTGTCCTCATGAGAGCTTTTCCTTAAGAACTGAGCACTGAGGTTTTTTTTGTTGTGTCAATCTGCTGACTTGTTCAGAAGCATTTCTCTGATCAAGTTTGTCAGCCTATTCAATACATTTTCTGCACTGTTCATCAGAGATGATGTTTGTCCTGTAGGATTTGCCTGTAATAAAACAATTTTAGTGAAATCAAAATATGGGATTACACATACCTTCAGTCTTCTTTTAGAAACTTTTTTTTTTAAATAAAAAAATCTGTAAAAATATCATCAAGTGAAAAGTGAAATGCCCTGAATTAGAGATTACATTTGATGGCTAAACTCCCACAGTATCACGGTAGAAAGTACTTTCAAATAGGATTACATTTTAATGCCCTATCAGAAAGGTAGAAATATTTCAACCAAAGAAAATGTTTGATGAAAAATGAAATAGATAATTATTAAGATATTTTTAACCACATAGTTCTATTAAGTTAATTTTTATGGTATTTATTTTCCAGGATTACATCACAGCAATGATGAAATCCTAATGTATTTAAGATTCTGATTGAGCTTTACTTTCAGTCATAAGGCAATCAAATGTGAGCAAAAATAAAATTTGAGCGTGCCTATTTCACATTAAACTCAAAAAACTCCAAGAATTCCATCAGAATATGTTTTACAGTACTAGAAAATATTTATAAGACAAAAATGCAGTTGCAGATATATATGTGAAACTAGATTTTATGATGATGACTCTCATTGATTCTGCTGGGATCTAGATCACTGCTGAAGTCCATCATAAACAGATATATTTAAGACTTTGGATCTCAACATAAGAAATCCTAGAACCCATTTTGGAGAAAGGTGGTCTTCAGTTTTGCATGAGATCACTTTGAAAGAAGGTCTTATGTTGGGAATGACAAACTGAGACAGCTAAAATTATGAGGTACTGTTCAAAATTTTAATTAAAACTCTTGGCTGTAAAAAATAAGATTTTAGACTTTAAAATATAAGCAATAATAAAAAGCTTAGATAATAAATTATACATATCTATATCTGACAGTAAGATGACTTGTACTGGCATATTACAACTAGACTTCCTGTGATTCTTTTCTTGGTACTCCCCTGAACTTTGTTATCAGAGAACTGCAACAACCACTGATTTCAGTAAATAGGATAAAAGATAACTCCTTAAAGTTTGAAATGGTTTTCCAAAGAGAAATTGCTTATATTGACTCAAGATAACAGTGAGAGAATAGAAATTACAATGAATTGTTCCAGTCAGAGAATTACAGATATGTATAGAAAAGAAATGGACATAAATGAGGGCCAAGTTCTCCCAAATTGTACTGCCTTTTGTTATTAAGGGAAAATATGATGTTCTACTCAGACATTTCTGTTTTATTTACCAATTACTGAAGGATCCACTTATTCTAGCCTTCAACCTAGCAATTCTTGTGTGGTGGCTTCACAGAATTCCACACATGAGATTTTTTTTTTTCCATTACTTTAATCATCTTAGTGGTCCTTAGCTGGATTCTCATTAGTAGCTCTGTAACTCTGTTGTACAGGGCAGCTCAGAACCTGACACAGCATTCCAGGTGCGGCTTCCTCAGTGCTGAGCAATTAAAGGATCACCTCCTGTTACTGGCTGGCACATTCTGCCTAAGACAGCACAGGACACCATTAGCCTTCTGGACTTCAGGGTGCATTTCTGGCCCATACTCGACTTGAACTCTACCAGCAACCCTGGTTGTTTTCTATAGAGTTGCTTTGCAGCTGGATGATCTCCAGCATGTGTTGGAGCATGGAACTATTCCCAGGTGCAAGGCCTTGCACTTCTCCATGTTGAACTGCATGAGGTTCCTTTTAGTCCACTTCTCCAGCCAGTCAAGGTGCCACTGTACGGCAGCACAACCCTCTCGTGTATTAGCCACTCCTGTTTTTGACCTCTGCAACTTTCTGAGGGTATGCTGTGCCCCAAAATCCAGGTGAAGAGGATGAACAGGATAGAGCCCAGATTCGATCTCTGGGATACACTGCTAGTTGCCTGCCTCCAGGGAGACTGTTGTGCCACTGATCAAAGGACTCTGAGCTTGTTTAGCCAGTTTTAAAGCCACCTCACTATTGCTGCCTGTCTTAGCACTTTCTGCTAAATAAAGAACATCTTTAAGGAGTTTGGTGTCTTGCTCCACATCCACAGCAATCCACAGCACATATTAACTCCTTCCTCTCAGAGTCTGCCTGGGTATGGGGCTGATCACCAGCAGTTTCTCTTGACGACCTACCCTTCTTTTCTGTCCATCTGTGACTCCCCTTGTATGAATCTGGAATTCTCCAAAGGAGACTGTTCGATGCATAGTTATGATGTTGTCAGGATTGTCAAGGACAAAAAATTCTGACAAGTACCACTGTACATCAAGGCAGTTAATTCTCATATTATAGCTACAATAGCTATTCTTACTCCCAGAGGTTCAATACCTTTCACTAAAAATGACGAAACAAACCAAAACTCTGATTATTCATTCTTCTCCCAGTATCAGTAATGTGGAAATGCTGTTGTTGACAACATGATAAAAATGTGAAGTGCATATGTCGAATGCTGCCAAAAGCTTAACTTGGATCTGAGCTTCTGCAGGCAGTTATATAGCTGTGAAAGAACCTGTTGTGCTTCACAGCAGCCACTGTCTGTGCAACTACTGTTTGGGAATTTTTTTTTTTTTAATTGTCTTGTGAGAAAAGCAAGATGACTGGAACTTTGGCAGGTAGGAGGCTACAAACATAATCACTGCTATGCATGAAACTCAAAACACTTCTGAGTATGTACGAAGTTTCTTTGCCCATAAAGTCAAATTCAGGTCTTGTCCTGGATTTCTGCTGTCTTCACCAGTTAATCGGTCTTGACCAAGAACATCAGTATTGAGTATTCTTCATTATCAGAATGTGTTAAGATCCAGCCCTTGCCCCAAGATGATTTCTGACAGAAACTGACTGCTTCCTGGAAAGTACTGAAACAAATAAGAGGCTGCTAGTATGAAAAAAGCTAGTAACAGCAGCAAAAGAGTCAACAAACCTTAGCTGCATCCCAAGCTGAAATAGAATAGGCAAGATACCAAACTAGACAATGATTGAAAAAAAAATTAAAATTTAATTCCACCAAGCAAAGTCTAGTGAAATGACTGCAAAATGTTACAAACAACTGAATTTTTATTGCAAACATTTTATTACCATTGTAGATAAGAAATGCAAGCTTGCAGATAAGGATCAATGTAACCAGAAAATTGCCTACAAAGAACCTGCTCTTGCTCCCAAAGACACCAACAGCATTTTACAGAAGATTTCAAGGAAAACAAAATTTAAGCCTTTGAATTTGGTGCATTTTTACAAAAGTAGGTATCTAAAAAAACAATAAAGGACAAATGAAGCACCTCCACTCTACATCTTTTAGGTGTTCTCCTATGGAAGATGTCTCTCAAGGGTTGGTGGAGTCTTCATTATGTGCATTTGTAATATTTAAAAACTAATTATCCCCTGGAGTTAATAACTCCTATAAAGTAAAACTATCTATCTCAAAAAACAGATTATTGTTTAGGCCTTGAAGAAAGGTCTATATAGCTATAAATAGCTATAAATGCTTTACAAAATTGTGTGTTCTAATAACTTTAGAAAATGTAGCCACTCTCAGTCATCAATTTTTCCTGAAAATGTATAAAAGGGACCATTATTAGATTGGATCCTTACTCTTTTTGTTGCCTTTTTAAAAATAAAAGCATGGTAACATGTTATTAAAAATGATGTAACTCTTTCTTATATAATTAGTTCATCTATATTACATTTATGTCTCAATATATTCTGGAATATCTATTGAGGGATATTGCTTTATCAGACATCCCGGTTAAATAATTAAAAAAAAATTATTATTGGAATTTTAGACTATGTGAGCTAAGTTAAGGTAATTTTTCATGACAATTTTTCATTACAGTTTTTTTCTGAGATCAAAAGGTAGAAGCAATTTTGTTCTTACAGGTGAATCATTCCCTCTCTTTGCTGAGATACAAGCAGTAATTGCATAAGTTTAGAGAGGCAAACAAAAATTGCAGTTAGAATCCAAATCCTGGCATGGATGAGAGAAATGTTTAAAATTCTTGGCAATATTTGAGCATACAGACCTATGTAGCAAAACATGAGCCTATGACTTAAACTCTTAACCATTTAAAAGACTTTCACCAAGTGCTTTACTACAACCTTAAATCTTTTAAAACATTATGCCTAATGCCACTAACAATAGAGCAAATTGCCTTTAGGTAGAGACAAAGTAACAGGATAGACTATTACTACAAAAATGCATTTCTGTTACAACCATGACTATGTGGTGATGGTGAATTTCAGTTATTACATCTCTTTAAATCCACATATATTAAAAAAGATAGCAAAACTTATTTAGTCTAATTCGTGTAGCTAGACTTGTAATTTTTATTTCTACACATACATTCTCAAAGAGATTGTTTTATGTAGCCTGTAAGAAAACCAAATATTAGTAGCTGATTTACTACTGTTTTTCAGATTAAGTGAAAGTTTCTGGTCCTAATCACTTTATAGCCTATAAGAGAATGACCATGCTGTAGCTGTTCCCATAAAGAAATATGAGCACATGCTTAGTAGAACTCTTGATTTCATTCCATCATATTTGGCAGATGGCACCTTCCACAGCACATTTCTCCTTGTTCTCTGCTAGAACAGGGGAGTACACCACCTACTGAAAAACCACAGGTCTCCCACACAAACCCTGATACTAGAGGGACTACATACCTACACTCACATGCTTTTCTAGATGAAATCATAGTTTGCTTTGCAGGGTCATCTCACAAGAAATAAAAAGTTCCTTGTACCTTCCTGTAAAGTAAGATCCCGAACTATTTGTGCCATTCTTCAGCACCTCATTCTCACGTTAGTTTCTAGTATCCTTTTTTACAATTTAATAAATGGTCTTTCACTTTCACTTGAAAATACTGTGTAAAACAGCAAGTCTGGAATGATAGCTGAACTGGCTGCACTTTGGTCCTGTCACTCAGCAATCTATACATAGAATAACTATAAAGTGCTATAAAGAATTGTTTAACATGGAACATGCAAATAAACATTGTGTTCTCTTATGTGCTTTCTCTGGAGACATATCCCTCAATTTGTTACAGCAATTTAATAATGATACTGATTTTTTACACTGGAAAATGCTTCCTTCTCCAGTATTTATTTGTGTTGGTATCTCACTGTCATAGCCAGCAGACCTGCTGCTTGCCCTCCTTTAGCTGTCCTGATAGATCCAAACACACTCATCTATATGGATAAAAAAGGTACAGTACCATGCTGTGAATTTGCACAAAAACGGTCCTCTTATTGTGCAGAACTCGTGGTTGTTGGTTGATTCCTTTTGATTGCTGTTCGCTGAAAAGATGAACCGTCAGCCCACTGTGCAGTATCAATTTTCCTTTTAGTTAAAAGGCCCAAAATATCCACAGTGCAATGCTGACAGGTCTGTCAGTTGTCAACATTTTCCAGAATTTGGATTATAGCATTGAAATAGCTCTGATAAATGTCTTTATAATGCATCGTGCAGTGCTGCAGCACTTATAATCTCCTGTTCTTGTAAGATCTGAGTTTAAATCGGAAGCATCTTTATTGCTTTTATATATGAGGGATTGAAGCACCAATGAGTGAGCAAAGTATGTCAGACCCAAGAATGACTCTATGGACCATATTTTCTTGCTGTACACAGAATCTCCCCTAAAAACAAATAGTACTTTTTCTACAGAGTAATTATTTTATAAATTAGGGGTAAATTCTTTTCCACCAAAATCAAGGCAAAACTCCCACTCGATGAAGCACGGTCTGGATTTCACATATTTGTAACCAAACTCAAGTACTTTGTCACATGTAGCAGAAGTATCAAATAGCCTCACAGCAGACTTGATGCAGTTTATTACAATTATGAATGATAAAAACTCAGTATCAAACATTTTGCCTTTTCAATTTTTTTTCTATTCACATTACTGTGGCTTACATGACTGTAATTTTCCCTAAATATGACTTCTAAAGCCTAGAAAGGGAAAAAGAAATAACAAAGAAAACAGAAAACAATAAATCCTATTATCCAGTTGACTGAATAAATGTAGACAATCACCATGTCCATATCAAATCTCCATCCACGGCTATCATCCTCGAAGTCCATGTAGTCCATCTGGTGAGCAGCATGTGGGAAATGCCTCCTTGTGACAGTATCTGAGCGTCTTTGAATATCTGCTGAAAAACAGACTAGGAGGTAAAAATCTTTTCAAAAGCAAACAGATTGACTAGAATAAAACACATTAACACTCTTTTCCCTGGTTATCTAAAGGACAAATAGAAAGAGGAAATCTCACACCTCAATGCTAAAGTTCCTTACTTTGTTGGACCAGAGAACCTCTCTGCAGAATGGATTTTGTAAGATTTAAAAAGTAATTCTGTGGTCCTTGAACACTAACTCCTTATTCCCTGTTTAGAAAATAACATCTTTGCTTGTTTGGATTTGGCATTCTCTGCTATCGCAAAGAATGCTACCTGCTAACGTTACCCAGATTCAAGAACACCTCTCTCCTGGTGCCTTCTTCCATTGAGTTTTACTCAGTGATCTGGAAGTGAAAGGCTCCATACACTCTAATCAATCTCTTCAGTAATTAATAATCTCTTAATTCCCTATGTCTATGCATCTGCATTCTTCAGTAGGTGAGATACATCCAGATTTGCATGTACATAGTTCAACAGCTTAAATACATTTCCATTCCAATTTCTAGAATTTGGGGTTGTTTTGAAAACAGTCTTCAAAACAAATTCTGCTTTCCTTAATGTTATATGCCTGTTGACACATGCCAGAATAAAAATCAATTTTTAAATCACTATTAGTATGCTGATAACACCTTAAGAAAATCCTGTGACTCTAAGAATAGCCAAAGTGTGGGGTCCTGTCAAAAGGTTCTTCCTCTTCATTGCTCCTCTGACTTCTCCTGTTTCCCAGAAGTGTAGCCAGAGAAGTACTATAGCAGCATGGCTCTTCCAAGTGTCAAGACAGGATGCTATAGAAGTGTCTGTGCAGCTGTGTTAGACAGCACGTTGTGGCACAGAAAAAGCCTAGGAGTTGTGCAAAGGAAGAAAATACATCCCATTCTGATGAAAGACATGGAGGGAATACAGTTGTACTCCAGATTTTAGCTTTGTTTCCATGTAATTCTCAATTCTATAATTTTATAATGCATTCTGTGATACTTCAATAAATTCTGATATGAAAAGTATCTTCAGATGTCTGTAACTCCAGCTACAGTGGAAATAAGCACGTCTCTGCATTTGATTTTAACCATCTGCAGATAAAAACCCAGAGCTGTAGAGTTTCTCAAAATCTATACAGCAATGTGGAGTAGGGGTTTGAATTATGGAACAAAACACCCGAGGAAGCTTCAAATAATTTTTAATGTATTTTCTCCTTTTTAAAAAAGAAATTCGATCATACAGGATTTCAGTCCCCAAATTTTACAGTCCCAAGTAATTTCTGCACAGGCATGTATTTGTGAAAAAACGTATTTATTGAACTTCCTTGTGCATGACTGTGTTGCTACACTCTGAACAAGAACTTCCACTCCAGCCACCTGAATATGCATGCACAGTGCCAGTAGAGTCTGGCAGACTGTTAGTGGGAACCTGTTACTAGATAACAGAAACAATGTTGTGTGCAAATCACACTTTTATATGCACCAAAGTGTGCAAATCAAAAATGATTTTCACCAGAGCATCAGTAGACACATCTGTTGCATGTGTCCCTGCCAAAGTCTTTGCAACCTCCTGTTGAGGCACTAGCAAAATACAAAATAAGACTACAAACAATTTAAATCATTCTCCTAATTTTAAAAATTGACTGACCTGATTTTTCTATTACTTAAGAGTATCAGATATGAGATAGAAAATTTTACTCTAAAAATGTGCCCAAATGAATAATATGCAAGTACAACAAACATTAACATTGTAAGTGCTTCTGTGAAATTAAATTACATATGAACAAGTGTTCTTAGGTAATCAGATGTACCAAGGTACATCATTTTGGCACGGTCTCTTCTTTCTGATTACAAGTTGCAGCAGATAAGATAGAGCTATTGAAAGACTGTGAGAAAAAATGCAAGTACAGACTGACACCTTCCCATATGTGCCCTTGCAGCAATTGGCAGCTTAGGACTCTTGTGCTTGAGAAGCTGCTTTCAGAACAATGTGTTAAAATGGCACCAATAGGATTTTCTTTCCCTACATGTGTCTCTGCACGCTTTTGAACCAGATCTCATATCACCTTCATTTACTGCACTTTGTGTCCCTTGGTGGAGCAAATAAATTGATTTCCTGTCAGGTGAAACTAAACCAGAAGATGAGCTCTAAGAGCTCTGATGTTTTCCAGTAATATGCTTCAACCACTAATGGGCATTAAGCTCTTGGGATTGGAAGTAAGTTGCCCCATATGCAAATGTGGACATCTGACCCCACAGTGTCAATTGTTGTGCTTCATCTACTATGACTGTTACAATTGCTTCTGCAAGAATGCTTCTGAGAGACAGTGAACAATCTTTCCTAAAATATCTTTATGTCATTCATAATTGTACAGATCTCTTGTATCTGTCTTCTGTAATATCCTTTCCAAACAAAAGAACTTTTACATTTCCACTGTAGGGAAAAGCTTCTATACTTGAGATCATCCTTTCCACATTATGCTTCACACTGGTTTATTCTTCTCTGAGATGATGTAATCTAAAATTATATGCAAAATTGGAGATGTGGGATTACCACAAAACTAGAAAATTACATAATGCTTTCCATTTTGCAATTATTCTCAAAATTCCTGCTTACCTTTTGACTATGGCTGTGCATGGAATGTTTTCAGAAAACTAACCACAGAATTATCCAGATGTCTTTTCTTAAATGGCAACAGCTAATTTACAGCTCACCATAGTGAATATGATGCATTATGGAGATGCAGAGCCTCTGTGGGCAACTGCTCCACCATCTGACTGTCTTCAGCGTCAGTGTTTTCCTTACTTGCAATCTGAACTTTTCATATCCCTTAATGTTCATCATTCTGCCACACACCACTGTGAACAGCTGGCCCATCCACTTACTAGTCTCTTTATAGGTAGGATAAGGCTGACTGGAGATTCTCCCCAGACCCTATTCTTCTCTAAACTGAACAAGCCAGTTTCATCAGCCTCTCCTTACAAGTCATGTTCTTCAGGTCCCTAAGCATCCTGATATACTGCTGCTAAACCTGCTCCAATCTACTGCCATCTTACCTGTATGAGGGTGGGAGACAAAACTACAATTTTTTAGATGTATTTTAGTTATGGTGTGCTGAGCAGTAGGGGAAAAAAGCCCATCTACTACTGTTCGTACATCATGGACCTATTCATAAAGCCTGGGATACTGTTGGACCTCTTTCCTGCACACTTCCAACTCATGTGCAGCTTGCTCTCCATCAGGTTCAGGTCCTTTCTGGAGAGCTGCTCCCCAGGGTGTCAGTGCCCAGTGTCTTATTGCCAGGGGCTCTTTCTTCCCAGGCACAGGTCTCAGCATTTGTCCTTGTTGAATTTCATGAAGTTCCTTTCAGCACATTTCTGCAGCTTGTATAGGTCTCTCTGAATGACAGCCCTGTGCTAAATCTGTCAGTCTGTCCCTGACTTTCCTGTTCTCTGCAGGCCTGATGAAAATGTATTCTGTTGCCTCCCTGAGGTCACTGATCAAGATAACTGTTACCTGTCAAGTTCATATTTTCTATGAAGTTGTGAAGTATGTATTACTCACTCATGTGAAGTGAATAATTTCATATCACCTAATAAACTTTATCAACTCAATATGTATCACTTTCCCAAATCACATATGACTGTTCTGAACTACGCAGACTGCTGTGGCATTCCAACAACCCAATTTAGCCTTCTTCCATATGGAAATCAAGTGGCATCATATTCTGGTTGTGCTAACATAATGGCTAAATTGCAAGATTTGCTAGTTAAAATGAGCCATTATATTTGTATTTTCAACAAAGAAAAATCATGTATTGCCACAGAGGCTTATGAGGTGATGGCATAAATGTGTGAATGTCTGCAGGCATGTCACATTGACTCCTGATCTCATGTCCTAAGTTCTTACTCACTTTCAAGCTCTCCAGTGAACTTAAGTTCCCCAAGCATCTAGTTCCTTCCCCAAACCCAGGCCAGTTGAGTCAACCTCTGTTCTCAGATTCAGAGTTTTAGCTTTTTCCCTCCTCCTGCATGAAAAACTTGAATCTCTCCACTCTCTTGCCTCAGTGCTTCCACTCCACACACTTACTGTCTCAGAAGTATCTTTCTTCTTGAGAGATAATCAATTTCCAAACTCTTCCTGCCCTAGGATGCACACTAGAACCTTCAGATTTCTCATGTTAAAACTTCTACCATCACCTTTTAAGGCCTTTTCCACTGCAAAATTATCTTTCACACGTCTCTTGCTATCCTACCCTGACCTGCCTTTCACCTTCTCTCTGCTCTCTTCGAGTATTTCTCTGTTCTTGCCCTTCTGATTTCACCCATGGGCTCTCACTGGCTGCCAGCATTCTTTTATCCATGTGTGACTGAACTTACAGGATAGCCTAAACAGCTCTCCTTTAATTTCCCATCCCCAAAATCCAAATCCTACTTTCTGCTAGCAACTGGGCTTTAGAAAACCTGCATGTAATATATACTTAAAGTGGACATTAATGACAAAATCCATAAAGCTACATTAAATGCAAGCATTCACATTGACTGTTTTGTATAACTAAAAATTTCATTCATTTATTAAATATTAAATCTATTTTCCAATTGTATGAGAAATATTCCATGACTACTATGTCCAGTCCCTCTCACAAAATCAAAGAAATAGTAAAACAAATCATGAGTTTTCTCTTGGGCTGTTTATTTTCCTGGAAATAAAGGAATCAAGAAACAAGAGGACTGTGGGAGGGCAGAATGAGCTTGGAAAACATACTCAGTCTGTCATTATTATCACAGAAAATATAATCATCTGTGATTATTCTATAATTACCAATACTCACAAATACTAGCTAATTGGCTAGCTTAACTTCTAGGATGCATACTAAAGAAGGAGTAATTGATCCACACATGACGATATAAGACACTTGACTTCAGAAGACTTGAAGGAATTTTGAAAGCCAGTCTGCAAACAGGTCTTTTTTAAAAGCAACTAGGTGAATTATCTGTTTGCTTCTTCTTTCTTCCCCTTACCATAGCACATTAAGTACCAAACAGGCAGGATATTATATAACAGCTGTTAAAAATAATTTATAGAAAAAGCCACTCTTACACTTCAAAAACACTTTATTTCAAATTTCAGTTAAGCAAGATGAAATAAAATATACAGATGGAATAAAAATAATAAACAATAATTAAAGTGCACACCTTTGCTTTTCAGAAGGAAACTTGCTCTTTGAACAAATGAAACATTGCCTTCTTTAACTGCCTTCCCCACGCCTGTTCTGACTGCAATCCACGCAGTCTTGATGACTGATAGCAAGGAATGAAGCTGTATGGTCTCTGTGTGTGATTATGTCATAGTTCTAAATGCATAGTTTGCATAAATTCTAGACTATAAAATGTCTTCTTTAAATTTAAACAGTAACTTTTGTACTTGTATATTGATGACATACATATTACAGTTATGGTAATTTTCATAATTTGCCTTTAAGATGGGGAGTTGTAATCACTTTTGTTCACATTTGCATGTACATAAACTGTATCTTAATAGTGAATTTAACTCGTGGACAGCTTCTATCCTTCCTATGACAGCACAGACAATGAAAACCAGGGAATATTAAGAACAAACAACTTGAGGTATTTTACTTTCTGTGGTATGTGCACCAATACTTTATGTGAAAAGTTAATTTTAAAAAGCATTTAGGACATTTTAAACCTATGAATTTTCTTATTTTTAAAAAATCTGTTTTCTATTGCTCTTCCACTGTCTCTTCATCTAATCTCTTACTCATCATGTTCTTGTATTCCTCATTATCAATATTATTCATCCTTCTTCTGCTGTTCTTACTTGTATCACTGAACATTTCTAAGAATCAAGCTGCTGGTTTATGTTTCCTTTGTGATTGTCATCTTCTCACATGACTAAATACATTTCAGTTGCCAGTAACTCTTGCTAAGTTATCACCACAGAAGCCTTTACCCTTTTGTATCATATTGCTGTAATTGCATGATCTCCCTCGAGTTTCATTCTCCCCTACAACTCCTCCCTAACTACTTACATTCCTTTAGGTTCCATTTGTATAAACTGGTACTGTACAATATACAGAAAGGCAAAGGCCACTTATAGATAGACCAAATATAACAGCTCAAGATGACTGATTAAGTATGAAATAGCATTAAAAAGAATCTCATACTGATTATTGTCTCTAATGTGAATGCTCCTTGTCAAACTGCTTAATTCTCTCTGTAAGTTTATTTCTTCACCTGCATGATTGCTGTATTTTGTCAAAATTATTAATTTAATACTTAAGATGATTTAACAAAAACTTTGCTGAGTTTTGTTATAAACTGCTGTTACAACCTTTTCACTGCTTAAGGCTTTAATGTTTTAAGCCAATCCTAGTGAAATATCATAAGAGCTGTAACACAAATAATTTCTTAAAATTTAATCCCTGAATTTGCCCTACTTGTCTTAAGACAGGGACAGTCTGACAATAAAGGTCAGAAAAATACACAGGCAGGCATGCCAAGGCCTCACCATGCACCTCTGTAAGTCAAGGCTGTGTATATCTACACAAAACATTTAGTTTATTTGTAAATCTGGCAACATGCCTCCCTTAATTTCTTCAGAGAAACTGGTGAATGACCTATCTTGGAGTCTTTGAACAAAGGCATATTCAACTTTAGTTAATGTCAATGCCCAAAATTCCTATTTCCCATCTGAGCAAACAAAAGAAACATTAATTCTTTCAGAGAATGAAAAATACAAAACACAAGACTGTATTCTGAGAAAGCTGGCACAGTTTTTCTGAACTGAAAGTTTTCTGATGTTGACAGTGCTTAACTGGTTTTTTAGGAAGTTATCCAAGGTGTTACAGAAAGCGCTGCCTAAAAAGTTTTAAGAGGCATTCAGCAGAAAGTTAAAAATAAATTTTAACAAAGCAGAGTAACTCAAAAAGTTAACAAGAAAGAAGCTATTTGAAAAGTTTATAGACACTTAAAAAATCCTTCCTTTAATCCTTCATTGGATGTGTAATGGTTGTTATTTCTGATTTATTTCTGTTGCCATTTCAAACATTCATCTTTATCTACTTGGCTAGGATATTCACAAAAGATCTCCTTAATTTACTTTGCTACTTCTTTATCTCTTGATTCCTTGAGAAGGTATGCTCAACTTGACTTTGATTTAATGAAAATATGATCAACTTTTCTTGCTTATTCTCAAAAATCAACTTGAGTGCTTTATACATCCTCTTTTGTCCTTCATCTGATTAAAATTTCAGCTTTTATATTCACTTTTATGGGTCTCCATAACTCTGCATTGCTCCACAAAATGTTGCCTAACTTTTTATAATTATGGTATGCAAACATCATATTCCTCCAGAAATCCTGACAGGCTTTTGCCCTGTAAATGCTACAGTATCTAAATGAACTTGTTTTCATGTCCAAATTTGGAATGGCACAGAAGCTATCTGTCTCACTGTGTCAGATGTATGAAACAGAAATCACAGGCATGGTAGTTAGCAGAAAGGCTGCACACTTTTATCCTCTTTCTCTACTACCTTGTTGATAGTGATGAAGGCAACCAATTCCTCTACAATACAGTAAAAAATTCTATGTTATTCCTATAGTAAACAGGATTTCTATGAGGCATCAATCAAAGGACTGAACAACAGGCAAACTTAACTTTCAAGTTAAGGTGTGTTTACATCAGTGGAGTTGGGACTCTTCAGGGGCTACTTCACCACAAACTGCTCTCCTAGGCAGTGCATTTCAGTACTAAGTGGATCTGGGGAACGTGCTGGGGAAGAATGTCTGACAAACATTACTAAAAGAGTTCACAGCTAATGAAGAACATACTCAATTTTACTGCTTGATGCTCAGTGACCATTCTATCTTTTTGCCATTCTATATGGCACAGCAGGCAAGGATCATTCCCCACTTCCACTAAAATGCATAAAAAGACAATTGCTAATTCCTGCCCGTGATGAAGACAGAAGGGATCTTTGCTTCTACTTGTTCATAGACACCAATCATAACCTGAACTAGTCACAAGAAAATTTTACAAAAAGCATAAAAAATTAAGACCAAGACATATTTTATGCTTTAAACAAATTCTGTGATGAATCTGCTTCAAAAAGCAAGTAATTCAAAATTTACCTAGCATTGTTTAACTAGGTTTATGTATTGTTCTTAATTGTCTTTAGAGAGCAAATAATAAATATTTATGTGATCTTATTTGATAAATAAATAAAATTAAATCCTTTCATGCCTAAATTAAAATTGTAATGGAAGACAGCGTTGTCATCAAATTGTAGGGCATCTCACAAGAGGCATACCGAGTAGACTAAAGGTCTACATTAAAGTCCCATTAAGAGGAACTGGTGAATTGCAATGAAAAAAAGTAAGATTAGGGCAAGCATATTCCAGTACTTTTCCCTCTCAGTCCCAAGGACTTGCAGTTCCAGGATCTCTGCAGACAAACGTGGTATCCTTGAATTCAGTGCAATTTACTACATTCTTCTTCCAAGAATCTGTCATTATTTGAACCCATGATTTGGGGCAATGATAATTTTATTTAATGTTCTCTAGGTCTTTTATTATGAGACAGTGAATAACAGCATCCCATACACTTCTGTCATGCTTTTCATGAATCTAATTACTGCAATCATCCTCCCTCTTTAGTAATCTCTTGCTTTGTGTGAAGCATTCTAGTCTATTTACATATGCTTCATCAGGAAACAATTTAAAACTGACTTTCTCATTTATCTTCTCTGTACCCTTTCAGTTAGCTACCTCATTTTGTGATGAAAAGGAAACAGTACAAACAGTGCAGAAGATCACTCACTACCAAGACCGTCACCTGCCACTGCTTGCACTTGGTTTCTATTTTTATTATACTAAATATATCAGTACTGTAAGCAAATCACCTTCATATCTTGTAAAATATATGCTGGATAGTACAAACTGTAATATAGACCCATATAGAACTCATAAATTTTTTTTTTGATCTTTTAAATTCCTATTAATGCTTGAGAGGACTTTCCCTTCTGTTCCCTCCTGAGCTATATTTTCTCAAGTATCTTTGGTACAGGACCTTCTTAAAAGACTTCAGGAATTTGTAAGCTGCAGGTTCAAAAATATGATACCTGTAAGTCCCCTACAAGTTCACTTAAGTCCCTCTGGTACATCTGCTGGACCATGGCTGCATAAGAGGTCCAAGATGTTCTTAGTTTGTCTTACTGACCATTATGAACACTTGGTTCTTTAAGCAGAACTAAAGATGCCAATCTAATATTCATTCAGATACATGTCAACAAACACATAGAGAAAGCTACACCATGCTTTTTTGCGGCCATTCTATCATAATCCTTGGTGTTGCATAATTACAGTATCAATCTCCCTGGTACAGCAGCCTTACAGTATCACGGCTTAATGGAAACAAGCAATCCGGATGACACATACAGATTAGCTACAATTTGATTCCCTTCAGTGCATTGATGAACCAATAGAGACAAATGAGTAGCTTTTATTTCTGAGCAGTAAGTTACTCTCCTAATAATAAAGCTAGTGTTTCAGGACTGGAAAGAGGTTATGGAACATCCTTTCCAATGGGAGTGTGGCTCGGAGGAAATCTCTAAAGAACCCCTGCAAAACAGCTTAAAAGATAAACAAGGCTATTGATACTTACACAATGATTTGTACTAGCACTGTTGAAAAATAGCAGGGACAGAAAGCAGCAGTCCTGAAGCTGAAGAGCTTAAGACAGCTCTGTGGCACTGACCTTTGTACCTTAAAATTCCCCTTTCGTTTTCTTCTCTTTTCCTTTCCAGACTGACTTTTGCTTGATGAGGTGCAATAGAAAAAGCATAAATGCTAGTTAGAGCACAGCTGTTCCATGGGACCCAAGTCTTGCACTTCTTACTGGTTGGCACTGAATACCCAGCTATTTACTTGAGCCATGTCTACAATTTTTCTCTATATGCAGGCAGTCAGCACCCTTCTAGAATGCTACCATCACTAGCTTGACTACTGAAGCCTGTATACCTTCATCGTATTTGTGTGTGGGGAAGCACCTGTTGGGGACCACTGATCCAGGACATCGGGAGAAGATGACTTTTACCAATGGATGAAAATGTCTGCTACTAAACAGAGACTGCCACAACCACCAGTTACCCTTTGCCATGGAGCTGCTGTTTTTTTCAAGTTTTTCTATTGTTAATATGTTGTACTTAAGATAAATATGTATTAGATAGGTAGTTATTACTATTCTGTTACTTTTGTATGTTCAGTTGTTCTGATTGGTTAAGGGAACCCTGGTTACAGCCCCCTGATTGCTTCCTGTACCCCTAAAGCCTCACTGGCTAGCTGCTGGTGCAGTGCAGCACCACCATACAAGGCTAGCCACCCCCCAGTTTTCCCTTATAAGTTATAAACCCTCCTCCCCTTTTCCTTTTGTGTCGTGATCCGCCCCTAATTCCACCCAAGTTCTAGAATCCTCTGACCGAACCCTATAAGTGTTGCCTACAACCCCATGCACCCTAATAAAGTGTTTGCGCCTGTTTCTACCCCACCTTGGTGTGGACCGTTCCTTTTTCCCTCGGCAGACTGTGACATATTTATACATCAGATTTATGCAAAAGCTTTTAAAATAACACTTTTAGGCCCACTGCACTGTCTCTGTAATTTTGAATTTCTGTACCTGACTACATCAAAGTCACTGTCAAATTAAGTACTGCCTTTTCAATTTAAATTTTATTAATCACTTCTTTTAGTCAAAATTTCTGGTATTGAATTACTTTTGGAGACTTACACTTAGTTTGTGAATTTTCTGTGACTGTGCAGTGCTTATAGAATGGAATTCCACTTAATGGCATTTATGATGTTATTATACTATGAATATATGACAACAGGATTCAGCTGAGTGTATTTGCTATTTAACTCACCTATTCAAACTACACTACTTATCTATCTTAAAATCTATTTAAGGAAACCATTACTTGAGATGTTGGTTCTACTGTGCAACTATATATATGTCAACTTTCACATATATTAAAAACATGAATGGTAAGTGAATAATTGCTTTCATTCCTGAATAGAATTTTCATTTTACTATTAACCTATCCTTGCCCAGTAGAACATACAGAGTAATGCCATAAGTAATGTTTATGGGGAAAAAAAGAGATCCTGTTAATGACTTTAAATGGAAAAAATACAGTGCAGTTTAAGAACAAACTATTCCAGAACAATTTTTATCAGCTTGAAAGCCCAAAAGTGCTCCAATGCTGATGTTTCTTACTGCTGGTATAAGAACTCAAAGCTATGGTTTGTTGTGTTTTTTATTATTTAAAAGATAATTTTACATTCCTTGTGGAAAGTCTCATATGAAGGAAGACTCACATATACACTACCAAATATATTTGGCTTAGTGAATCAGTTCAGGAAAAAAAGTAAGGAAAATGAAGAGATGTTTGACTTTATCTAGCAGTCCTGGGATGTTCAGAAATTAGGTAAACTGATAAATCTTGTGTATAATCTAGACTTCTCAAGAGCCATCTTTCTCTCCTCACATCCCAACATAATTCTGAGCTCTGATTTTATCTAGCATTTCCAATGAGTGATTTACTGTTCAAAGTTTGCCATTTTTATGTCTGGAGTACTGAAACAATATTGTGGAACAGGTTTTGTCACATGGTAAACAGGAGTCATATGAAGTTTGAAAAGAGCTGCTAGAGTCCCAGTGGACAGTGAACCTGATGCATAAGAAGGCAAAAGACCCTGTACATTTCTAACAGGGCTACATAATTTCTTCTTTGATGATGCAATATTGTTTTATATAGAGGCAGTCATTTTCAAATTCAAACCTTCATGTTTTCATTGCTTTCTAAGGATTGTAATCTTCCCCCTTTTAACTCTAGTCCCTCTACTTATGTTCCACCTCTAGTCCTCTTCCCATTCTTTATATTTTGACTTCTGCAATTCTAATATCTTATTAGGCTGTTACCTTCTTAATTAGAAGAAAATTAATCTAAGTAACCTCTTTATCTATTCTGTTTTTCAGTGATGTTAGAGTTTGCAATTGCAATGTAATCTAACGTGATGTCAGAAGACCCTTGCTGCCACCATTCTCAGTCTTTAATGCCTGTAAAGTCCTTAAGAGCCTCCTGAGGCAAGAAACAATCAAAGTTAAGAAACCCAAACATGGAACTTAAGATGCAAGCATAATTTAGATACAAATCCAAAAAAGTGGTCCAGGAAGAAAATATTCTATCTTTGTATTTTGAACTGACACAAACCTGCAGTAGCATTTATTCAAATAAAGAATCAGAAGAGAGAGACATGGCAGTAACACTTATTTAAGAATGCAAAGACAAAGTTTAAGACAACTGTGTAGTTTGGGTTTCCTATTAACTAGATCTAATCATGTTCCCTTTGGTGTGGTACTTTTAGGCTACCCTTTGGAAACACATAATTCCATCATTCAGGATTACCTTTCTGGAACAACATGATCAATTTTTGGATAGCACAATACTGAAACTGTATAAAGTTTCCCAATCTTGCTTTAATTTTTAATCATTTATGCTTTGCACAATGCTCAGCATTGTAGCTTTTCATATTTATGAAAGGCGTAATTCATATAACAGTACAAAATGTAGAGGAACTACGTCACATACACGATATATTACAATAAGCCAATAAGTTCATCACTAACACCCATAATGCATTAACTGCTGTTAGAGAAAATAAACCCTCATCTTAGTTTATCGTGCCAAGAGTTTTCTCTCTGAGTAATACCAAAGATCATTTGCCAGTCCTCAAACTTCTCAAATCTTATCCTTTTGATACACAGAAGCACTTCTTGTTATTTTCAGTGTCAAATCATGGCCTTGCATGACATAGTTTTATAAGTGAGGTACCAGAACTAAATTAATTTTACCTCTACAAAGGCCTGGGTAGATTTATAAGAGGAATATAAAATGGATGTCCTGTTTTATTTTTTCCCCATACTTTTAGAAGAAATCTATATTGTTCTTACTAACAGGAAAAATGTATCTGCTAGGAAGACTCACCACCACAGAAAGTAAGTACACAAGTAAATATAGGCAAGGCTGGGTGAAGAAAGGCCTTTACACTGAAAACAGGGAAATATTGGTAGACAGTGAATCCCACGCTTCAGTGGTCTAACTTAAATTTCAATTAACAATGAAGCACTAAAAGTGTTAAAGTAGCAATGGGAGGACTAAGTTCATACAAGAAGAAAACAAAGCAAAAACACTCATTGACTCCATTTCACATGTATTAAATAAGCAATATGGAATAATATATATTATTCCAAACTTTTTATATGACTTGTTTCATAAAAAAATTGGTACTGATTTTTTTGAGAGGTCTTTATTGACCACACTCAAAGCCAGCAACTTTTTTCCTAATTTTCTGTATTCCACTTTGCAGACAGAAACTTTCCTAAACAGGAAGCTACATACAATTATCCTGATAATGTGAACAAAACTAAAGATTTAAGAGTAAATGAAAAGGTACATACACAAATTGCCTTTTTACAATTTGCAGTTTACCTGTAGTTCCAGAGTACTGTGTATGAATCACTCAGGTGAATTAAACTCAGCTCTACTTTAAGATTCATCCATCTGTTTTCCCAAGGCAGATATTAGCCAGAAACTTATTTTCAAATATTATACTTGAGACTGAATGATGCTTAGACACAAAATTAAAAAACTTACCTTCAAAAACTCTGAAGGTTTTCTTACAGCTTGGTAGAGGCCATTTTGCAGAATTTGATTTTTGAAAATTTTCTTCTAGCCTCAAATATTCCACAGGGAAAAAGGATCTGGTAGAGTTATTCAGTTCTACAATAATTAAGGGCAGAGAATGAATACATCAATGATAAAAATAGAGCAAGAATTTGCATAAATTTCTAATACAAAATAAAAATGGCTTATCTACTGGAATTTTTTTTCTGATTATAAACTATCTCTCTCTTTTTTTTTTTTTTTTTAACTTTTAATCACATTAATCCAAGCATTTCCAGATACAGCATTCTTTTTTGATCCTGTTATTCTGGGGAAAAAAAAATTAGAAAAGATGATGTCAAATTCTGGCAAAATAATGTATATAATAAATCAGGTTATTTAACTTACAAAAATATGATGATCTTTATGAATAAAAAAATATATTTTATCAAACTGACTGTGGTATTAATTCTCAGTTCATATTGGTTTTTTGTTTAACACCACCACTCAGTAACAGTGAGTAATGCAAAAAAAAGGGAGGAGCCAAATATTTTTTTAAGATTTTTTCAAGATTTTTTCAGGTGCTGAACAAATTTGTAGAATAATTCATGACACACTGCAGGAGTTCACATAATTCACTAATTTCAATATCAACAGCTTCTTGGGGTATAATTTGGGAAAATAGACACCTGTATTGCAACATAAAACTGCCAAACTAATCTATCCCTTGAAATACAATGGAAAACAATTTAAAAATATTTTCCTACTATAGAATTGATCTGCTGAAAACAAACAGGATTCTCAAGGTAGTTACTAACAGGAAAAATGTCAAACCCCTTCCCATTTTGGCCATCCAAGCCAACATGGCTCCAGATAAATGCCAATAGCAGCTGCTACTGTAATTCTTTCTGTATCTTCAAAGAAGCAAAGTCATTTAAAAGCTTTCAAGAAGGTTTATGTGTGATTACTTTATCTGGTCCACTGCAATGGTACATACTTTTTTAATAATAAATATTTGATGGAAGAATAAAATATTTTTCTCCAACAAATTTGAGAAGACTAATCTTTTTCTGAGCAGCAGAAGAAATTCCAAATAACCCTTGATTCCAACATTTTCTATGTTAGAGGAAGACTTTAGCAGATTTGAAGAAAAAAATCTCATGCTGGTCTTATTCTAAAATTACACTTTAATTCACTGTGTCAAAATGCAGGTTCTACACAACACATGAAGAGCACAGAGATCTCCAAATCCTTCCACCTCATTATGTGAGATCAGAGGTACTGCACACATAAACTGGAGTAAAAAAGACCAGTTTTTCTCTAAATGTAAAAGGAACAAACCATACATTTTTATTGTTTTTAAATTTTTTTGTAAGAGCTTTATATGCTACTGATCATATTTGGATTAAGAGCTATTCAGATTCAAGTTTCCAATGAGACTCTGCCTCTTACAGCATCAACAGAGAATATTTTAATTTCCTTCTACAGGTCATAAAAATCAACACAGTTCTTTCAAATTTATTGCCTAAATTTAAAACAGGAAACCTCTAGTGAGGCATCTAATTCCTGTTTTTCAGAAAAGGCAATGGTAACAACTCTTACTGGCTTTTAGAAGGTTGCTTGATTAGGCTTTTAATGAAAGATCCCCTCAGGCTGGCCAAGTCACCTGTCTTCCTGTACGTATGTGACCCTTTCCCTGCCGCATGCCTGGACTTCCTGCACATAACTACTACCCTGAATCAGCATTTTTCCAAAGTGGTGGATTTATTGTACATGAGTGCCAGATCTGGACCTTGTTGAAAATAACATAAATTAAACTTTTTATGAATGGAGTGTTGAAGCACACTCCTCTGATACAAGAGGCATTTAAAAAAAGACAGTTAGTTGAAGTGCGTTGGTGCAATCAGCTTAAAAGCTGCTGTTTCAGGTGTATTCTGGGCACCCTGTCATCTGACCAGATGGGAGAAAGGCTTATAAGAAAACCTTTAAGAAATATGCATGGTGGACACCATCAGAATAATCTCTCCAGACTGGAACTCCTGCTCAAGGGAAATGGTAAAAAAGGCTCAGTGGAGCAAGGCAATATGCCAGAGGAAATATCCTTGTGGGTCAAATCTGACTTTGTAGCTCTCATTTAAACACTTTTTTTCTTCATAATTGACCTGTTAGCCTTCATCTTTTTTTGATATGTTACATGCATCCTTCGGTTGCTGTTATGTTCAGTTTGCAAAACTGTACAAGCTAAAAAGTTAACCTCTGAATATATCCTTATTTTTTTTTCCCTTTTTGACATATCCTTGTAAAATGAAGCATGGGTATACAAATGAAAAGCTACAGAAAATATCCAAAATTAATTAGTGAGGGAAATAAGACAACCCATCTGCAGTATTAGAGAAGTATGTAAAGAGTACTGGCAACTTTGCTTTACTGCCTCCACAAAGCTATAGAAGCAGTGACTTTAGAATAACTTCTAAAAGCCTTAATAATTCTTTTGCATGAAAAAAGAATACTATCTTTTGTCCTGCTCTGGCTCCATCTATCTTCTTAATGAATTGATTTTACTAATTTCCCTAGGAACACGATATCATCATCAATATTCTTTGGTTCATTTAAAAGTTGTTCAGTATGTTATACACTGGGAAGTTTCCAAATATTTTTCTTAGTATACATATAACAAAACTAAGTAAAGTCAGTGTATCTATTTTTAAATGTATTGCTAAGTAAAGCAGATATGGCAATATACAAATATCTGCTGATTTCTCTCATCTGAAGTTGTTAATACTAAACATATTGTACTGTTATGGTTCTCTATTTACAGTATCCTATTTACATATTTATGATACCGTATTTCCTCTTTAGTCACACAAATTCTTTTCCTCAGAAAAACTACATTTAATACATTTAAAACTACTATTTAATACTTTACAGAATGGGTTAGATTGGAAGGGATGTCTTCAGAACATTTAGTCCAACCCGCCCTGCTCAAGAAGCATCAGTGCAGCAGGTTGCCCAGAACCATGACTGGTTTATTTTTGAGTACCTATGCAGTTGCAGACTTAATAGCATCTCTAGCCAGCCTTTTTGACCACCCTCACATCAACAACAAGTGTTTTCTTGTGTTCAGATGGAATTTCATGTGTTTCAATTTGTGCCCACTGCCTCTAGTGCTGGCAGTGAGCACCACTCAGAAGAGTCTGGCTTGCTCTTCTTCATTTGCTTTAACCAGGCATTTGTATACATTGTATGTTACGTACTTAGAGTCCAGGTAATATTTCACTTAAATGCCTACACTTTAAATCTGTTGGAAAGTTTTACCAATACATTTTAGTAAGCATCTTTATTCTCTCTTTGTGCCCTCCTGTATTATTTTTCTGCAGCAAATCTGTTAAATATCTTTCTTTAAATTTAAATAATCCTGAAGAAACCTAACAGTAACTCTCTATTGGGGAAACACACTTCATCTGTGCATGAAATCCAAGGGATTATCAAACATCAAGGAAATGAAATAAGGACAGCTTGAAACTCCTATACACCTGCCAGGCAGGGTGCTGAGAGTGCTCAGGCTGCAGCCTTCCACCGTTTGCTCTGCTGCAGTGCAGTCACTGCAGGGACAAAAAGTCCCTATCCCTACTTATCCATTGAATCACCTTGGGGCAATTCGTTTGCCTAATAAATGCCTCCATCCCACAAAAATTATGTCCTATATATCCCTGTAATTTCTTTAAACAGGTTTGCCAACAAATTATACTAAGTTATGTCTGTGCAGGCAGCTCGTACTTTAGTTTGTATCCCTAACCTGCCATCACCACAGCACTCACAACAGTTTAAAGAGGACTGCTATAAGACCTCTTCAGCATGTAAAATGAAACAAGCACTCCTGCATGGCTGAGTCATTTCCATTACTTTGTGACCGATCTATGCACAGTTTTAAGTGCTGTAAATGACCAAGCTCCAGATACCACAGTGCAATTTTATCAATGGTGCTTGAATCCGCCATTTAAGCTCCGGACATACTGACTCATGCTATTCCAGATATTTCATCTGCAGCACTATTTACCCTCTTCTATTCCTTTACCCCATCTGACAACAAATAACCCCTCCCCACCATGTTTTCCTACTGCTAAAAGTCAGAAACACTAGAAATGAGGGTGGAAGAGGCCAGAAAGGGAGAATTTAAGATTAGTCAAGAGGATTCTGTGGTTCTAACACCCTTTATTTTCATTTGTGTCTAAACTGAAGCTACAAAATCTAAAAAATAGCATTTTTGTGTGCCATTAAGTTAGTAATTTAAAAAAAATACTTTTCTAGTAGGATAGTTTGAGAAATGTTTATTATATTTGAAGTTTGTTGAGGAAGAGGAAACCAAAGAAACACAAAATACCAGAATCTCCCTTTTAAAATCAAAAGTTTAAAAGTACAGATCCCATTTAGTTTCTTGACACTGCAGAGAGCCTGCATAGATTGGACCTAGAAGAAGTTAAATGAAGTGAAAATCTCACAGTGGATTAACATCAGCAAATTTACTCTGCATGCATACAGAAAGGAAAGCTAGAAATATTTTTCTATGTTGTAAAAACTTTCATTTTAATACCTGTTTGCAGAAAGACTCTGGCAATTGTAGTGCGACACAGTGGACATGGTGTGCTGGCTGGATTATCTTTGGCAAGCATCCTTAAGCAAGGCTCACAAAAGATGTGGTGACATGGATAGCACATGTAAGGATTGAAATAAACATCCAGGCACACTGCACAGAGATAGCTTTCTTTATCTCTTCTGAGTTCATGCTCTTCATCTGTATGCAAGCTATCATTTGCAGTCTGCAAGAAAGAGAAAACATCTTTTCACACTCAGCTCGTAACTATTTTTGATAAACCAATTGGCAGGAAGGTGACTAAATAATGCTTAAGAAGTTGGCACATGCAGGTGATATTAAATTTTAATACAGCTTACTTTCAACAAGATGAAACACACTGATAAGCAGGAATGTCAGAACAATTTCTATGTCAGAAAGGAGAACAAAAATCATATGAGACAGTATTAGAAGGAAATAACAAAACCAAAAAGGCCGAGTAAAACTGTACTATGATCTGATCTCTTCTTTTAAAATGAATTTTAACAGCTTATATACAACTGTATTATCAAAATCATAAAATCATAGAATGGTTTGGGTTGGAAGTGACCATGTTAGAAGACCATCTAGTTCCAACTTCCTGTCATGTGCAGGGATACCTTTCACTAGATCAGGTTGCTCAGAGCTCTATACAACCCGGTCTTGAACACTTTCAGGGATGGTGCATCCACAGCTTCTCTGGGCAACATGTTCCTACATCTTACCACTCTCACAGTAAAGATTTTTTTCCGAGTATTTAATCTAAACCTGTCCTCTTTCAGTTTGAAGTCACTCCCTCTTGTCCTTTCACTACACACTGTTCTAAAAACTCTCTCTCCATCTTTCTTATAGGCCACTTTGGGTACTGGAAGGCTGTAATTAGATCACTACGAAGACTTCTCTTTTCCAGTCTGAACAAACTCAGTTCTCTCAGCCTTTCCTTGTAGGATAGGTGCTCCATGGCTCCAATAACTTTTCTGGTTCTCTTCTAGACTTGCTCAAACAAATCCATATTCCTCCTGTGCTGAGGACTCCAAAGCTGGATGCAGCACTCCAGGTGGGGTCTCACCACAGCAGACCCGAGGCGCAGAATCACCTCTGTCAGCCTGCTGGTCATGAGCCAGCAGAATGATACAGCATCCTAGGATACAATTGTTTCTTAGTTGTTTCTCCTTGGGGTTGAAAAGGCCTACGTCTCCCAGCTTTTCCTCGTAAGAGATGCTCCAGCCCCTCCATCGTCTTTTCAGCCCTCTGCTGTACCTGCTCCAAGAGCTCCATGTCTCTCTTGTCCTGAGGAGCCCAGAACTGGACACAGCACTCCAGATGTGGCCTCACCAGAGCTGAGCAGAGGGGCAGGATCAGCTCCTTTGACCTGCTGTCCATGCTCTTCCTAATACACCCCAGGATCCCACTGGCCTCCTTCGCTACAACAGCACTGCTGGCTCCTTCACACCCTTCCTGCTACATCTGGGATTGATAGTTTGCTCAAGGGGAAACAACTGAAAGACATTCTCTTAATTATTCTTCTAGAAAACTTTCTTTCTAGAGCTAACAAGCAACAATAAACAGTGGTGTTTCTTTATTTGGACGTTTTGTTATTTTTGTTGGGGATTTTTTTGTGGGTTTTGTGTGCTTGATTGTTTTTTATTTTATACAATTTAAAAGTTGCTTTAGGCCGTGGAATTCTTCATCAAATAAAATATAGGTTGTAACTAGATGATCTTTAGGTCCCTTCCAACCCAAAGCATTCTATGATCTTGTTTGATTAAGTGTTTTGTAGACCAGGGCTTCTAAGGCATCTACTGATAGGACATCTACATAAAATTACCTTAACAATATAAATTTATACAAAATGCCTTGATACCTGGAAGTTAACCAATTTGTCTTACTTAAATATTTTTAATTAATTTGTCAGGAGATAACTATTTATTTTGTGGAAGAAGTGAAAAACAAAACTCAGAAAAACAGACAAAGGAGACAAAAATGTTCTAACATATTTACTTTTATTTCTATCCATACTTCACAGAACAAGAATAATGCCTATCTTAATGGATTGCTTATTCAGGTTTTAAAAAACAGGCCACACAGAACTGAATATCCCTTGTGCTAGATGTTGTACATTGCTACTATATACTTATTCCCTTTTTTCGCAAGCACCTTATATAATATATTTCAACTTTTTATTATGATGGATTTGAAATAATTTAAGCATTTTTTTAATGCAACTTCATTAATCTCTGCAGTTTCTTCTATGGAGTAAGTGAGAGCCTTTAGGCCTTTGGAATACACATCCAAACTGGCAGCTCTAGATATTATTACTCTCTTGGAGATTTCTCTTAGAAAAATCATATTTATTAAGGAACATCTGTAAATCCAACTTTTACGAAAATCCCTTGAAGAACATGGCAACACTGATTTACTGTAAGGTTTTATTCCTATTAAAATAATAAAATGAATTCAGAGACAGGGGTAATAGAATGAAATGTTGTTAATGTCTTTAAACATTGTCAAAATCATAGGATCACTTTTTGACAAACTGCAAGGAAGCAACTGCCTGTCTGTGACCACCAAGGCGCACCCTCCCTGCCCCAACCCCACTGCACACTAATATGCCTCCTCACTGGAATTTGGACCGTGGTGGGAACTGGAGATAAGTCAAATCATTTCAGGTCTGAGAAGAAGTAAACAAGGCCAAGGGGATGGTGGAGGAAAAGGGTTTTGAATGTGTGGTGGTGAAATCTCTCTACATCAAACTGAAGGAGTAAAACCCCCACTCCGGGAAGACCACATACGCACAGGACATTCATGTGAGAGGCAGCTGAGAAACGGCATAAACCACCAAAGACCCCCAAAGTGCCCACCAGACTTATTCCTGAGGCCTTCCATCACCAGAGGACTGCACAGTGATACAAGTGATGCAACAAATCCAGAGTATGTCAAACTTCCACAGGGGAGGTTCCTTCTCCTGGATGTATATTAATCCATTGGACTCTGTCTTTAGGGGGACCTTCACCACCAAAAAGACCAGAAGAAGAACATCCACAGTACACTTCCAGGTTACACAGAGGGGTGATACATTTTCTATTTAATCTTTCTTTGTCACTCTCTCTCTTCCCTCCCCCGATTCCCTACTTTCTCCTATTTCTTTCTGTCTGTCTGTCTGTCTCTCTCTACATCACATTTACTGTTAAATAAAATCCATATTATGGACTTTGGCAAATGGTCTTGTTTGCACCTTAATTTGGGCAGAGGCAATTCTAATAATTTTAATAACTGAATCATAAAAACAGGTCACTGGAATAAATGTAATTCAAAGTTCTCATACCATAATCATCCTAACACTAATGTTTATATCCACCCTTAAACTAGTATGTGAGAAACTAGTGCCATGTTACAAGCCTATCTTCATTTTTATTTTGCATTTCATAAAACACACACATTGTTTATAGAGACATTTAAGAGGATGATGTAAGCATTAGTTAAGTGGTAGATGAATCTTTCCACCAAAAAGGAACATCCAGACACAACTATTAGTCACTATACCTAACAATAAAGCAAATATTACTAAACATTCATATTCATTGTAGCCACTATTTCAAACAAAAAGAAAGAAAATTCATTCACAAAGGGCTGTGAATCTCTTAGAGCCTTGATATGATGCTTCAAAGACTGATAAAATGTCCTGTTGGCCCTTTTGGTGTGAATTCCTTAAATCTTTGCAGAGAAAACATTTTCTTTCTTTTCACAAACCATTTTTTTTTTCCTAACAGAGTTTGTAGGGAAGAAAGGAGAATATTCTTCCTCCTTACAGATCTCCTTTACATTTTGGAAACTGAAACAACATAGAACTTGCTGTAACATATGCTAAACATTCTGATGAGTTTCCCAGACATATTTGAACTAGAAGATTAAATTTTAGTCCTGAAGAAGTACATGAACTGCAAGCATAAATGTTGCTTTTTGTTCGAGCAAAATAGTTGCCATCAACAGCTGAAGAGTCCTCCTAGTACTGTGAGAGTAGAACTCCTCGACAGTACAAACTAACAGTTGTTTTGGTTCATGGAAAAAGACAAAGTTCTGTCAATTTGCATACATAAAGAGCCACAGAATCAATAAAATATTTTGGCTCAAATATTAGTGTTGTACCTGAAAATCCAGCATATTTTTAAATTTTAGCAAAGACATTTGCAGCACTGAAATAGACACAGACAATTAAATGTGTTTCTTTTTCCATTTTACTTCTTTACATGGATATATACACTATTACATTTAGGGGAAATGTGCAAAACAAAATGTCTGTACAATAATGTCTGGAACAGTGCTGCTATATTTTGGCAGCTTTGCATAAATATAATACAGGAAAGAACACATCCTAAATCCTTCTTGTCATTTAGGCAAATTACAGTGATGCATTACACAATCTGCGTTAACACTATAAAAAGGCACTTTGTGAAGAATATGCACTCATTAACATAGGTCTTTCCCCCAGTACTATACAGCAGAAAGTGGAGTTAAATGAGTGGTGTCTGGCTACAGATGTTGGTCAGAGGTAGAAGTCCACTCCTGTTCTGAACAGCATTTGCAAATTGTTTATAACTCAATGTATCTCCACTTGTGGAACACTGTTTTCTAAAATAATAATATCGTTCTACAGATTTTAAGTTTATTACCCGTCTCATTGCTACAAGGATTTGCCAGCTTCAGGTTGCAGTTCTGTCTACTCATATAGTCTATAAGAACTGCAAAGATGTGTTTGCTAACAACTGGCAAAACATCAATGCAATAAGAGCTACACAGAATTTTTGATTGCTAGACAAAGTGCAGAAGATTTCTTTCTCTTTTGGACAGAAAGATTAGTTTGCTGAACTGAACTCCCAGAACAGGCTCTTTCAACAATGTCTTTAAATAATTTTTACACAAATTCCTCAGTAGTATTATGCAATTATGACCTTCCTCTCAACCACCAGCTGTGGTGGCTAATGATCACACAAATTTTACTAACACAACCACAACACAGGTTTCCAACATAGGCTGGGGCAGAAGTGACAAAGTTCTTGCCTTTTATTAATCAGATAGAAGAGATTTTCATCTCTTCTAGGCAGCCATGGGAAAGAAACTTCCATCCAAATATTTTGCTGCTCTAGGAAACACTCACTCCTCCACCCTTCAGAGAAACGGATAGTGCATGAGATCCTGCAAAAGGCACTCAGCTGGAAAGGGAAAACCTTAATGCCAGCAACTAGTGATGATTCATTACTGTGACTCAAAGTAGGCATTTATTCTAGATAAATTAACTCTGTCTTTATTTGAATTCATCAGGATGTACAATATGGTATGCCCAACTCTGTCCCTTCCACTGGACACCTGTGGAATGTGATGTCCTCCCATCAGCTGGGTGCCCACTGTGTCCCTTACATTGCACCTATCTCTCACCCCAAAATCAAGAGCTATGAATTTGCAAGTGTCCTCTGTTCCCACAAGTAAGGTATAGTTTGTGAGGTACTACAGTAAAAGAAACATTCACCTATTGAGATGAATTGCTTTAAAATAAGTCGCCCTAAAATTAGGAATCTAAAGCTATATTTAGACAATTAAAGGACTGTCCCAGTTATCAAAACTTTCCTTGTCTAGATGGAGCAAGTGGGTGATCATCTTGCTTAGAACAATCAGGCCACCTATTTAAAGTGTCTTGGCTGAATTTCTTAAAATTGGTTTAAACAGAGTATTTAAACCGACTTAATCAATAACAGTGCTTAGAGTACAGCATTTGCTTGCATTGAGGGAAAATAAAGACAAACAAAGGGTTGTAAAGAAGAATACATCTGAGAAACTTAGGATAAGTAATTAGATTACATCACTGTTGCTGAATTTTTTATAACTACTAAGATCACTGTGGAATAATCCTAACTTCTTCAAAATCAAACATTTTAATTCACTTCTTATGCAGTTCAGGATGAATTTAAAAAAATCAAATGGTTTCTCCTTAAAATGTCAACCATCAAATGACCAAAAGACACAAATATCTGTTTCTACTTAAAAAAAAAAATTGGCAGTAAAAGCTTTTCTTTGGAATTGCAGAAAGTTGAAGTATCAAGCTGAACATCTGCTATTTCACATTTCTCTGCCTGAATTAAAAAAAGGAGGATACTACTACTAATGTTGGTTCAACATTATCTTATCTTTCACCAATGTTACCATAAAATATGACTTATGATCGTTAGTTGAAGGCAAAACTTTTGTTTAAGGGTTAAAATCTTTCAGAAAGTATTCCAGAAAAAAAAAATCCAACCTAAACATTATCATCTTCTTATATCTAAAACAAGTATGACCCTTTGGATTTAGTTTAGCACTGACACGCCTTATCTAAAATGTTTAATTGCTTGTGCAACAAACTACCATACACATACATCACACATTCATTAAAATCCTCAATATACATGGACTTACTGAAGTGAATACATTGCCCTACACCTCATGTATTTGACTCAACTTAGATATACAACATAATGAATATTTGGATCTATGATAGCCAACATACAAAATAATTAACCATCAGTAGACAAGGCATCTCAAAAATTTCACTGCTGACATACTTACAAGACAGGCATTAAGAAGATATATAGCAGTTTGGAAATTTGTTGAAATGTAAGGAAAACTGGAACTCACAGCTTACAAACTTTTCATGTGAAGAATAGTTCAAAATATAAATAGGGAAAAAAAAGAACATGAGGTAGGGTTATTTCAGATTCATTGTTCTAAATGGTGTAAAATGAACTGCAATTTATTTTTGTGGTAAAGTACTGTACTCTAGTAAGATACCACAATATATATCCCCTTTTCAAAAAAGTCAACAGATTTCTAACACTCCCCACTACTATTAATATGTTAGTTAAAGATAGTTTAATTTTTAATTATCCATACTTACAGGAGGAAAAGATGCTATTTCCTACTTTGCATCTAGTATAATAGTGAGGGGAGAAATAGAAAAACTATAAAAATAACCCTACTAGACTTCAGTAGAGAACAGATCTCACACAAGAGTGTTCCTCACAATCCCAGTACTCTCAAGTGAGGTCTTGGAAACTTTCTGATGTTAGCTATTAACTTTGACCTCCTTAATGCAGGCAGCATCCTATGTCCTAGTTTAGCAGAACAGAAGAAGTATTTTCTTATGATGAAATATAACAGGCAAAGACAAAAGACTCAATACAGTGAAGCACACGAAGGAAACCAATGCCATTTAATTTGATTTTGTTGGGTTGGTTGCCTCCTTAATATAAGTTTGTAGCTGACAAACTGTGAGCATTTTTAGATGGATTATTTATGTCAGTTCTTCAGGCAAAAGCAGGGCATGTTTGGAACAGCAAAGCTCACTTTTACATTGTTCAAAGACCTGCCTATCTCAAAAAGAATAAAACTTGTTTGGCTACAAACTTTTCATTTTAGGACTTACACAGTGCACTCAATGGGAGACTATGACTTCATTTTGGACCTTAAAGGACACGAGCTAAAGCCCTCAAGCACAAGATGTAACATAAAGCCTTTGTGAAGAGTACAATGAGCACAAACTCTTAGAGTGCACAAGACAAATTCAATTCTCGCACCCAGCATTTTGTTTCCAAAGGGAAGTCTTATTTCCTATTCTTCAGATAAACCTTCAAAATTAATAAAATTTAACTTACGGAGACAACCTAAAAGAAAAACTCAGCAATGCAAACTCTGCCCTGCTTAAGCCTGAATGCAGTCTTAGCTCTGAAGTCCATCACTGTCAACTCTAGTGACTTAACCACTGATCGCTTAGTGGATACACTGGGTATGAAATGGCAACAAAATAGACTCAGATGGGAACTGAAGAGGCTGCTGGGAAGGAAATGCAGAGAAAAGGAGGAAGGTGTGTCAAAAAACTACTTCCAATGACAGAAGTAAAAAATAAAAAAAGTCTTTATACACAGTATCAAGACATGTGCCATAGATACACAGCTTTACTTTGTATTTGTGGCCAAAACAATGCTGAGAATGCACCAGTGTTTTGGCTATTGCTGAACAGTGCTTCCTTACTTCATATGCTTCCTTTCCTACTTCACATAGGCAGAGACTGGGCTTGAGGCTAGGAGCTGATAGAGTCAGGACAGGGGGCCAATGCCACAGGATGTCACACCCAGCAATAAATCTTCAGGGAGATGAGGAGGAAGGGATGTTTGTGATTATGACATTTCTCTGTGCAAGCAACATGTGCTTAGGCGCTGCTTCCTAGGAAGCAATTGGACATCTGTCTTCTGATAGGAAAGAACGAATAAAGTCTTTTTGCTCTGCTTGCACTCAGAGCTTTTACCTTCCCTTCCTGTTAAACTGTCGCTATCTTGATTCATGAGCGTTCTCACCTTCTATTTCCCCTCCAACCCTGTGAGACTGAGGAGTGACCAAGGCGCTGGATGGGTGTTTGGCTGCTGTCTTGGAAGCCCATCACAGATGATTCTGTTCACCCTGAACAGATATTACTAAGTGTTTAATTATTCTTCCATAGACTACATCTCATCCGGAATAAAGAAGCACACATAAACAATTTTATTTTAAAAATCCAGAAAAAAATCTTTAGAGGATACAGGAATTACCTCTGCTCCCCCAGGTTTTTGTCTATCTGTTTTAACTTCAGTTTTAAGTACAGCAAAACAAATGTATGTTATTATCAGAAACTGTCCTTACAGACAGTTGGGGTTTGGTGTAAATCCATTTTACCCACTTGACAAAGGTTATTTGCCAGTTAAAGCTTCAAATGAAATTACTTATTCCAAAGTGATTTGCAACAGCCAGCAAACAGCTCATCTCTTGAAACTTGAAATCTACCTGAACTAGAGCCTCTTAAGCATTCCGGATAGCAAGTGTTTTTAGTTTCATATTATACTTTGTTTTCAAGCATATTTATTTAGGCATACTCAATACGAGTGTTTCCAACACAGGTAACAGCTCTGTGAAAGCATATATCATTTATAGTACAATCAATTAAAACAGTGAGGTCCTCAGGATGTA